>CM052703.1:116407518-116495082 GCA_028551405.1 Uromys caudimaculatus | reverse complement strand
AGAAGAAGAAGAAGAAGAAGAAGAAGAAGAAGAAGAAGAAGAAGAAGAAGAGGTGGAGGTGGAGGTGGAGGTGGAGGTGGAGGAGGAGGAGGAGGAGGAGGAGGAGGAGGAGGAGGAGGAGGAGGAGGAGGAGGAGGAAACTGTTAAGGACTCTTGGAAGATAGTCCAGGCTAGGTTGGACTGAACTGGACTGGAAACTCTCCAGGACCCAGCGCTGCTCCTGAGGAGCTCAGGCAGGCACCTACCCTGGGAGCCGGGTACCTAGGGATACCCTGAAGAAACAGACCCCGGACTAACCTCTCAGGTTAATGGAGGCCTCCCACTTTTGACCTCCTCCTGTATTGCTGTAGCTGGTATGCTTCTGTGCCAATCCCATAGCAGTGCCTTTGGGACCCTGGGACTGCATCGTGTCTGGGATGGTGGCTTTGTTATCTCCTCATTTCCTTTTCATCTTCGTCCTAGGGTTTGTGTATTTGCCTGTCTAATGCCCTGCTCCATTTGCTTTGGATGAAAACTTGTACGTTGGCCAGATCCACCTCATCGGCAGGCTCTCCAGTTCCTGACTGGGGTTGTGGTGGCGGTGGTAGGTGGGAAGGTCCGTGCTGGCTCTGGAGGCTGGCTGAGCCCGGGTTCCTTCAGCCCTAAGCAAATGCTGTGCTCCTGGGATCCCTTTATTTCACCTTTTCGGTTGGCTTCTCTTGTCCTTCTTCCATTAGCCAGAGGGGTGGGTTTTGAGACAGAGCTGGTGACTCTCTCCTCTCACCATATACTTAAGCACAGCGGTGACTCTAGAAAGCTGGCCACCTTGAAGCTGTACACCCTCTCAGCCTTGGAGCTGGGAGTCAGGGTTCCAGAACTGCAGTTGAACCATCTGGAAAAGCTGGATTCTCCTGCCTTATGTCTGAACACCATGGATCCGGCTGCCAGCCACTCATCACTGACTGGCAAGAATGGTGGAACAGTGATCTTCCAAATCCTTGATGAAACTTTAACACCATAGGCACTTAAATAAAGATCCTTAAAGCAAACAAAGAATGACCTTTAGATTGAGCCACCAGTGTGCTGGGTTTGGATATTTTCTGATGGAGCATCTGAGATGATTCACTGTGGTTAAGAACATGAACACGTGTTCACCTTAGGAACAGCTCACATAGGGGTGATCTGGGCTTTCTGAGGGGTGTCTGTGTCCTTGTGATTTAGAAAGAGGCATACGAATGGAATGGGGCCGGGGAAACATGCCTACCCCTGCCCCCACCCACACATGCTGCATTTGTCCTTGTTCTAGAAACTGTTTCAGGTTGGGAAGTATTGAGTTCCCATTTGTTTGGAGACTCTTGAGGTGTCCAGAGGATGTAGAGCCCATCATGTCAAATCTGCTTATCCTTGCCTCATTCCTGTTTCAGTATAAGATTTCTGTGACAGCCAGGTGTGTTGGCACACACCTGTCATCCCAGCCTTGGAGAGGCTAGCCCAGGATACAGAGCAAGACTTTGTCTCAACAAAAAGAAAAGCACCCCCAAAATATGAGTTAAACATGTCAGGATGGACTATCCCTGGGTGGATAAAGCCACGGGGGGGGGGGGGGGGGCTTACTTACATTCACGTGAACATGCAGTGTTGGACATCACCAAGAACTTGACTGATGAGTGTGGTCTGCTTGACTCTCCCAGCAGTTCATTGATCTTCTTGTAGTCAAGCACTTTCCTACCAGTCTTCCTCCTCACATTCAGGGATGAGCCAGCCCAAGGAGGAGAAAGAAGTACTCTCAATCCAGCAGTGCCCCTTTCTGTGGAGGTCTGGCTGCGAGTGCAGCATATTCTTTGGTTTTAGAGGTTCATTTGTGGCAGGTCCATCTAAATCCTGGCCTCTTCTTCACAAAGAAAGCCTTTCTTCACACATGTGCCCCATAAGAGCTTCCAGAGTCCAGGAGGGAAGAGATAGATGGTCCATGGCTCCCCAAGCCTGTCTCCCCTTGCCTTCATTTCCTACCAAAAGTGCTGACACAGTAGGGAAGAGGGGAAGTCACTCAAAACGGTACTTTCTAAGGTTGTGGGAGCCCCTATAGAAGTATTTGCCTTTCCTGCCTTTTTCTCAGCAAAATGCTGGCTCTGGGGACCTTTCGAATGGAGTTGGGAAATAATCAGAAGAGAAATTTCTACAGGGTGGGTACACATGTGCCCTACACTTGCTGATAAGGCTTTGACTACCAAAGTAATTTTAAGAGATTTGATTGGCTCCTTAGTATTGTTAGCTCTGGGAGAGGGGATGGACTAGGCTGTGAGCATCAGCAAAGAGCATTATGGCTCGGCCTTGATGAAGACTGGGAGAGTCAGATGATCACTCCATCTGCTTTGCAGAAGCACAGATCTGCTCCCATAAAGTCTGCAAGTGGCTCCCCATCACAAGTGGGAGCCCGTGCTTGTTTCTAGCTCAGCTATGGTAGAACCCTTGTGACTTTTATCTGAGAATTCAGGAAATCTTGTGGACTCAATGTAAAATACACAGCAAACAAGTTGGTGAGATCATTGTATTTCCTGTTCTTGTTGGGAACCAAGTAACGTAAACATTTCAGGCAGTTGTTGGAACCACTGCCTGCACTGTGGCCTGAGTATTTGGTCTGCAGAGTATTTTTTTCCCCTTGCTAATTGCCTCAGAATTTCTTGCTATCGTTAGATTCAGTGGGCTAGACTATCAGCATGCTCCACCTTCCTGGAGACGGGCTGTTTTTGATGATGGGAGGGGCCACAGTGAATTTATGTGTATGTTAGCAAAGCCTCTAATTTAAATGTTTGACTGGTCCATCGGTCACCTGTGCTGTGAGTAGGTGAGACCATTGAGCTGTTAAGTGTGCAAGAAATCAGCTGGGTGACCGGGAAGAAGCAAATGACAATGGAGAGCCCAGTGTGATTCCCGTCTTGCTGCTCACAGAAACAGGGCAAGCTTTCTCCACTAGCCATTGTGATCATTTAAAGGTTAAACCTAGTTCAGTGCTGCTCAGTGATGAAATGTTCTGATAGCCACAAAACCTTGTAGCTTCTGCCCGAAAGTCTTTCTCGGCTACTGGAGTCAAAACCAGCCATCCCCAGGCTCCTCCGTCACCTTCAGAAGCTTCAGGTGTTAAGAGTGCTTACAGCTTCCACAGTCCCACGTACCTCACCAGACACAAAGTCATCAAGAAGAGCGATAAGACTCCACACATGGGGATGTTGTCAACGTGCAGCACAGGCTCAGGTTTGAGAAAGATAGAGTGAATGGCAGAGTCAAGAACAGGTCATTGGACCTGGGAGGAAGGGTCTAGAGATGACTGGGGAGGCATGAAGTACAGGAGAAGGACCCAGGCTTGAACTCAGCTCAGGCAGAGACCAAGAGGGGGGGAGGGAGGAAAGGAGGGAGAGAGAAAGAGAGAAAGAGAGAGAGAGAGAGAGAGAGAGAGAGAGAGAGAGAGAGAGAGAGAGAGAGGTAGGTATCTAGGAACGGTCACCATTATCAATAACTTTTGGGGTCCTTCATGTGCCTGGAGCCTTGGCATATACTTTCTTATTCCGTTCTCAGTTGGTCTTTTAGGTGGGTATTATCTCTGGAATCTGCCCTGGGGTTCTGTGATCAACCATTTCCACAGACCAGGATCTGTTTCCTCTCAGCTATATCCCCCTCCATTGCTCTCCCTCAGGAAAGTCAACTTACTGCTTGTCTGGTATTTGAACATTCTCTGAGTCCCAGCACCATGTAATGGAATTGGCAATTATTTGTCTTCATGGGAACTGACCTAGGAAAGTCAGTTACCACACAGGCTCACAGGTTCGTAAGGGGTAGGTCTTGGACCATGAGCCTCTTACCCTTTCCAACATGTTTACTTGGGGTGGAGAGATGGGAGACATCTCTTTAGGACCTTAAGAGCTTTGTAGGACCATTTGGGGTGGCAGAGGATGATTGAGCTCCAGGTTGATGGGAATTAAGGTCACATATCCCAAGAGGCACCCTACTTAGGTAGTAGCTCCCCAATGAGTAAATAGTCTGTTTGCAGGACAAGGGGTCTGTATGCCCAGGAGCCCTTGTTCTTGCCTTTCTATTCTTTTTTTTTTTTTTTTTTCCCCTGAGACAGGGTTTCTCTGTGTAGCCCTGGCTGTCCTGGAACTCACTCTGTAGACCAGGCTGGCCTCAAACTCAGAAATCCACCTGCCTCTGCCTCCCAAGTGCTGGGATTAAAGACAAGCGCCACCACTGCCCGGCGCCTTTCTAAATTCTACTAGGTCACCCGGGTCTTTGGAGTACCCTGTGCAGTTGCACCAAGCTGGGTTCAGGGGTATGCTGGGATTGCCCTTCCTTAGAAGCACTTGCATGTTTAAGTTGTTGGGGGGAACTCTCTTGTGAACATACCATGGCTGTCACTATGTACATCAGAACATCTCTGTCTACCCTCAGGAGATCTGCATTAAGACCGCGCCTATTGGTAGTCCTTTGTCAAAGGCAGCGTTGGCAAAGTCATTAGACCCTCACCTTAGAGTCTAGCCACTTTCCCCTGCCTCCTCCTGCTTGAGCTGTGTGCAGTGTGTCA
Organism: Uromys caudimaculatus; assembly: GCA_028551405.1. Taxonomy (NCBI): domain Eukaryota; kingdom Metazoa; phylum Chordata; class Mammalia; order Rodentia; family Muridae; genus Uromys; species Uromys caudimaculatus. The sequence goes on along the minus strand of CM052703.1, from coordinate 116,490,527 downwards.
CTTCTATGTAATTTTACCCCAGCTGTATGTGATCTAGAGTATATAGGAGGTAGAAGGTTAATTGAGTGGTATACTCCATCTATAGTGTGATATTGGGCCAGGCCATGTACACAGCAAATATTAGGAGTAGCTGGGTGGAGCATGACCTGACTTGGACTGTGCTCTGGGCAAACAGTTCCCTTGGCTTTGCCTTTCTAAATTCTACCAGGGCACCTGGGGCTTTGTAGTACCATTTCCAGTTGCCCCAAGCTGGGTTCAGGGGTATGCTGGGGCTTTCCTCCCTAGGAGCTCTTGAAAAAGTTCCCTTTTATTTCTGATCTCATCATGGTGTTGACTAAGCAAGTCAAGCATTTTGGGGGCCGATTCCTGGTTAACACCTTCAAAGGCATCATTTCTTTCTAACTTGTGGGCTGACAATGCTTCCCCCAAATCCACAGTCTAACAGAAACACCAATAGTTTGCATGAGAACCCCCTTTTTGAGTTTTTGGTCAGGGCTCCCCAAGAGACTCCCAAAACATTGATGGTTGTCCCTAGAGGTGGAAGGGTAATCTCCTAGTGCTAAAAACACTGTGAACTTCAGACACAGGACCCAAAGGGCCTGGACCAGGGGTCTGACCTGAAAGTACCAAGCATACGCTTTTCCAAGGAAGGGAAGCAGTCAACAGTCCTATCTAGCTCTTGTTGCTTATAAACTACAATGACTAGTGTGGTGTGATAACCTTAAAGATGTAACAGTGGTGTGCATGCCTTGATGGTAAGCAAAAGTTCTCTACTTGGTCTTAGGGCTCACTCAGCAAGAGGGAAATTATGCTCGGTACCAGAAACCTAGCCAACCCATGTGGGGCTAGGTAAGTCACGGGCCTTGGAGGAAAAGCTACAACCACTGCCAAGTCAGCGTAACCCCTAGCTACACTCTAAATGTTTATACTTGCCCCCACAGATAAGCATAGTTCTTGGTCCTATTCAAGGAAACGTCTCTTTGCAGCAGACCATCACAGAAAATCACAACTGGTCAGAATGCAGAGAAGAGACTGTGCAGAGCCCAGCTACAACTGGTATGACAAATTCATGCACCTAAAGCCCACGGAGCCTCATGGAATAGGAGGTGGAAAGACTGTGAGAGCCACAGAATCGGGGAGTTACTATGAGTCTGTGCCTCCGAGAAATGTTAGAGAAGCTACACTCATGACGTTTCATCAGCATGGGTGCCTAAACAACACCTGAACAAGGATGCCAACAATAGACATGCTGACATCTTATGGGGCCCCAACCCTCGACAAAGAGCTGCAGGCAACTAAGGCACGATGTGGTTGGGAGGGACTCCCCCAGTTGTTGTTCATTCAATTCAGCCCTGAAATCATATACACACAAGTAACCGTATATGAACTGAGCAGGCATATTTAGGTATACACACACACACACACACACACACACACACACACACACACACACACACACACACACACACACACATATACACACAATTAAAAAGAGGCCATGAGTTTTGAGGAAGAAAATACATAGAAGGGGTTGGATGAAGGAAACAGAAGTAAGATCAAAACAAAGTACTCTGAAATGATTGTAGGGTATCCCGCAGAGAAGACCCCTTGGACACAGGTTTTAATCAGTAGAAAGTTTTCATTAGTTGGTCAGCAGGATCCCAGGGTAGCCCTCAGCCTTTCTCATGGTAAAGTTTTCAAAAACAAAACCATATCCTCACTTAGCAAGAACAGCTAGCCAGAAGTGGAACTACAGAAGCAAAAAAGCAACGTTAGTACATTTAGAGGCTTTCCCAGAGCTATGGACTTCTTCGATAAACTGGGTTTTGTCTTTGTCTTGGCATGTGTTGCTGCCTGTGTGCTGGGTTCCATGACCTGAACGAAGGGTACTCCCATCATGATGTCAGTTGTGTGGAGTCTGAGACCTACTAAAAATCTACAAGACTTTATGGTGCAAACTGAGCATGCCCAGGGACATGCCCGCCTATCATTTTAATTTTTTACATATGTCTGTACCATAATACTCCGTGACTTTGAGCTAAGCACGCCTCCAAATGTGTGTCTGCTTTTTTTAAGAATTTGGTTTTTAAACTGAGCACACTCAAGAATGGACTGACTCCTACATGAATATATATATATATATTTTTTTTTTGCCCCCCCCCACAATAAAATCCTATGCTTCCTCTGTTCGGGGAAGGTGTGACTTTCGAAATCATGCCTGCGCATTGTCCTCTACTGGCAATGCATTTTTTCTCTGCTCTTTCATGTCTTGGCTGTGCTTATTTTGGCTTTGCACTCACCAAGATGCAAACCTATTGTGTTGACTTTAAAATAATAAGCCCACGTGGTGCTTGAGGCGACCGTAGGCCTTTTGCCCAGAGGAGTCCGGTTTGTGGGTGTCTTCTTTTCCCGCTATTGAGGATGTGTGGATGAGTGTTGGGATTGCTGCGGCTTCAGAACTGAGTGCTTTCCTCCACAATGCTCATTTCTCCGAGTTGTAAGAGCTTGAGGATGCTACTGATTCTGCCTGCCTTCACATCTATGCCATTATCTGAGGTTCTTCTTCTCCCTCCTCATCCCCTCAAGGCCTCAGTAAAGCACCCAAGACCTCTTCTCGCCTTACTTTAGCTGGAATCACTCACTGTGCATGGGACATAATTACTGGAAATGTTGTGGAAACGAAAGTGAAGAACAGCTAGCCTGTATAAGCACTGCATAAAGCAGCTAATGAAACGGAATAATCTCCTTTTCATTTGGAAGCTGAGCCAGGGACATGGAATATCGCTAGGAATTAAGGCTCCCCTGCACTGTCTGTCTGCCCGATACTTCGTGAGATACTGAAATTCTCAGCTCTCACAAGGCAGGGAGACTGGCCCATGTTGGGAGGGTGTGAGGTGGTTAACAATTGAGGTGTGCTCTGTTACGTGTCCTACAGATGTTCACGGGCCTGCCGGGCTATCCAGGTGGACAGTGCATTCACTAGCTTTATGGCTACTGGAGTTGGAGGGAAGTGAGCTTCCATACAAGAGCCCGGTCATGACAGGTGTCTACTTTACGCAGGCACCTGCATCCTGGCATATGCTAGCCCCTATTTATTGAGCTGCTACTGTGTTTCAGGCAATGCAGGAAGAACTTTACATGGCTTATAGAGAGGAGACTCATTTTGCACAGTAAGCTGAGCCAGGGACTGTGAAGCCAGACTCCCTGGGTAAGACAGACTCTACGGCTTGTCACCTTGTGTGACCTTAGGTGTATCTCTTGACCTCTGTGAGCCTCTTGTCTGTAACAGGGTCAGAGTTTGTCTTGCCTGGGTATTGTGAACTGGATGTATTAATGACTTTTAAGGTACTTCTTGACACTGCCAGGCATCCAGTAGTGTTATTGTGTATGGCAGCCAGGAGAAGTAATGACTGTATTATCATGTCTACGTTCAAGGGAGGGAATCTAGGCTTTGGCAATGTGTCTCCAACTAGCAGAGTTAGATGCCTGCCTTTGAAGGCCTGGGTGCTATACATAGATTTGTGGCCCCATCCAGCACTAGATTCTGTCCAAGGCCAGGATCTGGACATGCAGAGGGGTGGCTGGTGATCTCAACCAGGTCCTTGGAGTGACTCCAGAGGTGCAGAGAGTACTGGGTAAGTAAGGGGCAGGGGTGTGTTCTTCTGAGGCAGTTCTTTCTCTGAAGCAAGAGTTTGAAATTGCTAGTGAATGTTGCTCGGGAGAGTGGTGGCCCTGGATAAAGGGAAAATGGGGAGCTGGAGGTAGAGAGGATCCTGCAGTTCATGTCCTGCTTCTAGAGGGAGCAGGATGGGCTCAGCCCCAAGGTGCAAAGCTGGGTTGGAAGGAACACTGCACAGGTCAAGCGTCTTTCTCTTGCACACGTCTCTGTTTTCCTTATTGTAGGCACTCTCAGAAGACTGCCTTTTCGGGGAAAGCAGCCCTTGACACCAGCTCTGCCATCATTTTCCCACAGGAGGGAGGGTGTTGGATGTGGGGATCCTGCTTGGATTTGAGAGGCACCCGCATTTCAAACACTCGGTCTCATTTTTTTTTTTTTTTTTTTTTTTTTAAATGAGCATTTAAAGACTTATCAGGCCACGTGTCCCAGCGCTGGGCTGGAAGTTGCGTAGTCACCATTATTGCAGACACCATTGAGTCCTGGTGCTGTCTGGATTAGTGACACAGAAGTCAGCCTGAAGTTAGGAAAAAACATTTGAGGCTACTTTACATAGCAGATTTTTGGTCAAACAATTTTGAAAAAAAAAAAAAAATCTTTTTGACCAAATTTTGGACAATGAATAGTATATAAAGAAGGCAAAACAGTTAATCTCAGTGGTGTCTGGGTGTCTTTTCCCTCTGGTGCTGTGCCTTGTCGTCCTCTCGCCTGTCATTTAAATCTTATGGAATGCTCACTTGTGACAGGTGGCGCCATGCTGATGATCAGGTTCGAGGAGCTGACTTGGCCTGGGGAGGTGGTGGTGGGCGGTGGTGGTGGGTGGGGGAAGTGGAGAAGAGACACCAAATATTTCACCGCCAGAGACAACAGAGAATAAAGTGCTAGGAGGGAGACACGAAGCTCTGGGAGGCCAGAGCAGTGAGTGATCAGCTCTCCCTCAACAAATGACCTTTGGGGCTTTTTGTATTTTTGCCTTGGCATCTATCTTCCTCGTGAGAATTGGGTCATATGACCTGGTTTTGTTCCTCCCTTCTCACCTCTTACAGCATCTGTTCTTCCATGTCCATAAATACTTAAAGGGGAGCCTTCCAACTGTACTTTGAGGGCCAGGTCTAACCTATGCCACCAAAAGCTAAGGCTGAGTGAGAGAGGCCTCCTGTAGAAGCAAGAGGGGTAAGGACCTGGGTTATGGCTCCCAAGGAGAGCACATGCCAAATAGCCATCTTTCTTCCTCCCCGCCCACCTTTACATTTCCAGTCTGAAAAATGACGGAGGTATGATATATGTAGGTTGGTGGTCCATCTTAATGTTCATCTCACAACTGAGCACATGGGCTTCCCTGCAAGCCCAGCCATCCGGATACAACAGTGTACCAACTCTGACCTGCTCTCCCTTCTCTCCTGGCAGAGAACAGCTCAGTAAATATACTTTGATCTTGGGTGAGGCCCATGAGAGGCAGCTGCTGCCCATGTGGAACCTGTCAGATGAGGCCTCCAGGAGGAGATGGGGCTGGAGCTTCTTGCTCATGACCCACCTATCAACCCCACCACCTGTCTTTCTCTTAGCCTTCACAGCCTTTGGTGACCCTGATACTCCTTACCCCGTCTCTGAAACAGCTGTCTTTGGTTTGTGCCTAGGTGTCTATCCAATATTCATGGTCGTAGACTACATTCTATCAGAGTTTGTGTTTAGGCTGCTGTATCTCTTCTCTAACATGTTAGTTGTTTTCCTTGGGATGAGGTTCTAGAATGCAGAAAGGTCCTTCTTGTAGCGTCCACCTGAGGCCTGCATCCCGCAGGGCAGGATGACATCCTGGGAATTTGTAGGGTACGTGTTTGAGGTATAGGCGCTACAGAGACTGTATAGTTCTGTGTACTCATTCTGCCCCAGGGGACACTGGGGCTCAGAGAGTTTATATGAATTCCAACTGTTTCCACCCCAGGAAAGAAAACGTTCTCTGCACCTGGCCCACCTGGACTGGGTCTGAGCAAGACTCACCGGGGGTTGGGAGGGGCTGTGCTCCTCTTATTCCAGCTACTCCCTGGGGTACCTGGGTCTTAGGGCTCCCCTTCTGATACAAAGAGGAGGATATGAGGGGCAGGCCAGCAGCCACTCATCTGTGCACTGACTGAAGGAGTGTGATTAACTTCATGCATTAGGGAGAAATATGGTTTTGGGTTCACAGGTATAGAAATCTTTTTGGGTTCACAACACAGTGAACTTTTAAATAAAGGAATGTTGTCTTTGGCCTAGTGACCAAGAGTTCCAGGAATCTGAAAGTCTTGAACTTCACCTTTAAGAGGCCAGGGAGCACTGTTTGTGGTGGAGTAGTTGACCCCAACTAGATGGTCAGGCCAACCAACTGCAACTTCTGCTGGAGTTAAGGGTGGGAGGCTTCCGTGACGTGTTTTCCAGTCTGGAGAGCCTGGGGAGGCAGGCCTCTGGAGCTGGGAGAAGAGGCTGCTATGTCATATGCCCAATGATTGGGTAGGAGCCGGAGAGGAGCTAGGTCCGTGGACACCAACATTCAAGCTTAGTGGGGTTTCCAGGAGAATGGTTTCCCAAGGTCAAGGCCACACATCACATGAAGACTCCTCAGCACTCCACAGGAGCCTTCCCTGTCATGAGGTATGCTGTTTCAGGGCGTATGCAGTCCTAAAGACAGTATTCTATCGAACTTCCAGGAGGCCCTGGTGGTTATGGTCTGAGGGCCCCATCTTGAGAGGGAACATTTTTAGGTTGCCTTTTCTCCAGCACCGTGTTTCAACACTGCTTCTTGCCTTTCTGCGCTCTATTCTTGCAAGCATTGGCCACAGCCCTGCTCTCCCCAATGACCCTACCCCCAGCCCCACCCCTGCCTAAGTCCCTGGCACTCTCAGATACCATGACACTTCCTGAAATCAAAATCATGGGGACCAGACAAAGATGTCATGGCTGGAGAGTCACACATATGACTCCAAATACCATCCCAGAGACCTGAGGCCAGAAGGCCTGTTGAGGCGTGTCATCCACCTTGGAGAGCAGCAGGCACTTGAGTGGAGAACAGATCTCGCCCGTCTCCGGAGACCCACTCTGTCTTGAGGAACTGGATTTTCAGAATATAGTCTTGACATCTGAGGAAGGGTCACCTAGCCTGGTAGGATGACAGTTAGCCCCTCCCCTGCCATGCAGATGTTTGGCTGGGTTTTTCTGAGGAGTAGAAAAGACTTCAAAAAGTACTACAGATTTTCCTTTCCTTCACCCCAACCTACAGGCAGGGAAAACTGATTGAGAAGGAGGAGAGGCATCTCTAGACCTTGGGGGAGGCCCCGTACGCCTGCAGGGCCCATTTGCCTTGGCAGGGGGTTTTTGTGAGAAGGAGTCTTGCCTTAGAGTCCTTCTCACAATGTGTGACGTAGGCCTGGAGCAAGCCACAAGGAAAACAGCTTCACCAGTGGGTTCCCCGTGAATCGGTTCAGTCGGAACAGACCAGGACTTTGCAGGGAAGGCGGAAAGGTTAGTTCATAAAGGCATGTTTGAAAGCTCTAGGCTGGGGCCATGAGTGGAGGGTTCAATCTGGGCTAGAGAAGGTGGGGGCCACTGTCACTCACTGTCTAGAGCAAACGAATACAGCAAAGCATTTGGAAACTAGCCAAGCAGTGATCCAGAACTGGCCCCAGGAAGAAATAAATGCAGAGGAGAGAAAGAGAAGCATTCAACTGCAATATAAAAAAACAAGTTCAAATGTTTCAAGTTGAGGTGAAGAATTATGAGGCTAGTCCAAAAGGATGGGAACAGACTCTCTCTCTCTTCCTCCCTCCCCCCCTCGGGGAAATTCAAGTGTATGGGGAACTTTAGACTTTTGCTCATGGCCTCTCATTAAACAGCCAAAGGGCTGATTCCCAGCATAGGAGACTAATTGGTGCAGAGGAAAATAGTGGTTAGGAAGCTGGCAGAATCCTAACAGAACCAGGACAGCAGGAGGGCGAACCTGGAAGAGCCTGCAAAGGGCAGGCCGCTAGTGAGAGTGACTAGGCAGAGGTTACCTCATAAGGTGCTGTTAAAACCAGGCCTCCTGACATGGGTGCCACACTTCTGTGTCCAAACCAGACAAGATTCTTCCGTTAGCTCAAGCCCGGAAGGAGAAAGCTAGCATTTCAGAAGAGCATTGTGAAGGTCAAGAAAGCCACCTCTGATGCCTGACGTTGAGAGGGGCCCCATATCTGTGCCACTTGGAGAGCCACTGAGCCTGCTGCTGTGTGCCTGCTTGGAGGCCTTGTGCTGGCTTCCAGACAGGTAGCCAGAGGCCTATTGAGGCAAGGACAGACTAGGCATACTCCAACATCCGGATGACACAGGTCTGAAGCAGTTACAGTGGCCACCACGGGCCAGAGAGAGCTGGAGCTTTTAAAATAGTTTACACGACCCAGTGTGCTGATGTTGTTTCTTTGGAGCTGCGAAAACACCTGCCCAAATACAACTGAGCCTGGTCCCCTCTGACTATACCAAACAATGTGTACCTAAAATCGAAAGATATGGCTCACATGTTTAACAAACCCTCTATAACGGATAGGGCAGAAGAGCTAGGATCCCTTTGCCTCATCAGAGAACGCTCCCCGGCAGGTCAACAAGTAGCTACTGACGGAGAGGACCGGATTCCTGGTGCTGCTCAGCACGAGGGCTTATCATACTCACTCTGATGGCTCGGAGACACAAAACCAGCAGCATGGAAGCTTAACAAAAGAAACTCTGAAGGACAGCGTCTCCAAGTTTTTCCATAATGGATCCGGCTTAAGAATAGATGCAATTGCCTCCGGGATTCCAAAGATTGAGAAGATTCTCCAGTGGTTTGCAAATCAGAAGCACCCTAACGTTGAGGTTAAGTTCATTAGTGTTTATGAAAGTCCATCTCAGCCAACTACTAAAAAGTCAAGTGATATGCTGGGTGGTGGTGGCCCCAAGGCCAGCCTGGGCTATGGAGGGAGTTCCAAGACAGCCAGGGCTTCACAGAAAAACCCTTTCTTGAAAAACAACCAACCCCCCCTCCCCCCAAAATCACTTGGCGGGGAAGTTTCCCTCTTAAGGCACTTGTCTGAAGTGGAGGACCTGGAGTCCAATAACGACTTTCACCTGTTCAGCAGCCCGGCAAGCCTGTGGGTGATCAGTAGGTGAGGCATATCAGTGAGTTCATGTGGCTCAGAGACTTGTACTCAAATAAGCGCCACATTCAGACTTCATTCAAAGTTGAAACTCTGGAGCAAGAAAACATGTGGAAAAACATGTTCCAGGAACATTTAAATGGAAATATGCATTCCCAGATGGAAAAAAAGTATTGTGCCATCTTCCTGCCAGGGGTCAGAAAATCCTAACAAGTATGAACAGTAGAGTTCGGGTGATAGGCTTGGCTCAGCGTTCCCTAGCCACTTAGGAGATCCAGCTACAGTCTGGGAAATCATAGTGGAGGGCTGCAGGCATCAGTGGTGCACCTGTAATGCTTTGTAAAACATCTGTGAGTCAGTCAATGGTTTTATCCTTGTAATTTTGGTAGAAGGTTACATTTTAATATTCTTACTCAGGAATACAGATCTGGTCATTAGGAAACGATTAAAAGAACCCACAAAACCAAAAAGAAAGCCGCAGGACATATGCAGTGGGGAAGGTGTGGGGGCGGGGAGTAAAGCAGCTGCCGAGCCTTGCCAAGTGCAAACCACTGCTCAGTTATTCCCAGTTCATTTAGCGCTTGCTGCCGTCAGTTGCCACGAAATCTCTGTCCACCGAACCTTGCCAGCGAGCAGTATCTAAACTGTGATATCATCAGACCACCTTAAGATCTGGAAAGCACAGCCTGACCTCCTCACTGCTGGGGTCTAGGAGCTCTCTAAGACTGGGGGAATGTTGACACAGAAAGCAGGCCGCGCAGGTTCTATATTAAGAGTTGAGACCAGTGCATGGGGAAAAAAAGTGCGTTAGTCGGCTGTGCTCCGTGAGTGAATTTCCTCCATTTCCTTCTCTGTACACTCATATTGTGCTTCATAGCAAGGGTGGATGAGGCAGACGGTCCACGGCAGCAACACAAGCCTTGAGATTACGGGGGTGGAATTTTCTCCCCAAGGTTCAGGAGAAAAGAGATTACTTTTCTCTTTCTCCCAGGAATTTCAGCTATGGAAAAGTCTTCATTTACTAAGCTGTGAAAAGTGTCATAAAGTGACATTCTTTATTCTCAAACTGATACTTTAGATTTTAGCTTTTGAGAGTCTTTCCCATGGGAAACCCCGTTTCTTTGCGTGCCCCCTTTACGTTTAAGCCCTAGCATGAACATGTTTCTCAGAATTTGGTTAAGCACTGTACCTGCTGTGCACAGGCTTTGGTTTAGACTGGAATCCTGTGTTGGCTTCACTTTCATGACATTTGGCAGAGAAATTAGAATTTAATTTCACTCAAAACAGGACAGTGCCACTTGTCCTTGCAAAAATAGACTTTGGATCGTTTTTTGCATTATAGAGCATAGTAAAAAAAAAAAAAAAAGGAAATTGAACTTGCAAATACGTTTTGCTGCAGTTACTTTCACTTAGGCTCACTACTGTGTGTAAATGAACCAGCTTGCCATATTTCTGCAAAATATTTTCTGATATGATGTGGGCTTACTTTTTGAACCCCCCTTTTATAAATACAAATTAAAAAAGAAATCCAAGTGCCATTTTCTGTAATGTGGAGGGAATTTTTAATATCCCAGACCTCCTCAATGGGTAGTTTTCAAGAGTCCATGCCCTAACTTAAACATGAAGCAAATGGATCAGTAAGTGACATGTACATTTTTCGACCTTCCACTCCGGAGGCAGTAAGTGTTCTCCGAAAGGGCTTTACTTTTCCTGCCTAAGTGAGTACTGGCTACAGATACGTTTGTTTCTTCCACTTTGTGGGAATGGAGTTCAAGTGATAATTTTTAGACCGGTTTCAGTTTTACCTTTTCTTCTTACAATATTGACTTTTGTCGTTCCCTGGGTGCGGTTCAGTACTTGAGCTCGTGTGGTGACTACTTTGAATCTTAAGAGGCACTTGAGGTTGGTATCAGCCTCACAGTGATAAATCACTAAACTCAAATATTCGCAGGCTCTTGGCACATTTCAGCTCAGTAAAAGTCAGACCCAGGTTCCCTTCAGTTATAGCTATTTCAAGCACAGCTTGCAAAACCAGTGTCCCGTCTGTCTGTCTAGACCAGGCTTTGTTTTTTACAAGATAGGAAGGAATTCTCATCTCTGCATTTTAGGAAGAAATTAAATAATCGAACTTTTTGTTTATATTGTAACCTGTTCCATGTTACAATCAAGTGTTTTAGGGTGATCTGCCCGTTCATGGGATCAACATGTGTCACCTGTCCTGTCTTTTTAAGGTGAGGCTGAGATTTGCCACTTTGGGCATCAGGTGTCCATCACTAGCCAGGCATATGTGAACACATAAGCTTTAAGAAACAAACACACGGGGAGACATGAAAGGCACACTAACCTCTCCCCAACATTGCTGTAGTGTTATTTCTTGTGAAATGCATTCATGGAAGGGACTTTTAAAAAACTGTAGATATGAATACGTTTCTGAAATAAAACTTTAAATTGTAAAATAGTTTTATAATAATCTCTTTTTTTTCTTTTAAAGAAAACCACTGTTCCTCATATGAACTCATCTGAGGTTTTTACTCCCAGTGGATGCACCCAAGTTCCCTTGTTTCTTTTGGGGATCCCCGGGGTCCTGCTCCTACCACATTTTCTACATCTTCAATTCAGCCCCTGTCTTGTCCTCCGAGGGCCAGACACCTGCTCCCTGACTTGGGTGGCATTTCCAGCCATTGTCTCTGAGCTTCCTTTCCTTCTCAAGCACCCCATTCCTGACAAGGTCTTCTGAGCACAAGCTGCTCCTGCAGAGCCCTCTAACTGGGTCCTCAGCTGGAGACCCTCAGACACCGTCTCAGAGATCCAACAGCTCCCCACAACCAACAGGTTAAAAGTCTACACTATTTACTGTAGCTCAGGAGACTTTAAGCCTGCTTCTGGCTCCGCTTGCCTCATCCACAGCCATTTCATTTCTGCACAACTAATCTTACTTGTTCCTGAACATGCCACATGCCCTCTGCATGGGTTTCTCCAAGGTCAATGTTCAGGGCCAGTGCCACTTTGAAGTGATGGTGTTTTGCACTTAGGGTTAGGTTTGGGGGACTCTGATGCGATTCTACTTTGCAAGGTTTCCTTGGAGGCCAGAGGGCTTGGAATCAAGAGGTCCTTTGATCCCCCCAGTATCAGCTCTGCTTAAGACATTATTCTGGGATTAAGATGCAATGCTTGGGGATTAGTAATTTGATTTTGAGGAAGGGGTTTGGCAGGGTATCCTGGCGAGAGCCAGCCTGTGTATGGTAGATACACCCATGTTCACAAGTTTGTCTTAGAGCTTTTGATATTGTAAACATTCTTCTTGTCTGGTTGCCACAGACCGGTCTCTTTATTCTCCTGTTTGTACCACATCTGCTCTTTCTGCCTGCCTTTTGCTTTCAATTACACCTTGACCCCGCCTCCCAAACCCAGATTCCATAAAACCTCCCACCCTCCTCTTCACTGTGTGCAGTTACTTCTTCTCTTCTTAGCCTCGGCTTGGGGCCCTCCCCAAGCTCTGATCAAATCCCCTGTGCCTGTCCTAAGCAAATAGCGTTGTTTCTCTGAGAGGAGGCCCGGTATTCAGTTAGCTCTTATATACTAGTTACACACCTGCAGTGGCCACTCAGTCAGTGCAGGACTGGAACGGGCAAAGAAGTTTCCATTCCTCCGCCCCACCCCCCATTCTGCACTTGAGCAGCAAGCCAAGGTTCACTTTTGATGGTGACAGTGATAGCTGTCTCGAGACTCGGGTTTGCCTCCATGGGACTCCGTGAATATTTTCAGTCTAGTTATCTATCACTTTGCTGTAAGAGGGTGAGTCTTGTACAAAAGGAGGAGACAAAAGAAGAGGAAAATGAAGCAGGGGGAGAGGTCCCAGCATCCTAGAAGGAACAGCCAAGCACAGCAGGAAGAGCCCGGGAGGGGATGTGACTGCATCCATTCCCCGGAAGTGAGCTCTGAGTCCTGCTCCGTGCTAGGCACTGTTCTAGAAACTGAGAGCACCCGCGAGCACAGAGCAAGTCTCCGTTTCTGCTTTTGTAGGAATTTTGCTAAGTAAAACAGATAAATTAATACACTAAAACACAATAAATGAAACCCTCAAAATCTGTGGTTGTGCTGAGAGTTCCAGGAGAGATGATGGGGTGATCACCTCCTGTCCTATCTACAACAAAAGCTCAAGAAGTGGTCAGCCTTGAAGCTAACTGCAGGAGGCAGAAAGTGACAACTGCCGGACTAAGGGAGCGCCAGAGCATGGCTCAGAAAAATGACTAAGAAATAGGATGTGGTCTGAGTACCTCATAGGGAAAACCATCCTAACCAAGAGCCGGGAGCTACTTTTCCAGCATCCGCTTCTCTCCTGGGGAAAGGACTCCTCAGAGGTTAAGATTGCATTATAGCTCCTTACAATGAAAAGTGTGTGTGTGTGTGTGTGTGTGTGTGTGTGTGTGTGTGTGTGTGTGTGTGTAGGGGGGGCGTTTGAATGGGCCCAAGGAGAATATTTATTTACTTCACTTAGCAAGAAGCAGCCTCTAGGGCAGACATAACTGATTCCACAGAGTCTTCATCTGGATCCAGGTTCATCCCAGAAAAGAGGAGAGTGAAGGCCAGTGAGAGCTTGGAGAATTTTACCCTATGGTCCAGACAGCATCAGCATCCCTGTGGGACAGCTTTTGTGATTTATTTATTTATTTACTTTATAAAAAGCATTTTGTAATTGAGGGAAATGTACTAGGACTTTCTGGTGAGGAAGGGCTTCTAGGGTGGTTGACTCTCTTTAGGAGTCATCCAAGGCTTTGGATGATGCTGTCTTCTTTCAGGCAAGGTATTTCTCTGTTCTGACAAATAGCTGTAGGGTAGCACTCACACACCCTGGTCCCCACACTTCAACCTCACCACTTGATGTTTTCTGAGGCACTGGGGAGGTGAACTACAAGTCTATCAGTGGTCGATTTGATTAATTCTGATCTGTCCTTATTTATTCTGAGAGAGTGACCCTTCGGGGTGGCTGGATACTGGGCTGTGACTCTTATCAGTGAGTCAATCGAAAGTTGAGCTCAGGTTCTAAGCTGATGCACCTGGATCTCTTTGCCCTTGAGACAAAAAGCAGCAATTAAGTCTGGGCTTATTCTCCTGGCTTCTTCTCTCTGTGACTGACTTTGCCCAGAACTTGTTATCTCTTTGATGTCTTTAAGATGACTGGTTTTGTTTATTGTTTGTTTGTTTGTTTTAAGGTCTAACCCTCTTTTCCTTATTGGCTCCAAGGGAGGGTTTCACCTGCCTCTCAGACCATTTCTAGAAGTGGCAGTCTTAGCACCTTCTCCTGGTCTAGCCTAGCTTGGGGGTTTCTCACCAGCTTTCAAGGTCCACAGGCTGGGCAAACACAGCAGGGCTCAGGTAAAGGGCAGTTAGTAGGCGCTCTGGGTCCTGAGCCGAGAGTAGAGGACAGTTCAACTGTTATCATCCAAAAGAGCCTCTAGATTCATCGCCACCTTGTGGACAGGGTTAGCCCAGGGACAGAAGAGTTCTGGTTCCTGGCATAGAGTTCTTTCTTTCTTTCTTTCTTTCTTTCTTTCTTTCTTTCTTTCTTTCTTTCTTTCTTTCTTTCTTTCTTTCTTTCTTTCTTTCTTTCTTTCTTCTCTCTCTCTCTCTCTCTCCCTTCCTTCCCTCCTCCTCTTCCTCCTCCTCCTCCTCCTCCTCCTCCTCCTCCTCCTCCTCCTCCTCCTCCTCCTCCTTCTTCTCTCTCTCTCTCTCTCTCTCTTTCTCTTTCTTTGTCTAAAGATTTTTTTGGCCTTGGCCTTTCATCAGTTTTTGATGCAGAGAAAAAAAAAAAAAAGTCCAGGCTTCTGCCATTTGAAATGTGGGATGAAGACCTCATGCCTTCTCTGGTTCTCTCACCGCTCCCAGGAAAAGTTTATCCTTCGGAAAGGAGCCGGCTGGCTTTGGGGAGCTGACCTGGGTAGCTCTGCTAGCACGGATGCTCCGCATCACCATGGCTCCACAGATCAGCTTTCAGCTTTAAAGACCCTCATCTATCCACTCATTTATTATTCATTTTACAAATATTGAGCACCTACTATGTGCCAGCTCCAGTGTTGGACACCAGAGACAGACAAATCCCCCCTCCCCCAAACAGACAAATATAAAAAGAAAAGCCCTGCTCACGTGGATTTCACATTCCAGGGGTTCTTTTTACTCGCATGAGGATGACCTTGGGAGTCCTTCATTCTCCATGTCATCGGAGTTGAGTTTTGTTATCTTTGTGTTACAAACCCCAACACTTTCCCCCAATACTTTACTTGTTCTTAGGCAAGAATGATACTCTCCAGTATTTGCTAACAGACCATGATGTCTGGATTTCTTTAGCTTTTATCATTAGCCTTTGGAGCTGGGGGTGGGGGGTAAGCTCATTCTACCTAGTTTATACCTGCAGGATAGAGCAGCTTGCATGGGAGTCAGCACCATCTTTCATCAAGGATACTGTGCAGAGTTGAGGAGGCAGAGCAGGTTGCATGGGAGTCAACACCATTTTTTTTTTTTTTAAATTAACGATGCTGTGCAGAGTTGAGGAGATAGGGTGCCAGCCAGCCAGGTAGAGGCAACCTGGATTATTGCCTAGAAAGGCTAGGCACAGCAGAAATTCGTTTAGACTATTAGAACTGAGAGACCAGTTACAACTTGGAGGGTCAGATGTCTGCTGTCACCAGAGTACAGACACTGAGAAAGGCTTCGTTTAGCCGTAGTGCCTTCCAGACATTCATTTGCATCTTATTTCCAGTACCTGAATACAGAAGGGCTATATTCGCTATGAATGTATTATGAATGTATTTGCATTATTACACCTTAACGCTCCTCAAAAATATCTATGTGGCAGAGCCCCTGCATGTCATCAGTGAAGCTGCTGTCCGGGAGGGACACTCATGGTCCCCCAAACCAGTCCCTCCTGCCAGTCCTGGCACTTCTTTTCTGAGGCCGGTGAGCCTCATTATCACTTTGATCCAGGTTACAGATCTTCAAATGCCAAAGCCTTCAGATTCTGGCTCTTTAAGACAAAGGGTCTCTTACTGTGTGCCCTGGACTTAGGCCTCTGTTTAACATCCTGATATGTGTGGTTAGAATTAAAAAACGGCCCCTCAGCTCCCCAGATATCCCAGCCACATAAAACCTTGGGTTCTATGCTTGACTCTTTTTCTGTTTCAACTGTGTGTGTGTGTGTGTGTGTGTGTGTGTGTGTGTGTGTGTGTGTGTGTAGGCCCATGTGACAAAATGTCATCTGTGCTCCTCTTATGAATACTACCAGTGCCTTTATCTCTCCTCTGCCTTCCTAGGAGTCTCTCCTTTGTTAAGAAGAACCATACAGGCC
Organism: Uromys caudimaculatus; assembly: GCA_028551405.1. Classification (NCBI taxonomy): domain Eukaryota; kingdom Metazoa; phylum Chordata; class Mammalia; order Rodentia; family Muridae; genus Uromys; species Uromys caudimaculatus. Next base: position 116,474,371 of record CM052703.1, on the reverse strand, counting down.
TCTGTCTTAATCTTGCACACCTGAAACTCTACTTATGCTCAGCCAAGTCAGGGCACTTAAATTGACCAAATCTGCCCTCCCGAGAAAATGATCAGAGTTACGCTTAGAACATGGGTGCCGGAAGGAAGCTGCCAGGGCGAGCTTTTTATATCTCCTAGATCTTGAATATCTTTTTAATGATGTTTCATAGCCATGCCTAGTCACCTGCTAAGCCTGGCTATGGGATCCAAGAGTAATGGCTCCCTCAGAGACAACCTTGGTGAGGATGAGGCTAAGACTATCAGCCTATTGTCACTGAAGACAATTTCCAGGAAAAGGGAAAAGCCCCCTCAGGTCTGGCAAAGCTCCTGTGTCACAGATTGGGGATAGTTTGGGGGGGGGGGCAGAAACAGTCTCTTGTTTTATTAGGCAAGATTTCTTCTGATGAGGAGGGCGACTCATGTGTCTTACAGGGCCATGCCTCTCCTGGCCACCAAGTAAAGTGGTTAGTAAAAATTATTGGAAAGAGGGACTCCCAAGGGAAATCTGATTGGGAATTGGGGAGATACCACACATCAGGTACCACATGTGTGACATGTAAACATGCACTCTACACGTGTGTTACAGTGGAATTGTTGAAGGCATCCTTAGGGATTTGTGAGAGTGTCTTTGTGGCTGGCTAAGGGTCAGTCTTCCCTAGTCTAGGATCTTCTTAGCATTTTATCCACAGAGATTTCTACCATTCCCCCCACCCCCAGCCATGTCAGTTAACACTAAACAATGTAGAAGTAGTTTGTCTATCTGGGCGAGTCTCAGAAGGTTCTCAAGGGAACTTTGAGCTTTAGAGCACTTTAAGGGTGGAAGGAAGCAGCGTTGCTCCTTCTCGAATCATCCGAGTTTTGCTCACTCACACAACACAACCCAATAAATAGTATTACCTTACCATTTTCCAAGCAGCTTGGTGGGCGAGAACCTGCTTAGTCACTGAATTCAATTTGCCCTACCTCCCTCTTTTTTAAAAAGCCCAACACAGAGTACTATGTTCCTAGAAGGTCGCTTGAAGTCCACACTGGGGTCTGGGCAGAGTACAGCATCAAGCACTGCTCAAGTGCTGAACACCTGGAAACTTTGTCCCAAGGTCAGCAAGTTTCTGATAACAGCTTCAGTCAGAATTAAACAGGGCTGCTGGAGAGTTCAGACACCTTTGAGCTGCTCAGGACGAAAGAACAGTGTTCTATAGTACACTGTGTGCTAGCTCTCTACTGAGCATGCTCCGAGCTACAGGACGGGGCAGGCTTCATCTTTTGTTTAGAATCTGGTTCTCTTTTTAGTAGTTGGTCTTTCTGGGAGATTCTCAGGTTGCCCTTGAAGGCAAACACTCCAGTTAGAGCCTTCCATAGAGTGCATATTGTCACAGCAGCCTTTAATTTCAGATGGAGAGATAGCTTAGCAGAGGATGATACCTCCAAACATTTGTGACTATGTAACCCTTCATTTAAAGATCCACCTAGTTCTCAAGTTTCATAGGTTAGAACTGTAAACAGTTGGGTAGCTATTCGTGCAGTCTAATGTTTTAAGGAAGAATCTGGTCCTTGAAGTCATGTTAGGATAGTCCAAGCTGAGGTAGCAATAGATACAGAAGATAATAATTCAGACACAATAGATGCTTATTTCTTTCTTAAAGCTCAGTCCAGCTGTTCTAATGTGTTGGTGTGCAGGCAGGGGAAAATGCTGTGCCATGTTGGCAGTCAGGGACTTGGCTGATCTGGCTCTGTCGCAATCAACAACTGGCTTCCAAGGTTGCTGAGATTACTGTCACTCCACCGTCCATTACCATCATTCCAGCGCATAGGGCATACAGGGAAGTACACGGTTTTACGGCCATCTAGAGATGGCATGCGCCTCTTCTATTCGCATCATTAAGAAGGTAGTTGCCTTCTACCATGCAAATGGTTAGTAGCCAGTCAAACACACACCTGGAAACCTTAGAAGTAGAGGATAGACTTGGGTCATAAGAGGGAGACTTACAGATCTTGGACTTGGATGGGAGCTCGAGTATCTCCTCAGGTCTAACACAGTAGCTGAGTTTCCTATCCCATGAACTTCTTGCCCCCTTGGTATCTTAGTTGCTGCTTTGATTTGGGCAAGGAGCAAACATCAGGCCCCCCTCTTCTAAACATATTGTATACTTTGTGACAAAAGGCGAGAGACTCAGGCAGAAGGAAGTGAAGAGAAAGGTGCGACTGTCTAGTCTCTGACTGTAGGAGGCAGAGATGTTATAGGAGGCAGAGATGTTGCCCTCATCAGCTTTTGTTGTTCTCAGCCTTTACAAAGCTGTTCCATGTCACCAACAATGTCACAGGACCTCTTGAATTCACTGCCACCACTCAAATTGTGATTGCTGCTTCTAATGTTTGTATTTTGTGATTGCTGCTTCTAATGTATTTCTAGAAGAATTGTGTGTGTGTGTGTGTGTGTGTGTGTGTGTAGAGACAGAGAGATTTATTTTGTAGAAAAGCCAACATTAATCCATAGATGTTTTAGCAGGCTACCATGAATCATAATTGCTTATTTTATGAATTGTCTTTTCTCCTAGTTTGGCTGAACCAACTTCCCCACATCTCCCTCTTTCTTGTTCATGTCCTTCCGTCCTGACTTTCTGGTCTCTTAGGTCCTCTTTGACTTGTATATCATGGCCGTTGACCTACCCACTGACCTATCCTTCTGTCTGCCTGTGTGGATCATTCCATCGTCCCACCCTATGTTGCCCCCTTGAAGGAACTTGTACATTGTTTGGATTGGTGTTGTATATATTTCCCCAGTACCCATCATGTCCCCCCAGGGAGACACTGGGGGCATTTGTATGTGATGGAAAATGTCTGGTGTTTTTTTTTTTGTTTTTTGTTTTATCCTGTTTGGTTGTCTTTATTTTCTCTAGCCTGAGCTGAATACAACTGTAGATGATGGTGGCTGTATGAGAGAGTGCAGGAGAATGTGGTGCTCCTGAGCCAGAGCTGTGGATGTCTGTGTCATGATTTGCAAAGACTGAGAAAATCTGTCTCCTAGATGTGTCCCAGGCAGCCCAAACAAGGGGTGAGGGAACCAGGCAGGAGGAGAGAACAAGAAAAGGACTCTCAGCCTCTCTGTAACATATTAACTACAATGGACCAGTAGTGTCTGGTCCAATCAGAGTCTGGCAATTCCAGGGCTGTGGAACACAGCTCAGTCGATAGGACAAGAGTGTTCTCAAGACAACAAGATGAGGCCATTTCCCCTAACTTGAGCAGTACCATGCCTTCAGAAATGTCCAGATAAGACTTCTTGTGTTGGGAAAGGTAGAAAAAGGGGGGCCAGTTAGGGTAGCCCTTTAGTTCTTGAGTGTCAAAGGGGCTCAGCTTTACCCTCTGCAAGCTGGGACTGAAAGGACTCCTAGCTGCTCTCAATTCCAGAAGTGCCCAGTGAGCCCTCTGTTTGAAATGTAGTGACCTGTGGGATCCCAGGACTCCTTGAGCAACTGTCCTGTGGGGGTAAAACATGTTTGTCAGCAAGAAGAGAAAGGAGTGGTGCATGGGGGAGGCTTAAAGAGTAAAGTTCCTACTGGGCACTTTGGCTTTTGACCTAGATGAGACCCAGGGATGAGAAAAGTGTCTGCTTTCCCCACAACTGTGGCCCTGGAAACTCCCCTATCTTAATGTTTTTCCCACAGGCATCACTGCTCATGCTTTTTACCCAGAGACCTTAACATTTGACCCCTCTACCTAAAAAGTGACAGAAAGTATGCAGGGGTAAGTGGTAGGGAGACAAGGCTGAGATTCTGGAGAATCTGTAGGGTGTGCTCTTCTGAGACCTCGCAGTTGGGGGCCTGTCTTATAGTCTACGGGTAGGTTGTCCAAACTTTGGCTCATTTTCGCTATGGGGCCTCTGCAAGAGTTCTGGGTGTTTGTTATGATCCACCATAGAGAACAAGCCAAGGGAAGTCCTTCGTGAGCATGTGCCACCTCAGGTGATTTCTAACCCCTCAGAGGAGGCTGCCAGGGTGCCAGGTCATCCAAGGGCCGTCACTCATGTCCTTCCATAGGTGAGCTCCAACCAGGAGTTGTCAAATAATTTAGTGGGTCTTATACAATGCTCAGATGATAGTGCAGAGTAGGCCAAGCAATGCCTCATGAAACTTATCTGCAGGCATGCTAAGGGCACAGGATGCACTCACACGAGATGCTTCCATTTATTTATTCAAATGATTCTCAATTTAAAAAGGATACTTCTGGAGTTAGGTTGGCTGAGGTGGGAGTAAGGGTCCCAAAGAAAGGCTTGAACCTTTTTGTCTCTGCCTCCACAACCAACCTTGAAGTTTGAGCTTCTTTGACCCAGATTTTGGGTTACAGAGCTGACCTATGTGCTCTGACCTATTTTTTTTTCAGTAAGTCCTTTTCAAAGGTACCTGAAAAGATCTTCCTTTGGGCAGTTATCTATAAAAGTGTGAATAACATGCACAGGACTGCCTTCACCCCAAGGTCTCTGAGGATTCCTGGGATGGACAGACAGGAGGAAGCCACGCCTGTTGTAGATATGCAGAAGGAAGAGGAATGAGAACCGGGGTCATTCATCATGTCTCCAACTCTTTGCCTTCCCAGGCTGCTCTCCCCTTCAACAGCTCAAGATGTGAGGGTATTTGGTTTGGGCAGCCTTTGGACAGGACAAAGTGAAAGTGAGGGAACATGCAGTATCTCGGATGCTTTTCTGAGCAGGTCAGCTCCTCATTGGCTGGAAGACTTCATGAAGAGGACTCCCCATGGGGGCTGATGTTTCTTGAAGGAGTGGAGGCATCCTTTGGAATAGCAGCTGGAGTCACGGAGCTTCTTGTGACTTGTGTCCAAGAATGGCAGGTGTGATTTGCTTTAAGATACAGAAGTAAAAAAGCAAAGGTGTGTGGATATATTCAAGTTTTCAAGGAGATGGGCTTTGCTGGAATATCTAAGAGTTGAAAAGCAACTCAGGGGAGACTTGGCAGCCTGGAGGGCTCCTAGCACCTAAATTCCAGGGTGTTTTTTTTTTTTTTTTCCAATGGCAACATCTTTAGAAAGTCATAATTTCCCAAAGCTATAAGGTAAACATGTCTGGCATAATGTCCAAAAGTACCTTCCAACTTTTCAAGGGCAGGGAAGGAAATCTGTTCATCCTTGAGTTAGCAGAGGTCCCTGTAGTTCACAGGAAGGAGACGTGACGTGGAAGGTGTCTTGAGGATCTGCGAGTGGGGTGGGCTTGTACCAGACTGAATACCCTGAAGGGTCACCTCTGTATAGGCTATTATTGCAGTCATCACCGCCCCCCCCCCCGATATTTCTTATGGCTCCTATGTTCCAGAATGTAGTGCGGACACCTGAGCATTGCTAAGTATTTGATATATATCTCCTTCTTGGAACAAGTAACCTATGCATAATCCAAGCAAACAGGACCTTTCCCAAACATCTCCCTTTAGAATGGGAAAATAGATGGCTGAATAAAAAGACCCACAAATGTGTAGAAGTAACTACTCTAAGGGACACCAACATTTTCTGGATCAGAAGGGTTGGGGGAATGGTGCTGTTGGCTATAATTGTGTTTGCTGGAACTCTTGGCCACCAAAAGCTCTCAGGTAGATGTGTGTGTGTGAAGGGCAATGTTACACAGCCATTAAGATCCAAAGTACTGGCTGGCAAGGGGTGTAAAGATTTCTCTGGGTGAACATTGAACCCAGGAATCAGAGAGGCTGTAGAGAAGGCAATCACTGTCAAGCTTCACTGTATCTCATGGACTGTGGTTTGACCCCCTCTGCTTTCTGTATTTGCTGTGACTTTTCTCATGGCCCTTCTTCCTGCTGGCTCTTCGGCTTATGTCCTGTGCACACCCATTTCCTGCGGATGGACATGGCCCCTCCTCTCACTGAATCACACTCCTTCCTCCCAACCCAGCTGAGGACAGCTTTGTTCTCTCCCAGCTCATTAAGGTCATCTCTGCCTACATTAGGCTTTCCCTATATTGCTGTTTTCTCTCATGGCAACAGATTATGGCTTAGATTTTAACTTTTTTCCCTCCAACATTTAAGGAGGAAATAATGTATATTTTTTCTTTTGCAGAGAGCATGAAAAATAAGAGAAAATAAACCCATTATTCTATTGAAGGAGAGGGCCAGCCATCCTATATGTCTTGACAGAACATCTGCATTTTTTTCTATGTGTGTATCTATAGCATTTGGTAGTTTATAAAAATTGATACCATGCTGTTGATATGTTTTTGTCTTTCATTATCTACTTAAGATTGTAATACATGTGTTTCCCTAGCCGAGGCTCTTCCCAGACCACATAAATGTTCTACTGAATGATGGAGTGTCATAAGTTTATTATTTATAGCTTCCCAAATAACCATTTGCTGACACCCTTCGAGCATGGCTGTATCTCGCAGTCACAGGAGATGACTGAGAGAACAGAGGAAGGGATGAAGTGGAGAAACTCTCCACAGCTGAGTGATTGTCAAACACGGTATGATGGTCTCCAGAACCAACACTTTCCTAAGAGGACTTCTTAGTGGAGCCAGACTGGCCTAGTTTAGGACTTAGATGGTGCTGAAACTTGGCTGGAGCTATCAGACAAGTCTGCTTCTCTGGGCTGAGTTCTCTAGAAGGTGACCCTTTTAGAAGGAATGCATTCCTTCTCCCTATCCCTCTTTACTTGGTCAACAGTGAATATATAATTATTAGCTATAAAGTGTTCTCACTTCTGAAATTCTGAAACCGTTAGAGGAAAAGGCAGAGAAACACTTCAAGATGGTGACTCTATTGTGGGTTTTCAGTTTGACAGTATCTAGAATCATCTAGGAGGGATAATTCAGATTAGGTTAGCCTGTGGGCAGGCCTGAGGAAGGTTGTTTGATTAAGTGGCAAAACCTCCCCAAAGGAGGGCAACATCATTCTCTTGGCTTGGGTCCTAGACTGCATAAAAGGAGGAGGCTAGCTGAGCCCTAGCTTCCGTTGCTCTCTGCTTCCTGACTGGCTGCCAAGGACCTTTCTACTGTGATGGACTTTACCCTCAAACTCTGAGTCAAAATAAACCCTTTGTTTCTTTTGTTAGGGTATTTTATCATAGCAACAGAAACAAACAAAACTAGTGCCTAGTCCCAACGCATCCAACTGCAACACAGCTCTACACCCAACACTTGGGCATCCTCGTGGAAGAGGGGACAGAAGGACTGTAAGGGCCAGAAGGTCATAGAGATTGCTGGGAGGCCATCTCCTAGGAATGTTAGAGAAGCTACACTCCCCAACATAGCGGCCTAAACAAGACCGAAGCAAGGATAACACCAACAGATATAATGACCTCAACCCTAGACAAAGAACTATAGGCAACTAATGAATGACGAGATTGGGAGAAATAATGCTCCCTAAGGGAAGGGACCCCAGTTGGCATCCAACCAATATCAAGTGGTCAGGCCTGAAATCATATACATACAATAACATTATGCAGACTGAGTAGGTTGAATTTATATATAGGAATGCATCTACATATACATAATTAAAATACTGATTCTGGAGATTTTGATATGTTCACTTTGTATCTGACCATACTTTTATTCCTAATTCTGTCCCCCACTTTTCTCCCTCATCCCTCCTCTCTTTTCTTCCTTTATTTTTCCTTCCTTCCTTCCTTCTTCCCAAGACAGAGTCTTTATAGCCTAGGCTGCCTCCTGCCTCTGCCATTTGAGTGCTGTGAGTACAGATGTGAGCCTTCATGCTCAGTTTATAATCCCTTCTTAATCCCGCTTGTCAGGCAATTTGCAGCATCTCGGTCATAGCCATAGTCGACAGATAGCTACAGATACATTTCTTTCTTTCTCTTATAGAACTTCAAAACAATATGGTCCCGTTTCCTCTATCCTTTTTGAGTTGTTGGATTGAACTTGGAAGTTCCATACTTTAGAGGAATATATATATATATTTCAAGTTAAGATTGAGTTTGAGACGTTTGCACACTGCCACTTTGCAGCATCAGATGGATAGGTGGACCTGCATTTCAGGAATATTTTCCTACCTTTCTGAGCTCAGTGAGCACTTGGTAGCTGAGCACAGTCAGTCCACAGTGCTCTTATTGCACGGTGCTTGAGCAGAAGGCTCAATTGGAACGGCATGAAGAATGGGTTGCAAGAGTCGGGGGCAGAGAAAAGCATACATAGTTAGGGCCTGTACTTCTGGAACCTTGATAGGAAACCGCTAGAAAGGAACCCTGTGCAAATTTTCCAAGTCCTTGCCACAGGGCCTTTCATCCAGGAGACGTTTCCTACCTGCTGCAGGCATCAACTCGAGACATTTGAAGGGATGAAAAAAAAAAAACAAAAAAAAAACAAACCACGGGGAATGGATTTGTTCAAACATCTCGAGTATTTAAAAGCAATTACCTTTAAAGCACAGCACGGGATCCTGTGCACTGGCCTGGACGCTCGAGATGCTCTGAGCCTCTTCAGGACCCAATGTCAGCCGCCACAGTTTCCCCTCATTCTTTTGGCCTTTCTTGCCTTTGTTCTATAACAGACTGAATTGCTGAAAATAGGAAGCCAAGGCAGCCCCTGGGCTGGACCATTGATGCACAACAGAGGCAGAAAACAGGACCATGAGTTGACTTCCTCCCCTTGAGATCCCCATTTGAAAAATCTGAAGAACCTTTAAGAAATCTAGAGCTCGAAAAACCAAAAAAAAAAAAAAAAAAAAAAAAAAAAAAAAGAAATCTAGAGGTCTCTGGTGCCTCAAGAACTGTTCAGAGGGCAAATATGCTAGAAAAGTCAGGATTAAAAACTTTCTTTGAGCAGCATGCTGTAAGTGGGGTTATGGAATAATTCATTATTTAGAAATGTGACACAAAAATAGGAAAATATGCACTTTGGGGAGTATGAATTTCAGCAATTAAAAATATACTGTGAAAGCAGTTATTTCCTTTTATTTTTGAATACAGGGTCTTGCTGTGCAGCCTCAACTGGTCTGGAACTTCCCTGAGGACTGACCAGCTGGCCATGGACATGTTGTGACCCTCCATTCTGGGCATTTGCTCCCATACCTGGTCTGATCTAAGTTTGAAGTGGATACAGTTCAGCTTCAATCAACAATATACATACATTGCTGTGGCACCATGTGCCTCATGAATACATATAATCTACATTTAACATTTTTATCAAAACCCTCCAAACCTAGTCTAATAGCGCAAAAAGGACCACACTTGCTGACTCTGCTTTTTCTGCTGGCCTGAATCATTCTGAGAACAGCCAGATGTCCCCCCCAGCTTACATCTCTAAAGAAAAAAATCACTCTGAAAAGTAGTTTCCTGTGTCCTTCAAAAAATATAGATTTCCAAAATGTCATCCTGGTAAACAACCACTGACATGCTATATGGGTGTAGCAGCCGAGTTATGTGACAGCTTATTAGAAGTAGGGCTGTTTGCCCGTTCAAATGTTTCTAACTGGCAACAGTGAAGTCATGCCATTCCGGTCCCCCTTGCTTATGACTTGACTTTCCATGTGCTCCAGTTCATTGGCATCAACTGGCAATCCTAAAATACGAAATGAGGAATTTATGAACAAGTAAGTTTATTATGTGCAGTTCTGAGTAGTCTAATGTAATTTTGTGGTGTTGCCCTCCATGTCATCTAGGCTGTCAATCACCACTTTGTCCCTCCTACTATAGTCCCTTAGAGATGTGTCCTGTTCTTCAGATCCACAGTCATTATAATAAGCTATTATGGCAGCTTATTGCTTGAGTTCAGGTAATTCTCACGTTAATGATAGCCTGGAGGCCTCAGACCATTGTTACAAATCATTGTTTATCTCTTACTGTGCCTAATTTCAAGCTAGAGTTTATTGAATTTATAAGAAATACACAGTAAACCTTAGGTGTGATACTGTTTCCATTTTCAGGCATCACTGGGAATCTTGGAACATGTTTGTGCAGATACGGGGAACCTACCACACCAGCACACAAGGGACTCAAGTCTCTGTGTACCTGCTTTGTCTTTTCTAAGTCATAAGCAGATATGAATGGTTATCAAACTCACATTTACCCACAGGAGACGTTCTTCTGTGATAACAGACAGGGGTTGGTTGTGTGCCTTATTTTGTTGGTAAAGTGGAGATTTCCCACTGCATTGGTAGAGGGCTCTGAACCAATTGCGTTTAGCACATTTCAAAGCATGTCTTACTATGGACACTCAATATAAGCAACCTGACTTGATGGTATTCCCAAAAGATTCTTCTTGGGCCACGATGCTAAATCCTGGTTTCCATTGTATAACATCAGCCAAGATGGCTGTGTTTAAATGTAACCAAGAAATGGCGTTTATCAAAACTTTAAAAATTCAAGATTACAAAAGTGTGAACATAGCTGTTTATGCCAAAAGTATATGATTTAAACTATGACAGCATCAACTGGCCAGCACCCCATCCTTTGCTCTCTCCCCAGATTACTTTCTATCTGGGTCTAATGCAATAAGCTTTTGTTTGTCAACAAACATTTGTTTTTATGGCCATGAGAAATTTATAAATAATCTGATAAGAAGTGACCTTTAACTGAGATATATTTTTTTCTTTTGGCTGAAGGCTGGTACTCAACAGCGTTTCTAGAAGCCAGTCATAAAAAGTATGGTGAGTAGGACCAATGACTTGTTAAGACATCTAGACAAGAAGTCTGGAGATTGCGGGTGAGGGTCTGCCACAATGGAACGCGTGCCAGCACGGCTTGACATATCTAGGCTTCTAACCATACCAGTTGCATCCTAAGTGACAAACAGGCACAAATTTGAGATAATCTGCATGACCCCAGCCCCAGGGTGGGAACGAGCTTAATGTTTTCCAGATGTACCCTAGGGTACCTCATCAAACGTTACAAGTGCTACTTATTTAGAGGTTGATGAATTTTTCTGTTAAGATTCTGTTCCTAGAATAGCAGTCCAGGGGAAAGTATTCTTTCCAACTCCAAAAACAGAATGTTTCATAGGATACAGTATAAAAACTCATAGAAGTTTGGTTAGATTTGCTTTCATAAGCCCTTAGTGAAATATCAGGCCTCACCCAAAGATCACCATATGGCGACCATATTCTCCAAGCAGGTATCATGGCCCCAAACACATACAGAAGGAATACATACAATTGGCTTCACATTTGAAATATTGTGAGAAGCCAATCTCTTTCCTTAAACAAGCATTTCCTCTTAGTTATGTAGCAGCAGAGCGGAAGTACTCATTTAAGATGTGTGGAGAATGTTCCAGAACCTCATCTGACTAGCCTTCAAGTCACCTGAAAGCCAAACCAGTTACATGAATGCTAGGTGAGCCTGCTAGCACACGAGTTAGGGATTTACTGGGAAACGATCTGATTTCCAGCTGCCAGTGATAAACCTCGACTTTTTGGCATGGGTAAGGGTGGACCAAATTAAGACCCAGAGCAACACGTGAAGATGTGCGCCATGAAAGGCACTCTGGAGTGAGCTGGGGTGTGAGAATGGGTGATACTCTGTACAGGGTGTGGTGCAGGTAGAAAGCAGCTCCTGGCCCAGCCACACAGGGGTGCATCTTGGATACCTCTGGCAGCAGTGTGTGGAGCACTCCCTGGTTTTGTCCTTCAGGGAGTGCGCCAGCCTATCTTTTTATGAAAGGAGACCAGCAGAGTCTGTGGACCAGGGCCTGACCAGTGCTAAACAGTGCCACCACATGGCAGAGATGGAGGCTCAACAGGGGGAGAGAGCCTGTCAGTGTCCAGCTCTCTCCTGGACATTTGAACCCCAGTCCTCACAAAGAGGAGCCCAGTCAAAGCAAGGCTTGTTTGAATCAAGCTCCTGGCAGTCAAACTTTGTGGTCAAATGAGGGACTTCTCAAGGACTCTCCCTGGAAAAGGTGTGTTCAGCACAAAGCCAGAGCTGTGCCCAAGATGCATCTTTGTGCATCCTGAAAGGTGGGTGCTTGCTTGTAGGGCCAGATTTGACCTTGAGTCAAAGCCCACTTAGAGCTACCCTACAAGTAAGTTTGACTGTTTTCAGCTGAAAGCACAAGGAAGGGGTAAGTTTGCCAACTGGACACAACACGGAATGTAACTCTTTGGAAGGACTTAACTCCCACTTTGTGCTCACACCCAGTGGAAAGGTCTTTGAGGAAACCTCAAGCCAGAAGTAAAATGTGTGCAGCATTACCATCTCTGGAAGTTTTTACCCACACTGGGCCAAGACACACAGTCCTGGCTGGATCTACACTGTTTCCATGTCCTCTTTGTCATGGTTGATCGGTTCAGGTGGACAGGGAGGAGGGGAAGAGAGGGTTGCCTGAGTCTTGGCTGAGTTAGGTTGCCGTGGCTTATAAAGGTCACCCAAAGATATGGGTCTTGTGTTTGAGATGAGAATTGGATGGGAAGGACAAAGAGAAAAGTTTGGGAGATTGACAGCCTCCAGGGGACCCTGGGTGAGGGCCAGCACCAGTGAATGGACACCTCTGACACCGACTCTCCCATCTTCCCCTGGTTCTCACAGTGTGGTGTGTCTTGCCACTTACATTGTCGGGGAGTGATGCTTACATGAGGTTGGAGCCAACACCCATCATAAAACAGTGTGTGCTGTCACTTCCCTGAACATAGTTCCCAAACACTTCGAATTCAAGAAAAAAAAAAAAATCCACAGAGGAATCTATAAAGCAATCAGTGCAAGCCAGAAAGGTGTGGTGTGTTAGGGTTTGGATCTAAAGTGTCCCTCGAAAGCCATGTGCAGGCATGGTGACCGACTGATGGGCTTTGGGTCTGGTTCAGTGGGTTGGTTACTCCACTGAGAGGCTCCTAAGATGGTGGCTACTGAGAGGTGAAGGGAACTTGGATGGCAGGACTGAGTTGAAAGGGGGTAGGTCCTTGAGCGCATGCCCTGGGAAAGTGCATGTCTTGGATTCAGCTCCCTGGATACTATGTACTGAGCCACCCTGCTCTACTGTTCACATTGTGCGCCATAATGTTCTGCCTTAACACAAGCCCACAGTGATGGGGCCAAGTGACTATGGACCAACGCCTCGGAAACCATGAGCCAATTAAACCTCTTTTCCTTTAAGCTATTTTTCTCAGGCATTTTGTCACAGCAGTGGAAAGCTAACATAGGACAAGATGGAGTCGAGCGAGGACATTATTTGTTTTCTCTCCATTGAGGATAGATTCAAGTGGCTATCAGTTTATGCTGATGAGGAAAGAGAGGGGTGGGCTTGGACCTGGTTCCACACCATGAGGGAATACCACACTTTAGACTGTTGCTTTTGTGCCTGTCTTTCCGACTGCACTGAGTATGGCAGCTAGACCTGCAGTTTTGTTCACATAGCTGGTACCATATATCCAGTAGAAGCACCGAGCCAATTCTTAGGTGATAGAAAGGACCTAGTGTGTGCCCTCGTCCCCATTCAGGATGTTGGAGCTGGGCTGTACTGGGCTTTGACACTGAAGACACAGGACAAATGGTGCAAGAAGAAAAAGCTGATGGGGCCTCAGATGATGGCTCACTAGAGCTTGTTGAGTCGTCTGCAGCCCACCCTGTCTGAAGATCCTAGGCAACTTCAACCTGCAGGGGCCTCTGCCTTTCTGAGACCAGGTCCAGGGAACATCTATGACCCAGCGTTCATCTATAACCCAATTTGTCTTAGCCTATAGTGGCTTCCAGACCCCTAGTGGAGCAAAAGTGAATTTCAGCAGAGAAGTCCTAGGCTGAAGGGAGTTGAGTGGTAGTCATGAACAGGGACATGAACCTTTATGGTTTGAGGACTGCTATAAAGACCAAGCCACCTCTACTTAGTTGGGGTTTAGTACCAGGAAAGGAAAAGAAAATGCTCAGATGCAGGAAACCAATTCTCTGATGCCTAAAGAGAAGGAAGGGGAGTTGAATGGGTGGTCGGTAGACGGTAGATAAGCTAATCCATCCTTGGCTAGGGCTTCAGCTATATGGTGAAGAGTCATACAAAGGACCTCTTTGGGTGGTACTTTCAAATACTGGTGAGTCCCTCATTGCAAAAGCCGAGACATAGATGGGCTTACTCCAGGCTGCTCTGTCTCTCACTGTGCTATCCTGGCTGGTGGGGAGCCCCAGAGGCCAGGCTAGATTTCTTTAGGGTTATCCACTGAAGCCATATTCCATGTGGTCTCACCTTTGGGGAGTGGATGGGTGGGGCACACAAAGCCTATTCCTCCACAGGTCACACTAGGGCTAGGAGTGCTGGACAGGAATTCTCGCTGCTTAGCTTGAGTGCCAGCCACTCCAGAAGCAGAAGGCCCTGAGGGTGCTCTGGTAATGTCAAAGAGGAGAGGTGGGAAAGAACCTCTCTTTGTGAACAAAAACTGAACCCCAGGGCTAAGGGCTGGCCTCAGGTACCCAGAGAGGCATCGAGATCTCTGGAAAAGGTAGCCTGGCTTTGAGTAGTCAGATGACTAACTAGGGCATAAAGATAGATGGCTGGCCTTGTCCCAGGACACACCCGTTCCCACCGCCAGCCCTAGCCCTGTTGCCATCACCGAGAGAGAGAGAGAGAGAGAGAGAGAGAGAGAGAGAGAGAGAGAGAGAGAGAGAGAGAGAGAGAGGTGTTCTCCAAGGACAAAGTCAGTTCATGGCCCAGCAGGGCTAAAGTTGTCAGCCATCTGCCAGGTTATGGTGTGGACCCTACTTCTACTTGGGGTTTAGTACCAGGAAAGGAAAAGAAAATGCTCAGAAGCCGATTCTCTAAAGAGAAGGAAGGGGAGTTGAGTGTGGGTGTTCGGTAGACGGTAGATAAGCTAATCCATCCTCGGCTAGGACTTCAGCTATATGGCGAGGAGTCATACAAAGGACCTCTTTGGGTCGTACTTCCAAATACTTTCGAGTCCCTCACTGCAATGTGGTGTTCGAGTCTCCCATCTTGGGAAACCTGGACGCCACCTTTGACCCTAACACCACTGCTATTCAACAGATTACAGCAAGCCCTTCTCTTCAGCCCTGCGATTTTACAGTCAACATCTGACCCCGGCCTCCAGGCTCAACCCTTCCAGTCCTTTCCATGGGCCTGACAATCCATTCTTCCCTGGAACCACTTAGTACCTAGTAACTCCCTGCTCACGAAGTCGCCAAAAAACTTTCCATCGGCCACAGACTAAAGTCTG
Source organism: Uromys caudimaculatus (assembly GCA_028551405.1). Taxonomy (NCBI): domain Eukaryota; kingdom Metazoa; phylum Chordata; class Mammalia; order Rodentia; family Muridae; genus Uromys; species Uromys caudimaculatus. Next base: position 116,459,238 of record CM052703.1, on the reverse strand, counting down.
AACTCTCTAACTTGGTATGAGGACTGCACCTCTTTCCTCGTGGTTTGGGTGTCCACAACCACCTTCCATTCCCTGTCTGGAAGTGTCTGCAGTTGGTTCTGAGCCCTTCCTGTGCATTGTCACCTCCCGTGCTCCCTTCCTAACCTCACAAGCCCAGTCTGTTTCGTCCCTTGCAAGCTTGCCTGCCTCTGTAACCCTTCTCTCCAAAGACACTGTAAATTCCCTGTGAGCATGGATTGTGTTTTCTTGTGCAATGGGCCTGGAGGCTGCTCTTGCCACAGCTTGTAGTTTCTGGGTCTCCCACAACCTTCAGGCACAGATCTGGGGGAGTCCTAACAATCAAGGCATACTCCACACAAAGGTCACCTCTGGACTGGAGAAAGACCTGGCTGACAGGGCGCTCGCGTAACATGCAAAGATAGGGAAGAAGATAGTGGAGGGGTACACAGACCTTTGTGTTCTGGATGGACCATAGGAACTTCTGTACCCCAAAATCAAGGAATACCAGGGTTAGTATCCCAGCCCCAGAGTGACCTGAGAGTCACAGTCACTGCATCGACTTCAGTTTTAAGGATATCCTGAATTGCCAGAGCAGAGAAGAGGGCAGGGTTATACATGACAAGTGGCATACAATTAAGTGGAGTGACTGTCACAGCTAATACCAGAACTTCCATTCTCCAGGGCAGGACCGAGAGGGAAGAAAGTACGTGTATGCATGAACACCTGGACAGCTTAGGGAAACTGGAGGCAGGGGTACCAAGTCCTCTCCTGTTCTCCTCACTCAGATGGCAGCAGGGTGCCTGGGCAGACCAGAACAAGTACAGATTTCCCTGTGTTAAGTGATTGCCAGTGGCTGTGATTAACTTCAGGCATTTGGGGTGCAGGCGGCAGCCCACCTCTTGCTGGATTCTAAAGGCCAAGGGTGCCCCCTCTTGCCCAAAAGAGTTTTCTGGGTGGAAAAAAAAAACCGTGGCACATGATCGGAAAGGTGGGTCCTCCGCATGTCTGCGGACGAAGAGCAAAGGCTATACTCAGATCTGCTTGAGCTGTGGTGCCAGTCAGCCCTCGTCAGAGAAAAGCGCTGGCTCTAAACAGGAACAGTGGGTGACTTTCCCTTCCTCCTCCACACCCTGACTTTTCTCTGCCTACCCGCTCTCTTCCCACTAGAACTGCTGTGGACACACTGTGCTCAGACTCCAGTCCCCAGTCACCTTATAATTTCCGTCAATAGGAAGAATTGGATGGGGGAGGTTAAGGACTAAGAAGGAAAGAAGACAGCCATGGAGAGAGAGGATGCAGCCTGTGCCTTCTGTGAGGATTTGTTGGGGGTGGGGGCTCAAGAATCCCCTGCAGGACAGAGCATCCCTTCCACAGACCTTGAAGTGGAGAGGCCTCTTGGGTCATTTCTGGCTTGGAACTTTCTCCATTTCCCTTGGAGAATGAAAAGGCTTCGTGGAGCGCAGGGCTTGACGAAGCACATCGCCCATCTCATACAGCAGTGTTGTTTAGACTGTCGGGCACGAACCATTAGTGGGTTGTGAAATCAATTTAGTGATTTACAGCCAGCATTGGGAAAGGGCGTCAAAGGCTTCAGTATGACAAAGCATTAAGAATGCCTCCCCAGCTTCCTGACAGCCAGTTACCCATCTGTGTGTGCGCTTACATAGGTCATATATTGTACCAAGTGCCTGCATGTGAGTTTACATGATTTTTGTTTTAAAAAACAAACAAACTTGGGGTCACTCCTCTTTCAGAAGCAGACACTGGTGGCTCTGGGCATGTCTTTCTTCCTGAGCACCCATTCCTCTTTCTCCTAGGATCTATATTAAGTTTTTTTTTTTCATAAGCTTTAAAATGGAAAAATTCAGTCAGAGTAAGATGCTGTCCTCTGAACCCAGCTGGTTTGGAAGGGGTGAGCAGGAATGAGTGCCAGGGTGAAGTCAGGGTAACAGGGTCTGTTTTAGTCTCATGGACCCAAATATATGGTGGGTCCTTCCTAGAATCAGGCAACCACCTTCAACTCGGTCTGTGAACAGGACTGACTCAGGGAGCTGCCTCAGAGTACTCTGTCTACATTCTGTGGCTCTTCCTAGCTTTGAGGGTGGGGTGTTGTGTGTTTTCTGTTAGCTTTGGAGATGTACAGGCTGGAAAAAGGGAGTCCAGGGGAACCAGAGAATGGTGAAGCAATATTTGGCAGATGCCTGTGGCCTTCTGGGACATACTGGTGCTGATCTTGCAGTTGGGCTAGAGACAGCGGGTGGACTAGAAAGGTTGAACAGCTCCCAGGAAAGCGTGAGATCCAAGAGTACCTGGAAGAGCCTGAGGTTTGGGACCTCCCAGCAGAATAAAGTTAAAGTGCCCAAGAAAAAGGCCATTACAAACAACCCAAGGGACTGGGGGGAGGAGGGGAAAGCCCCCTCCGCCAGGATTCTGTGATCAAAGTTGCAGCCTCTGCTAAGCTATGAGCCGTTTCTGAGAAAGAGAAAACAGGGCAAGAGCATGAGATTTATTGCAGGGATGTACTGCAAATCCCAAGGTTAGTGTGAAGCAGCTGAGAGCGAATACAGTTGTGTGAATACACTGAAGCCTCCTGGGGAGAGCAGTTGCCTGGGATAGCTCACAGGCACTTCTAAGTCAAGTAGGTAGAGATATAACACAGAGGTGACAAGCTCCACTAAAGTTACTGAGTACCTTAAACACTGATTAGAATATTACCTGCCACGTGTTCACTTTAGCCAGAAGACTGACTTTAGCAAAGGTACAGGATTATGTAAGTTATGGGAGACACCCGGGGGGCTTTTCAAAGACACATCTGGCCTTAGGGCAGCATTTGATTACAACTGAATTTGGGACTCTTCGGCAGAAGCTCCAACTACTGAATCTCACATCAGAGTTCCCTGTTCTTTGCTTCTTTCAAAAGGCCCTTTCTCCAATTCCCTCTCCCCTTATCTCCCCCTAGGACCTTCTACTCTCTGCTCCAGGACTACAGTCTCCCTGGCATTCAATACACAAAGAGGGCAGAAAAATGAACCAGACAAAGAGAAGGTACACATGCTTGGGTTTTGTCCCCACGGCTAAGTTGACAGTCTTGGATACTTCCCAGACTTGAGCTTTAGTTCAGTCCCCTTTGGGAGATATGAAGTGGCCCCCAGAAAGACTTCATTGTGGGTTCTTGCAGCAGCAGGCAAGCTTTGGCATTACTCATTTCTCAGGCCTCTCCCCACAGGCAGGCATCTGTGGAGCAGCCATCTCCACTGGGCAGCACTGCACCCCAAGTTGGGGAATACAAGACTGGTGGACACCTGAGCTTTTAGCCTCTAGCATGTTCTGTGTTGTCAGGAGAAGACAAACACAGAATGGAAGAGAGAATGATAATGGCTCGGGTGAGATCACACAGAAACACCTGCAGCAGGATTTCACTTCCGTTTTTGCTTTAGAATGGGGAAGACTTTTCAGCTTAAACTTCCAGGTGCACGGGGAGAAATGTAGAGGCCTTTGGAGAAAGTGCCCCCCACCCCCTGCTTCTATGTTCACTGTGGCCTTTAGTTGACTAATCTACTCCATTGGGATACTTTTTTTTTCTCCTGGAGAGGGCAGGGATTATTGAGCTGGAGAAATAAAGCAACTGACTCAGAATCCATGTCATCAACAGTTGCTTTTTATAAAAACACATCTTAATTCCCAAAGGTTTGAGACATATTTGTTGTCACTCTGGCAGAACGTCCTGAACGACAACCTGTCCCCCATGAATTCCAGTCAATGGTTTGGCATTCTTAAATTCTGTGATGAGGTGCCCCAAACTCACAGGAGGACCGCCGAATAATATAATTTCAAAAGGACCACAGTGACATCTGTTAGGTCCTACATTGTCCAGTCATGTGGACCTGCTGAGGGAACTACCAGGTGCTTACTTTAGCCTGGAGGTACAGCAAGCCTCCTGGGACTCTGTAGCCTGGACGAAGACTGTTCCACACACTCTTGCATCTAGTATACCATCAGCATGTACACAGGAGAACCGGCATTTGGCCATGAGAGTCTCTTCCCATCCAGTCTTGGTTTTGCCTAGCTTCTTTGAACCCGCCATTGCTAAATTTTTTCTGATTAAAAAAAAAATTACAGGCTTGGCATGAACTTCATCTTGATTTATAGTATTCACTTGTAATTCAGCTCCAGAGATAGCTATTATCCCTGTCTGTTGGGTTACAAAAGAGCTGGTTTGTGTAATGGATGGCAAACCAGATTTGCCTCTGAGTCCATGAGATAACAATGGGCTCACCTCTTTCTGTTTTTTGACCCCTTCTTCCTTGCAGGCCCCTGGGGGCAAGGTCAATAGCTATCTCTTCTCTCCATCACTTTCCCTCGAATGCACACCTGTGCTTTGCCTAGGACTGTGGATTCTGCTGTCTTGGAGCTTTGCTGTGTGACAGTTTTTTCAACTGCCATTGGAATGTTCTGAAAATTCTCAGCAGTTGGCACCCTGGTTCTATAGTCGGGTGGAATCTCAGATCCCAAGGGCTGTGGTCCAGATCATAGTGGGGCCCCAGCAGTTGGGTCACTGGAAATGCTCAATCCACTTAATGACAATTCCCATTACAGGTTTCAGGGTGGTCAATGCCTTATCAAAAGTCTTGCTAAAGGAAACTCTAATATGGGAATCCTAGTGTTCCGGGTAGTGGGGGTCTGTGGTATTAGGACTTTGGCCTTGACACAGCCCTTCCCCCACCCTTGCTCTTGCTTACTGTTTGCCATGGCTCACATACTTCCAGGCAGACAGCTGAGTACCTGCTGCCTGCAGAGAAGGGGCCGGGCTCTATGGAGATTTCAGTGCCAGATTTAATATACGTGTTGTCTTTTGCTCAGCAACGACATAGACTAATGTCCCAGAGGCTGAGGCGCCCATGTGCCCTACCTCTGGGGAGCTGGCCACTGACAGATCTTGGCAGCCTTGCAGGGTGGGCTGCTGGATTCTTAGTCTTAGTGCTTCACTCCTGTGACCTGGGGTGGGGAGCATCATAGGCAGGGCTGGAGAAGAGGCTGCCACGGCCTTAAGCACCCCTAGGAACCTCTGCAATGCCATCTACCCAATATCAAGACCTGCAGAGGGCATCTTAGAGACAGAGGCCCTTCTTTTTAAAAAGCACACATAAAAATACAGTGGCTTCGTAAGGCCTCATTTGGAGATTGAATTTTTGAAAAAGCCTTTGGCTCAAGGCACTCTGGGAATGAGGTTCAGGACACAGGGCTCACCTGTGTTAGTCACTCCCCCTCGCATGTCAGTCCTGGGCACTTTTGGAGGGGGTCTCCTGCCAGAGACTCACCTCCCTTCTTCCCTGGTAGATTAAGGCCTTACAGACTTATTTTGTAACTTTGGGGACTAGGTCTCTTTGCTGCCTTGGGCTGAACTGAATGCAAAGGGATACACAGGAGCAGCCGCCTCCTAAGTGAGGGACCCATCTTCTTCACGGTTATAACATGAGCAAAGAAACTTCCACAAAAGCTTTCCACTCAGGCCTGCAATGTGTTCAGACCTAAAAAAGCTGCAGCTGTGGAGCTAGCTTAGTACAGCCTTCCTATTCTGGTGATAACTGCTACTGGTACATGGCCCAGGCCAAACCTCATTCTAAGAGTGCAGGCTTCGATGACTGTCTGCTCAGAACGGCTGTGTCCCTGTCCCCAGCCCAGAGAGTTGATTTGGAAGAAAATCCCAGGTTCAGTTTGTCACTTCAGCCGAACTGATCCCTCTACCCTGACTATGACAGAATGACAGAGGGCCATCTATGCAGGGCCTGTGCCCATCCTAAGCCAGATCCTGGAGAAGAAAGGACACAACCAGACCAGGGGCTGTGGAGAAAGGACTCACTGGCTACGCTGGGGAAGCTGGCTTGGGTTTAGGCACAGAGTTGGGAGTGAGCAGACATGGCAGAACCTGGGAGACAAGGGAGGAGGTGCTCACAGAGGAAACTAGGAGGGGAGGGAATGGGGCTGCTTCACTCTGGATTTTATCCCGTAGACTCTGGTGAGCAGATGGAAGGGTTTAGGTGGGTCATACCAGATGCAATTCATTGGCCCTGGTCTGTAGGAGACAGATCTAAGTGAGGTCAGAACTGGGGCCAAAGGAGAAAGGAGGCTTTGACAGTGGGGTAGGGCAACAAGAGAAGCCTTGAGAAGTGCACATGCAGAGGGAGATGAGGGAAGACAAGGTGCCATTGTCTTTAAAAAAATATATATTAAAAACAGAGTTGGCAGGTGGGAACCAGAATTAACACAAGTCTCTTGTGACCTCGAGAGAGATGGACATGGAGGCATTGTTCTCTTAAGGCCGGGGTGTTGGTGGATCTCTACATCCAGGGGCTTCCTTAACAAGAGGGCAAGGGCAGGGACAGATTCTTGGGGACACAAGTATGGAGGGGGGCAGTTGAGGCACAAGACCAGAAGCAGAGGGAAGTGGGGGGCTGGGAAGCTTAATGGGGAATCCAGGAGAGTACCGTCCTACGAACTCTCCATATGTCTCAGAAGGGCCAGGTACCCACTCTCTCCTGCCAATGGGTGAACACACTCTGTCTCCCAAGATAAGTAGCAGTGTATGTCTCACACACTGTGGTTGCTAAATTAATGTCTGAACACAGATGTAAGAGAGCACGTGGTAAGAGTGTAGCCCGAGAACCCTGGCGGATTTGGCAACGTTGGGATGGGATAGGATGTCAGAGCGGTTTTGGGAAAAGAGCTGGTGTTTGGAGGGAGGAGGAGGGCAGGCAGGACTTGGGGCGGAGCCTGAGAGTGGTGGGGGCAGAGGGGAGGCAGTCTTCTCTGCTTCTTGTGGAAGTTTACCCAAGACAGGAAGGGAGAACACACAGGAGAGTCAAAGCCTTGAGGTTGGAGCACATTTAAGGAATGAAAATGGATGCTTATTGCCTGCCCCATCTCCCTGCAAACATTGCATGTTCCTTGTAGAACATGTAGGGAAGTGTTCATGAGGGATTGCCTGTAATTCCAGCCATGGTGCCGGCTGCACCATTCATACATATCCTGGGACGCATGTGGCCCTTGAGTGGCATGTTGGACATATCTGGCACTGTTAAGTCTTAATTTCTTTCCAGACCTTTGTTCCTTTCCTCAAAATAAAAATTGGGGTGTAGTGTCGGGGGTAGGAATGGCCTCACTAAGGACCGTATTCTACAACAGTATCTTTCTCGCTAATTTCTTGAAAACGTTTCTGTATTCAACATCCTTAAATTTTTTACCCATCTCCTTTAAACCTAAGATCCAAGCAGTTCAACATGCAACAGCTTCCAAAGAACACTCTGGGAAAGGTGCCCTTCCCACTCCTGCTTCTGAATCACAAGGCTTCCTTTCCAGGCTGTAACTTTTTAGAAGAGAAAGTCTTAGTGTGTAAGTAATACAGAAATGACTAAAAAACGACCTGCCATGTTGCCTATGTAGACCCTAGGGCCTTATTTTCTTATTGTCTAGGAGACTACCACAGTTAGCCCTGTGGTCAAATCGCGCATGCGCACATTGCTTTCTAAAAAAAACGTTTCTAGAAGCAGCATTTCTAGGGTAGAAGGACAAAGCACGTTCCTGGAAGCAGTGTTTCTGGAAAAGAAAACTTCCAAGGTCATATTTTCCTTCTGAGGAAATTTATCAAACAGATGGTGTGCTCAGAATGACGTGCATGGCTGCTCATACCCTGATTCTGCCCTCTGTCTGTCAAAAGTCACTCCCTCTAATGGTGCCCACCTTAGTTGGAGGGGACCAGGGAGGGAGATGCCAGCGTGCACCTCTAATCCTCACCAGTGAGCTGTCTTTTAGATGATGTAAGTGGCATTTTTGGTGGTGGTAGGGGAGGGGGAATGGGAGATTGTATGTCCTGAATTGAGAGGGCACTGCTCCTCTGGGACAAGGACAGCTCCATGGCTAGAGGTGGCTGCGCCACCAGGAAACGCAAAACTAGGGGACAAGGCTTTTTTTCTTTCATTAACTTATTCACTTTACATCCCAATTACAGCCCCCCCACCCCCTCCCACAACTCCCACCCTACTCCCTCCCGCTTCTCTTCTGGGATGGGGAGCCCCCCCCTGCAACCAGGTAGCAACCCACCCTGCACATGAGTTGCTGCAGGACTAGGCTCATCCTCTCCCACTGATGCCAGACAAGGCAGCACAGTTTGAGGAATGGGATCCACAGGCAACAGTCAGGGATAGTCCCTGCTCCAGATGTTGGGGGGACCCACATAAAGACCAAGCTGCACTTTTGCTACTTATGTGCAGGGTGGCAGCAGAGTGGGGGAGCGCTAGGCCCAGCCTATGCTCGATCTTTGGTTGGTGATTCAGTCTCTGGGAGTCCCTGAGGGCCCAGGTTAGTTGACTCTGTTAGTCTTCTTGTGGGGTACAAGGGGAGAGCTGCTGCCTTGCAGACTGGATTATTGTTTGTGGGCTTTTCCCTCTTGAAGAGACAATGTGAGACTTCTTTTTCTGGCAGCTGTTCAGGGTGCTGTTGAGAGTTCTCACGAAGGTGTGCAAGGGTTGGCGGGGGTGCAGGGGTGGGGGAACTGCTCTAGGTAGGTGACTCCAGCTGCTTTATAGACGTTGTCCCCTGCTCAGTCTCTGGGGTAGGAGCACATGCCCTGCTGCCCTCTGACTAGGACTGCTTCTTGACTCCTGATGGCAGAAGAGAAGCCGAGGGCAGCTTCCTTTTGCCCCTCTGGGGGCTCAAAGTGGGAGCCATAGGAAGATGCCACTCTTATTTCCAGGTGAGCTTGAGCATTGACAGGGATAGATTACCCCCTTTACCCCCCCCTTTGGGTTACTCTTAAAAATTCCTGCTGCTAGCTAGCTGCTATCATGGCTTGAATCATGAAATTTCTCTGTCTTCACATTGCCAGGGACCTCTGTGATGCTTGCAGACCCTAGTCTGAGAGGTCAAGCTCCTTCGTGCCCCATCAGCATCCCCGATGGCCACAGTACCTTTAAGGCTCACTGCTTAGCTGGATTCAGAGGGAGATGAGAATTTTTGAATTAGTGTTGAATTTGTAAGTTGTACCTTGCTTGAAAAGCTGGCTTGAATCTTCAGTTATTCCTAGTTTTCAAATCTTGCAGTTCTTGGGACTTAAAAATCTCAGGTATTATACCCTGAACCTCAGCTTGGTTCTTCATTTGTTTCTGTATTAGTGTCCTAGGTTTGCTGTCAGAAGGATTCTACAAAATGAACAGCTCCAGATAGTGTACTTCTTCTCTCCTGGTTCTGGAGACCAGAAGTCTAAAATCAAGGTACTGGCAGGGGCGGTGCCTTCTGGGGTCTTTGGAGGAAAGTCCGTTTCAAATGTCTTTCCCAGCTTCTGGTGGCTGCTGGCAGCCCCTTGGGTCCCCTCTGTTGTAGGCACGTTGTTGCTTTCATCTGCCTCTACAGCACACAGTGCTCTCCTCTCCCTGTATTTGTCTTTGTGTGCTTCTCACAAGGACATCAGTGATTGGATTTAGAGTCCAATCTAATTTAGAGATACCTTCTCTATCTAGCTAATTATAACTGTAACATCCAGGTTTCTGGGTTAAAACCCAATCTCAGACTCTGGGGAACGTGGCTGTTTTTTGAGGGGTTGCTGTTTAGACCTTTCTGCCTTCGGACTTTCCCACCGGACCACTTATCCCACAGATCCTGCTGTTGTTTTTTTCAGGCCTCTCTTAGAAGGAACACTTCATTTTTGCTCCTGAAGTCTATCTACAATGGCTCCCCACTGCTGACAGAATAAAGTCCTATCTCTCTAGCTCAGTTTTAGGAGACCCACCATAGTCTAGTCCCAACAATGTTTTTGACTGTGTGTCTATGCCTCTACACATACCCTCCGGGTACATGGGGAAGGTCTCCTGCATGGTGGAATTTGTTGTCTGTGTCACAGACATCTTACCCACACTCTGTCTGCTGCTTAGATGCTTCCCTTGAATGCCTGTGTCATGTCTTTCTCAGGAGAACATTTGTAAGCTGCTCTGAAGTGTAGACTTGACTGTTGATATACTCTGTCCCGTTCCTCATTTGGAGTGATCCTCCAGATGGGGTCTGCATTTTACCCGGAGCCTGTTTGCTATGCTTTCTTAGGTTTTCGGACTTGCCCAGTCTTGCATCATATGAAACTGGAAGCCACGAGACACTGGGTGTAGTAGGAAAGTATCTGTGTGAGGGAACGGCTGTCTGCCCCAGCGGGAGCCTTAGCCACATTGTAGACAGACCACAGAGATGAAAGAGGAAGAGTAATAGACTGAAGGACAGCAACACCTTTCAATATCAGCTCTGATAGATGCTCCGAAAACCTGAAAACTTGAAAGTAACAAAGAGGTTTTTTTCCTTGCAGGGTTGGGATCAAGCCCCTGGCTGTGGCACATGCTGAGCAGGCACAGCTAAGCTACAACCCCAGTCCAACAAGACAGTTTTTTTTTTCACTCTCATAATTGATCTCAGTGTCTTTTGCTAGCTCTCAGTAAGTGCAATGATTTTGAAATCTTTGGCACTACCAGAGCCCTTCCTTGCCAGGTCTTGGCAGTGGGTTTATGAGTTGGGTGTAGAAACCCAGGCTAAGGCAAACAACCCAGGTAAAACTGCTGCCTGCCTCTCCAGATAGTTTATGGATAACCTTATATGATCATATTGAGCTTGCCAACTAGATAGAACTTTACATGTCTGCTTCACCTTGCTAGATTACAGGAGAAACAGGCAGCCCTGAACCCCACTAAAATTTAGATTTTGGTTTTTGGACATTGCATCTAAAACCCACAACAGTTGCCTACTGATCTTGATCTCTTGCCAGTTGGTATTTCAACAGTCAGTGTTCTACACAAGAGGAGGTATGTAGGTGAATTTTCTGGTCAGCAAGCCTTCCTTGTTAGATACTTATGTATTTGTCTCAAAGTCCTAGTGGCGATCCTGCTCACGTTAAGCAATAAAAACAGAGGAAACAACTTGAGTACAAGTCTATCCTAGCCATCTGCATAAAGAATATACAGGAATTTGAATTGTTTTGAGACTCAGGAAGGAAAGAAGAGACGCCTGTGATCAAGGGCCAAGTTAGCGACTCTGTCCTTAAGCTCTCATACCCCGCCTCCACTGATTCCTACCACTAGAACCTTCCTCTTAACAGAGTACAAAAACCATGTAACAAGAAAGCAGAATATGAAAAGATCTTTCAATGACTGTGTTTGTGCTGTGACTCAGAAATACTCGTTAGGGCAAAAACTCTCATGCAGGTGAGCTAACAACCTGTTATCATTGCTCCAAAGGTACAGAGTTGAAGTGAGTGTCAGTAAATGGGCAGGCTGGGTTACTTCAACTCCAGCCTTACTTAGGGAAACAAGAATTCTGGTATTTCTGTGTTTTCTTTTCCAACTAGACAGTGAATTCCTTACAGGAAAGGATGAGGTCCATTTGGCTTTGTATCTCTGGGTAGCCACTTACTGGCTGGGATGTAAGAACACTGGAAACAGTTTTGCTTAGAATTACAGGACTTTCCAAACAGCCAGCTCCTTGTAAACAGAGGACATCAGGCATCCATTTTTCTTGTGTGCTTACAAATACTTGATATGAGGGTTCTGTCTCCATTAATGGGGTTGGTAACAAAGGCTCCATGTTTCAAGAGTCAGGGGACACAGAGTGATGGGTGAGGAGTGTTAATGCTGATGGAAGGGTGCAGGATGGATAGAGAGATGCAGGGTGTAATTTTTCCCTAGGCAGATGTGAGTCCACATCTATTTGCCACTGATAAAGCATCAAAACTAAAACGATTCTACCCAAGTCTAGCTTGGTGAACCAATGAGTTTATTGGGGTTACTTAGAGGAGCACTCAAAGGTAGCTGCCTCACCAGAAAGCCCACCCCAGCATGGATACCGAGCTAGGAAAGCTACCTGGATGACTTGCAGGTAACTCTGGTGGAGAAAGTCTTCATTCTGCAGTACCTATACTGCTTTTATAACCTTGAAGGGCACTGTGGAGCCCAGAACTTGTAAGCTTCTCAAGCCTTGTAAGTTTTATGAATTTCCCGAGCCTTCTTTACCTTCCTGGTCTTTGAAGCCTCTCTCCTCCTCCTAGGAGTGAATTCTTTGAAGGAGGTAAAAAAAAAAAAAATCCCCATGGAAGATGGTAAATTCGTTTATGTTCACTGGAACAAATTACCGTGGGCTGAAACAATAGAAATCCACTATCTTCTAGTTCCGGAGTTCAGAGGCATGAGAAGCATCTCCCTGGAATGTCATGCAAATATGAGCCATGTGTGTTCCTTCAGGAGGCTCCAGGGGAGAAGCTTGCTGTCTTGCACCCTCTACCCTTTTAGATGCCACCTGCGTCTTTTGGCTCATAGCTCTTTCATTCCTCTTCAAAGCCAGCACTTTAGATTTGGCCTTAACTTCTGACAGGCCTTGCCAACCTCCCCTCCCTTCTGAGGGCTCTTGGGATCACAATGTGCTTATCCTGGCCCATCCAGATAATACCCTGATCTCAAGGTTAACAGATAGGCCACTGAAATTCCACCTACAACTTCAATTCCCCCTTGATGCATAACACACAGGCCCTGGGAGAAGGGCTTGCGTATAACTTTGGGTGGGAAGCATTCCCTTACCACGAGGGAAGCTCCCAATGGTCACTGGAGTATCAGCATCTTTCCTCCATGTCAATCCTGAAGGAAACTTGACCTCAGACAGTTTATGTGAATTCTAACTGTTGGCTCCACAGGAGAGGAAATTCCCTCGAGCCCTGGACCATTTGTCCCTGAACAGCAAGCAAGTCTGTTGGAAATGTTGGGGCCTTTACCCTTCCAGTTTGCTTTGCTGTACCTGGGCCTCATTGTTGTCTAGTCTCAAGGGACAGTGCCACTTCATGGATTCAGAATGGACTTGATCTGTCCATAAGAGTTTATTGTTTGAACAAGAGCATGATCTTTTAGAACCGTACCTTCTAAATGCTCATTTGGGGACATTGAACTTTAGTGATCAAGGGCTCCAAAATTCTGAAATCCTGGAAGTCCCCCTTAGGAACTCTATGAAGAGGGGCCCAAAGAGTGCCCTTCCACAGCAAGCTTTCTGTCTTAGCAGAGAGTACCCTTCCACAGCAAGCTTTCTGTCTTAGCAGAGAATACCCTTCCACAGCAAGCTTTCTGTCTTAGCAGCTGCTGGAGATCTATGTCACCATACGGTAACTCTGTTGGATGAGGCTGGCACCTAGAAGAAAAAGAGGACTTTAGCCACTGGGTACTCACAGTGATGGAGCTGGTGACTCTGGAAGAGTTCAACTCCTAAGACAGAAGGTGGTCCCGTGGGCATTGCAAGAAGTCTTCAGTCAAAGTCACTGCAAGAGGGGGAGAAGACTCAGGAAGACTTACTGCATGATTTTTTCACTTGGAAAGAGCAAACCATGATCTGGATTCCCAAAGGAGGTGTCCGGATCTTATTTAGAAAGTCACCATCCTCCAAGTCAGCTTTACTCCCTCGGCTGCCCAGCAGTTCACCTAAAGATCGAAGCTGGCCAAGGACAGGACCCAAGATCTTTTTGCTAGGAAAGTAAATTCTTCAGAACTCTGAAATGAACCCAGTCTTTGAAGAGAGACGAGGCATTGAGGAGAGGTCTTGGGGGCCACCAAGAAAGGACGCCCTGGTTCCTGGATGGGCGTCACGAAGGGACCACAGTACGTTGTTGAGTCATGGAAAAGTCACTTCAGCATAGTACTACAGAGTTTCCTTTCATCCCTAGCAACTGACAGGTGACAAAAGGAATCCTGACCCCCCCGCCCCCCAAGATGAACAAAACTAACTCAAAGCACCTGCATTCAGGTGAGAGCCACTATCCAGGGGCTGAAGTCCGGGGAAATTGGGGGTCACCAGGCATGGACTCTTTTTGTATAAAATACAGCAAGTCTTTCACACAGTGTCCTCTGAGATAGGAGAAGCTTAGGATTGGAGAGGGCAGAGGGACCTCTGGAGGAAGATGTGCCTGGATGAACTTTGGGAGAAGATGCTGAAATAATGGAAACTGAGAGTTCTAGACTCTTGTAGTGCATGTAGGGGATGAGAGAGAAAGGATGATGGTGATGGTGATGATGGTGATGGCGATGATGGTGATGACGATGATGGGTGAGTGAACAGAGAGGTTTCGTGGGATAGAGGTAGAAAACTTGGCCACCAAGTTCCTGAGGACAGGCCCACTATAGATAGATGAAGAATAGGGTTTGGAGGTTAACCAGCCTAAGGAGTGTTGCCTTTAGAAATGACTCCTATGTGGGTAGTAATGACCGATAGTGGTCCTACCCCACAAGGACATGCCAAACCCTTGCTGGCCCTGGGTAGAAGAGAGACCTTAAGTAAGACCCCCCCCTCCCCCCCCAAATCCACAGTTCTGGCTAGGAGGCAGGTCCTGCTAGGAAGAGCCAGTTTCAAAGCATAGCAGTAGCTGCCCCGGAGGCTCCTTGCTCCTTCCTTCCATGGGTGTCTCCAAGGAGGCGCCACAGGTGAGTGGGCTCACAGGCCATGCAAAGTGAAATCAGGAGTGGAGGGGAGGGAGGGAGGGCTGCCAGTTGCCATGTACTGGGACAGGATGTGTGTGACCCTGCAAGCCATATGGGCTCCAATGGTCTCTGCATCTTTCTCAGCTACTGGGCAGCAGCTGTCAGGCACATTCCTGGGTGCTGGGTTCTCACCCCGTGAGGTCCTGGACTGAGAAGGCTGAATGTGATTTTCTTTTAGGAATCTGACTAAGCTAGAAATGGCAAAATGACCCACGATGGCTCCTTCTTCTTCTCTTGTGGCCCCTGGCAGCTTCTGAGATGTACCGACCTGATTAAGAAAACTTGCTAAAAATGGAGACAGAAGCAAGAGTTAAGAGGAAAGGTGGGTTTTGTTTGTTTGTTTTGAAGGGCGGGGCAGCCGCTAAGCATCCTTTCTTGGGTGGATGACAAAGGAGGTGTCATGGAGAAAATCATCCAAGAAGTCTGTCGGAGGAACTGGGGAAGGAAGAGTTCTGCAGGACTGAGAAGCCCATCTCTGCCAGACTCGGTCTGTGTGTTGCAGACAGACCTTGGTGACCAATGTGTCTGACTGCAGGAGGATGAAGATTGGGCCTTTAAGATTGATGTCACATCTTTCTTAGTTGCTCTCCATCTCATCTGAGACAGGGTCTCTCACTGACCCAGAGCTTAACTGACTGGCCAGACTGTGGGACCAGTAAACACCTGGGGTCTTCCTGGCTCCATCTCCCAGTGCTGGGATTGCAGGCACATGCCACTACAGCTGGCTCTTTCAATTTTATTTTTAATTAATTGAACCTGGGTGCTGTAGATCTAATTCAGGCCTCATGCTTGTACAACCAGCACTTTACCTACTGAATAGTCTCTCTAGTCCAAAGATTTGAAAGTCCAGCAGACTCTAGTAGGGATAATTAGAACAAACAAACAAACAAACAAACAAAAAACAGTCAGGGGTTTCTGCAAGTGTGAGAGTCTTGGCTGAAAAACTCCAGTGCTCAGCGCTGCCCATTATCAAGTTACTGGAAGCCAAGGATGTGGGGAGAATTGAATCCATCTGTCTTAGTCAGCTCAAGCTGCTGTTACGAATACTATTGACTGAGCCGCTTATAAACAATGAGACATTTATTATAGTTGTGGAGGTGGAAGTCTGAGATCAGGTACTAGCACGATCTCCTGTAAGGGCTCTGCACACGTGACCTAACTACCTCTCAGAAGACCCTGCCTCCAAAAGCTGTCACACTGGGTCTAAAGATACAACACAGGGACTTGGGGGCAATCCATTTAGCCCATAGCACCATTTCTAGAATTAGTTGGATACCACGAGTTAGATATCTATTTTTTGTTTCTAGCTTTATTTTCATGTATGTGAGTGTTTTGCCTTCATAGATGTGTATCACATGTGTGTCTGGTGTCCTTGGAGGTTAGAAGAGAGAGTTGGGTACCCTGAAATTGGAGTTAAAGGTGATTGTGAGGTACCATGAGGACATCAGGAATTGAACCTGGGTCCTCTGCAAGAACAAGTACTCTTAGCTGCTGAGCCATCTCTCCAGCCCCAGGCTTCCGTTATTTTTTTTTTTTATGATTTATTTTTCATATGTATGAACATGCACTTTGTGTGTATGCCACATGTGTGTTGGTACCCATGGATGCCAGAACAGGGAGTCGGAACGATCTCTTGGAGCTGGAGTTAAAGGCAGTTGTGAAGACACCTGATGTGGGTGCTGGGAACCGAACCTGGGTCCTCCATAAAGCAGTAAGTCCTCCTCACCAATTGCAGAGCTGTCTCTGGAGCCCCAGGTTTCTGTGTTGTTGTTGTTGTTGTTTTTTTTGCTCTTAAAAAAGTTTGAGATTATGATTACAACATTTCTCCCCCCCTTTCCTCCCCCCAAACTGTTCTGTACACTCCTCCCCACTCTGCTTCAAATTCATGGCCTCTTCTTTGTTTTTGCATGTGTGTGTATGCATATGTATGTACATTCCTAAATAGAACCTGCTCTGTTCCTATAATGTTTCTTGTATATATGTATTCAGATGTTATTTTTAAACAGTGTAGAAGTTTGATGACAGTCAAGTGACTATTTGAAAATGTGACGTGACAAGATGATTTAAAAAGGACCTGATGTGTCTCCTTGACTAGTCTTCTAGATCAAAGGTCCGCAACCTGTGGGTCTCAGCCTCGTTCACAGGGGTTGCCTAAGACCATCAGGGGAAAAAACAAACCATCTCTGATGGTCTTAGGAACGGGGACACGGCTTCTCTGTCTCCAGGTGGGTCTTCCCACATGCACACACACCCACATACTCAAACCTGGCGTGTGACGTCATAGCAACCACCTCATCTCATACACCTGGAACAGAGGTGCGCGTGACGCTGGGCTTGTCACCATAATGTACTTACATGAACCAGTCACATGTGTAGAGAGCAGCTACTGTGTTGAAAGCAGCAATATTGGAGGTAAAATGACACTATGTGAATTATAAATGTAGTAAATGGGTAAATGTAAAATCATGTACTATAAAATCAACTTCTGCAAAAAAAAAAAATCTGTATTATTAGAACTTAATCTGGAAGCTGATAGGTCTTGTGTTTGAGATGGGGTCTCTCTGTGTAGCCTTGGCTGTCCTGGAACTCACTCTGTAGACCAGGCTGGCCTCGAACTCAGAAATCCTCCTGCCTCTGCCTCCCAAGTGCTGGGATTAAAGGTGTGCACCAAAACCGCCTGGCTTTATTCTGTGGTTGATATGAATACTGCCCCTGAGTGATAATAACAGGTATGTAAAAAGAAAAAGTCATAGAGAATGGTAAATCATAGGAAACTTTAATAAACTGGATCAATTGAACTATGTATGTACTATCAACATATATGTGAACATATGAACTATGTATCCTTTATATTATTAAAACCGTTATATATTCCTTCCATTATAAGACCATCCTGACAATATAGTGTAGAGAAGAACGTTAAGAAGAGAAGACGGTGAGGATTTTTTACAGTGTGGTTTTACCTCAATAATTGCAGCAGGAATTTTGAGAAACCGAAATGTGTTATTTGTTGGGAAGTTTTATCAGCCAAACCTATGAAGCCAAACAAACCAAAACGTCCTTTTTGATAGCAAGCATCCGGGCTTTGCCAGCAAGGATGCCAAGAATTTTAGAAGCAAAGCTGATGGCCTCAAGAAGGCCAGCCTTGACATGGTGGCCAGTGCCACGGATGAAACATTACGGCCACTGAAGCTTCCTATTTGGTGGCACTCAGAATCACCAGAGCTATGAAACCTCATGCTACTGCTGATGAGTTACTGTTGCCAGCGGCCAAAGCGGTTGTTCAATTTATTACTTTCCTTATCTAATGGCTGTCCGCAGAAGAAAAGATGGCATACCTGCTGATATTCTTGATCAGGCAATCCAGGAAATTAAATCTGCCCCACCTCCAGGAGTCAGTATCTGGCTTGATGAGTCTACAGATGTTGCATGCTGTTCACAGTTAATGGTTTATGTCATGGCCACTTTAAAGGTGTTTCCTTTTTGCAAACCTCTGGAGAAGACAGCTACTGCATGCGATGTATTTGACACAGTTGGTTCATTTTTGAAAGAGCATTGACATCTCTTGGGAAAACATCTTTGTGGTGTTTGTACGGTGCTCCAGCTGTGTTGGGATGATCTGGATTTCAATGTCGGGACTGGATGAGTCACCGAAAGTCACCAGAACTCACCATATGATTCATCAGCAAATGTTAGTAATGGAGACGCTGCCACAGTGTTACCAGGAGTAGTGAACAGGGTCATGAGCGCTGCCAGTGCTGTAAAGGGGAGCACAGCTGTTCTCACAACTGAGCAGTGAGTTGGGCGGGGCAAACAAAGCTCTGCTGTTTCACACTGGAGTGAGGTGATTGTTGAGAGGAAGTTTTACAACTCAAAATGCTTTAAAGCAGGAAACAAGATTGAAGTTCAAAGCCCTTTCTGGTGAATTGTGAATTGTGCCACTTCAATAAATTGTGAATTAAAAGTGAATTGCAGAAAAGAGCTTACTGGGTTGACCCCTTTCCCATCTTGAATGAGTTAAATTCATTGCTGCAAGGACCAAAAGCAACATGCCTCTGAAAAGATCCGATTGTTGCAAATGGAACTTCAGCTTTGGAAAAAAACATGGTGGAAAATCAAATTTCCATGTTGCCTACTTTATCCGCTTGCTTTGAGGGACATGCCATTGAACCAGGCAAAAGGATTATGATGACACGAACACTTGCACAGGGCAAAAGTTCATCAAATTCTCCAAATCCACCTGACACCCCATTTGCACTTGTGGGAAGCCCACTCTCTGTCAAAGCCGAGTGTGCTCCTGAGACAGTACAGGAGGAGTTCAGGAACAGACATGCAGTTGAGAACTGGTTTCTCTCCAAGGCCAGTTACACAATTCTGGATCAAGGGTTTGCAGTTGTGTGCTATTGATTGTGCTGCACAGTCTTCTTCCATTTCCAACGACATATCTTTGTGAAATAGGGTTTTCCAGCTTGTTGGTTATCAAGTCTAAATACAGAAGTAGACTTGTTGTGGAAGATGCTCTTGCAAAGACTGCCCTGAGAATTTCTTCGGTCAAGGTGAGAAAGAAGCAGTCTCCACCTTCACACTGGTGTTGGCTTTTTATGCATAGTGTTGCAAATTATAACAATGTAGCTTACTATTGTTATATTTGTTACCCATGCTACACAGTGCTTCAAGACAGAATTTGTAATTAGAAATAAATAGTTTACAATATATAATTACATATTGTTTTGGGATTAATCATGATGCTTTAATTATGTTCAGTTTGTAATAATGAAAATACATCCTGCATATCAGATATTTAAATTACGATTTATAACTGTGGCAAAATTACAGTTATGAAGTAGCAAGGAAAATAATTTTATGGTTGGGGGTCATTACAACACGAGGGACTGACTGTACTAAAGGGTCACAGCATTAAGAAGGTTGAGAACCACTGTTCTAGGTGAGTTTCAACATGACTTGTGAAGCTCAGTCATATGACCATCAGTATTAACCTGTACTGCATTAAATCTATGAATTTGCCTTTAAAAAGTAGCTTTGGAGCCTAGTTTTTTGAGTGGTGTATCAAATGGGTGGTGTTGTACACAGAGTGTGGGGCAGGCCCACTCCTGGGGTTTGAAAATTTCATGTTTAAGTGTGAACTCAGGCTGGATCTTTGGCCCCAGTTTCCTCACTTTTAAACAATTTTTACTTTTAATTTACAAATGAAGCTATTAAAAACAACATTGTAATGTGGTATGATGAAGACCGAGTTAACAGATAAAATATGTAGAACAGTCTCTGGCATGCCCTTCGTGCTCATGTGCTGGTCAGGATTCTGTCTTATTTCTGTCTTTGAAAGCATGGCGTCATCAGCAGAGGGTCTTACCGTCATATCCTAGGATGGGGAGGGGTGTCACCAAGAGCTATGGATGTACTCTGCATTGTGTTTTAGTGGGGGTTTCTATGGGATTCCTCTGGCCAACAACTGGAAAAGACGTACTCCATATCCGGTGTCCAGCTTTTTATTGGATAGCCTATGGTGTCTGAAAGACGTATCACCCCTCCCAACTTATAAGGTAACTTCATTTCAACTCTTTATATATATATGTGTATTTTACACACACACACACACACACACACACACACACACACACACACACACACACACACGTTTATTTTTAGGTAGCTTCTACTGTGGTTTTCTCAAAGGCCTTTAGTGTTAATTCTCCTTTCCCAAGCTGCTGAATCCTCTATTCTGCTTTCCCATCCTTCACCACCAACGCGATCCTGCTCCTTTCCTCCTCGATGCTGCCTGTGTTCTATGCCTTTCTCCCTAGGGGCCCTCCTATCCCATGGCTCCGGCTTTACTTCAAAATGTAGTTAATCAATACAGACTTTATCCTATAAGCTTATTTAAAATTCAGTTTTTCTGTCCTGCAAGTACACCCAGGAACAGAACGGTCTGTGTTGAGGATGGGTGATCGTGGAAGATGTTAAAAGAGAGGAGAAGGGGATAGACGCCTCCAGGGTCTTTGACCTGTACCTGGCACTGATCCCTGGTCTCTCCCCTTTCCAATGGGATGGGCTCAACACATGCCTGAGATGTCAGAACATTTGCCAAGTTAATTGTGGTTATTTCTAACTTCGGAGCCAGTGAAACGCGACTGGAGAGGACCCACAGTAGAGTCTCCATGGTATCTTTTCTGCTGGTACTCTACTTTTTTCCCAACCCGGGGAAGTGACATTCAAAAACAGAAATTAGAACAAAGTATTCTGGTACATAGGTGTGAAATACCACAAAGAAACCCATTACTTTGTATTCTGGACTCCAAAGTAAGAAAAATGTAGTAATGAAATAAAATAATGCAAGCTGAAATGAATTGTTTTCTGCTTTCAAAGTCCTCTTTGCATCCCCTCCTCCTCTCCTGGGATCCCTGCAGTGTGGTGAGAACCCAGGGCAGACCTCCATCTCAGCCAATGGGCTGAGCCTTCCTAGCCGGCCATGGGGTTAGTTTCAGCCCAAACACCTAATGCCTGCTAACGCCGGCATAAGAAAGGTTGGAACCCTCTCAGTGGTTATTTTCTCCAATCAGAGATAACATGTGTAAAAATGTTTTGAAAGGAAATCTCGAAGAGTAGCAATTGGCCTCCATGATAAATAGAACTATAAATGTCAGCGATTCTACACGGTACAGTTTCCACAGACAAGAGATTGCTGAGGACAAAGCTTGACTACATTTACACATCTTAAACGTTTTACCAGGCCAACGCTGCCATTCTTCAGACGTTGCTATAACAAAGAGTCTTTACTTTGTTTATAATTTTTTTTTTTCAGGCTGGCCATAGCCCAAGATGGCCTGAAATTCTTGACCCACTTGCTTTGGCTTCCTAAGTGCTAGCATTATAGACATGGTTTATCACTCCCAGCTAGTGCTTTCAATGTTTTTACAGGTAGAAACGCCCTGCATCTCATCCCATGATAGAGGAAGGAGGGAAGTGAGTGGTTTTCCAATTTCCCTTCCGGGTCTCAACCTGCTATGAACCCCATTCTCTGCTTACCCACAACTCTAGGCTGATCCTTTGGGTAGGATGGAGGGTTAACTCTGGAGCCTTTGATGGCTAAGGGGCAGGAGGATGATCCCAGGGCCTTGGTCAGATCCTAAGTCCAGTCTATCATAGGATCTCTTCTCCAAGGTCATGGCATTGTAAGAAGTGCTGGCAGTGTCTCAAATGGAGATGGGCTGGCAACTGGGATGGCACAGTGTTTCTAGCAAACCCCAGACCCTTGGTTGCTATGGACAGAGGCCAAAGAAAGATGTGAGGACCTGGATTGTGCTTTGCACACCCTGCCCTCCCATGAGCAAAGGGCCAACAGAGAGAGTACAGGAAGAGAAGGAAAACCCGGCTTATTTTAAAGACTCAGTGGAAGAAAGGGAAATAAAATGGTCACAGGAGGCTGAAGGAGGTGCGGTGAGCTGGGTGGAGAGGGGGTGGCGTGGGGAGAGATGGGGGAGATGCCAGATGCTATAGGAAAGAATGGAAATCTGCAGCTGGCATGGCATGGGCTGGGGGCTGGGGGCTGGGGAGCATCTCCAGGACATGCTGGAGACCTGGGATAGGGGAGGCTCCCAAGAATCAATGGGGCTGACCTTAGCTGAGACAGCAGCGGAGATATGAAACCTGAAGAGACACCTCCTATAGCCAGGCAGGAACCCCAGTAGAGCGATAGGGACCCCAACCCACCCACAAAACTTTCAACCCAAACTTTATCCTGCCTACAAGAAATGCAGGGTTGAGGAATGAAGCATAGACCATGAGGGAATGGACCACCAATAAGGGGCCCAACTAGACACCCATCCCATGGACAAGCAACAATCCCTGACACTATTAATGATACTGTTATGCTTTCAGACAGGATCCTAGCATGGCTGTCCCCTGAGAGGCTCCACCCAGCAGCTGACAGATGCAGACACCCGCAGCCAAAGAGTGGACAAGAGTTGTGGACGGAGCTTGGGATTTGGAAGAATAGGAGGAAGGACTGAGGGCCCGGAAGGGGATAGGAACTCCACAAGAAGACCAACAGAGTCAACTAACCTGGACCACCAACCAAAGAGCATACAGAGGCTGGACATAGCTGCCTGACATAGCTGCTCCCGCTACCCGTGCGCATAAGTAGCAGATGTGCAGCTTGGTCTTCATGTGGGTCCAGAGCAACTGGAGCGGGGCTATCCCTAAAGCTGCTGCCTGTCTGTGGGATCCATTTCCTTAACTTGGCTGTCTTGTCTGGCCTCAGTAGGAGAAGAAGCCCCTAGCCCTGCAGGACTTGATGTATGGGTGTATGTGTGTGTGTGAATACCCAGGGAAGGCACTAGTTACTCCCCTTGGTGGTGTGACAGTCTAGTGAAAATAAGAAAGGATCTTTTTCACTCACAGTCTGAGGTTGTAGTCCTTCACCACAAGACGGTGAAGAAGCTGCTCACATTTTGTCCACAGTCAGGAAACAGGTGTTTCAGTTACTTCCTGTTACTATG
This sequence comes from Uromys caudimaculatus, assembly GCA_028551405.1. Lineage (NCBI taxonomy): Eukaryota > Metazoa > Chordata > Mammalia > Rodentia > Muridae > Uromys > Uromys caudimaculatus. The sequence goes on along the minus strand of CM052703.1, from coordinate 116,436,188 downwards.
TTACTAAAAAATCCTAGTAAAACAGCTTAAGGGAGAAAGGGATCAGTTCCACTAGAATTTCAATGATACAGGTAATTAGGACAGGGACCTCCTGGGGGCAGTTGGCCACATTTTTCTGCCTTGTACTCAGTTAGCTTCCTCTTCTTGATGAAACCCAGGGCCCAAGTCGGTGGAACAGTGAGTGCCACCCTCTTAGAGTGGGCTTCTCATCTAAGTAAACCTATTAAGATAGTCTGTCATTGCACTCGTAGAGGTTGGTTTCCTAGGTGTTTCAGAATCCTGTCCAGTTTACAATAGTGTCAACTTAGCTTGACTCCCCCCTTTCTCCCAGTCCTGGACCCCAGCTCAGGGAATGGTGCTGCTCACTTTTAGGGTGTGTCCCCTCACTCCAGTTGCTTTTAATCCCTCCCAGACATACCCAGAGACCCATCTCTCCGACAACATTAGATCTTGTCAAGTTGATAATATTAACCACCATAGGAAGTAGTCCTACTCTTAAAAAAATTTAAAACATAATTTATTTTTATGTTATGTGCCTCTAGGTAAATCAGTGAGGGTGTTACATGCCCTGGACCTGGAGTTGCAGATTGTTGTGAGTTGCCATGTGGGTGCTGGGCATCAAACCCCAGTCCTCTGGAAGAACAGCTAGTATTCTTTTCTTTTTCCCAACAGAATATTTTTATTGCTTATTTGGGAATTTTACATAATGCACCCAGACTTCCCAGTTCCACCCCACCCTTGTAACCCCCCAATGCCCCCAAAATCCACAAGTTCAATTTATGTTGCCCATATACTCACTGGAGCATGGTCAAACTCCCAGTGGCCAGCCCCTGAAAGAAAAATGAGTTCTTTCCCACCTGCACTCTTGCCAGAAGCCACCATTTGTGGAGACCTATACGCTAACATCCTGATCACAGTTTTTAAGCGTTCTCTTCAACACAGCCAGTACTCTTAACCACTGAGCCATCGCTTCGGCACCCCCATTTTAGATCATAATGTAATTCTTCCAACTCTCCTTTCCCTTTCTTTCCTCCAAACCCACCCATATATCCTCCCTTGCTCTCTTTCAGTTTCATGGCCTTTTTTCCATTTTATTTTTTCATTGTTTATATCTATTTCTAAATATAACATGCTCAGCCTGTAATATTTGTTGTGACTGGGCTGTTCTTACCCAAGATAAGGAGATAAGGAGATCAGGACAAGCTCTTTACGAATTTTAAGTTTTTATTGAGCCACACAGAGCTGGCCAGGGGCACACACTACCTTGACTGTAAGTATAAAGAGGCGTGCCCAAGTTTGTAATGAAGGTTATAAAGGCAAAAACTACAAGTTGGGCACTTCCGATGGGTGCTGTTGAGGTGCTGTTGGCAAGCATGACAGGATAAAGACTTTTTACAAAAATGGGGCATAGCCGTATTACCACGGTATCACTGTTTGATGAGGGAGAGGAGCAGAAAGCCTCATGGTTACAGAAGCAGAACAGTGGCAGGTGACTTAAGGTTCCATAAGTATTCTGCATGCTGGAGGCTAAGGCAGACCTCAGTCAGCCTGAGGCTGGGTCAGGAATTAGCAAACGTTTTTCTCACTACGTACATTAAACGTTCTTCTTGGCACTTCATGGAACCTTCTCTAAAATAGAGCATATCTTAAGTCACAAATCAAGATGTACTGAATACAAAATAATTGAATCCCTTGTAGCTTCTCAACTCATAGTGCAACAGAACTAGGAATCGATATCAAGAACAACTATAGAAACTACACAACAAACGAAGACTGAACAGTACATTTTTAATGACCGCTCGCCGAGACAATCAGGGAGGAAATTAAGAATTTCTAGAGTCAAATGAAAACAAACACAACTTTCCTGAGCCCTTGGGATATAGCTAAGGCAGTCCTAAAACAGTTTATAGCTGTGAGCGGTATGACAACATCAATGCAATTACATGACATCATAATCAGCTGAGTATGACATAAGTAAGAGATATGATACAATTGGAAGAACATACATCATCAATGCAAATCTGTGAGGTCACAACTGGAAGGGTATTACATCATCAATAGAATATGACATAATTTGATGACTCAGACATCGAAATTGGCAGGATATGAAATCATTGAGTAGAAATGGCATCATCAGTGTAACTAAATGAACTCAGAATTGGAAGTTTACGACTCCATTAATGGAATTACAAAATGTCAAAATCAGATGACTATGACATCACAATTGGAAGGCTATAACATAATTGGAAGGATATGGTATCAATGCAAATGTCTCAGATCATAATTGGAAGGGTATGACAGCACCAGTGGGATAACACGACATCATAGGCATCCGGCTATTAGAGTTTTGTTGCTGTGAAGAGGCACTACACTAAGGCAACTCTTATAAAGGGAAACATTTAGTTAGCGTTGTCTTACATTTTCAGAGGTTTAGTCCACTATTATGGTGGGAGATGTGGCAGCTTGCAGGCAGACATGGTGCTGGAGAAGGAGCAGAGAGTTCTACATCTTGATCTATAGGCAGCAGAAGTGTGTGTGTGTGTGTGTGTGTGTGTGTGTATGTGCTACACTGGAACCTCTAAGCCTACCTACAGAGTGACACACTTACTCCAACAAGGCCCTACTCCAACAGGCTATACCTCCTAATAGTGCCACTCCCTATGGGCAAGCATTCATACCCATGAGTCTATGGGGGCTGTACCTGTTCAAACCACCACATTCCACTCCCTAGACCCCACAGGGTTGTAGCCATAACCCACTGCAAAACGCATTCAGTCCAACTGCAAAAGTCCCCATAGTCTACAACAGTCTCAAATTGCTTAAAAGTCTATATAGTTCAAAGTCTCTTCTGAGACTCATACAATCTCTTAATTGTATTCCCCTATAAAATCAAAATGAAGACATATACATTACTGTTCCAAAAGGGAGCATAGTGAGGAAATAATGGACCAAAGCAAGACCAAAAATCAGCTGAGAAAACTGGAAATTCTGCATCTCCATGTCTGGTGTCAAATGCTCTGCAGAGCTCCAGCTCCTTCCAGCTTCGTTGAGCACAGCGCACTTCTTTCTCTTGGGCTGGTTCCACTCCCTGTTAGCACCTTTCCTTGAAGGTATCCCATGGCTCTGGTATTTCTAACCTCTTGGGATCTCCAAGGCAATCCAAGCTTTGCCTTCACAGCTTATTACAACAGCCTTTCTGGGCCTCCACGCAGAGACACTGATACATGCCTAGCTTCAGCCGGGCTCTTTAGTTGTGGAGGGAGATCCCATAACCCCTTTCTTCTATCCTTGACTCTAAAGTCAGAACCACATGGATGAAGCTGCCAAGTTCTGCTGCCTGCTAGGACTGGGACATGGCCTCTCATTCATTCCATCAGCTTTCTGGTTTTGATGGTTTCCTTCACTGCCTAAGCTTGGCTGTCCTGAAACTTGCTCTGTAGATCAGGTTGACCTTGAACTCAGAGATCTGCATGCTTCTGTCTCCTGTGTGCTGGGATTAAAGGCATGTAGACATCACAGCTGGACCTGAACCATTCTTTGATTTTTCACACGATGTAAGCTTAGCTGAGTGGGATCTTGCCCTGAGGTCACCACTTCCTTAATTTCATTTGATATCTTTAATTGGTTTATCTCCTTGAACACAGGATTTAGCTCCATTCCACTTCCTGATACTCCTTTAATCCTTGAACCGTATACCTTGTATTTTTCCTTGCTCAGCTTGCTCCTTCCCATTAAAATGCCCTTTGTAAGAGTGAACATTAGTTACCACATGACAGAGCTACTTTGAGTTTTCCTTTGCTAGTGCAATTAATCCAAAACTCCATCCCCAGGCAAACTCTTCAGACAAGGGCAAAAAGCTGCCAAATTATTTGCCAAAATATCACAAAATAGTCTCTAGGCCACATACTAACATTCTTCTCCTCTGAAACCTCTTGAGCCAGGCCACCACAGTTCAAATACCCCTCAGCACCACTGTCTTCCATATTCCTACTAATATGGCCCATAAGCCCACTTAAAGCATTCCACTGCTTTCCTAATCCAAAATCCCCAAATCCACATTCCTCCAAACAAAAGCATGGGCAGGCCTACCACAGCAGTACCCCAGTTCCCGGTACCCACTTTTATCTTAGCTAGGGTTTTATTGCTATGAAGAGAACGTGGCCAAAGCAACTCTTAAAGGAACGGATTTAATTGGGGCTGACTTACAGTTTCAAAGGTTCAGTCCTTTATCATCATGGCAGGAAGCATGGCAGTGTCCAGGAAGACCTGTGCTGGAGAAGGAGCTCAGAGTTCTATGCCTTGATCTGCGGGTAGCAGAAGGGACTGTGTCATATACTGAGTATAGCCTGGGTAGGAAACAGAAAGGCTAATGGAACACATGTATTAAAAATACAGAAGTTGGGACTACCCAGGGGGAAGAAAGGAAACCAGACAGAGGTGGGGAGGGGCATAGAGGGGGGATAGGAAAGAGGAATAAATGAGAACAAGAGCACAACAGCACACACCTATAAAGATGCTATAATGAAACCCGATACTTTTCCCTCCTTATCAAAAAAGAGAAGGTAAAAAAGAAAACCCATAGACTTAAGTGTTAAAAAAGAAAAAAAAAAAACCCACCTTAATAAAACTGCTTCGCTCTCACAGAAATATTTAAGATACCATCTGATGGACATATAGGCACCATGGAGATTTAAACGAGAATGCCCACATAGGTGAGGTGTAGATTCAGATGTTTGCACCCTGGGTACCCAGCTGTTTTGCGTTTAGGAGGTGTGGTCTTCCTGAAGGAAGTATGTCACTGGAGGTGGACTTTGATGGTTCAAAGCCTAGCACTATTCCGACTGCGCTCTCACGCTTCTGGTTTGTGGTTTGAGATGTGAGCCCTCAGCTGTCCCTTCCACTCCCTGTTGACTTGGAACCCCTGTGCATCTCATGAGGTCCAAATAAACACAAGGATAACATCACTTTTCTGCCTCACTGTCCTGGTCACACTACCCCTTTCTTTCAGAAAAGAATGCAGAGTACTTGGTTGGTGTTTCCTCTTTGATGTTACATAACTTAACTGACATAAAGTCAGAGGTTTTATAATGCACGACAAAGGGCCGAGTAAAGAAAACAAACATTTTATATGCCACGCACATAACCGCTGAGTAGTAACAATAGGAAACACTCAGGACGGGTAGGGTCTTCACTCTGTAATGAAGCATATGGGATTTGTAATAGAGTCCCCAGTCCCTCTGCCTTCAGCAAACACATCGGTGGCTTGAGTGACCTGAGCATTCATTTCTTGGGGAACCAGGGCACTAACAGCTATGTATAGGCTGGGTTATTGTGGTTTTCTGTTGACCTAAATCAGAAGGCATGGTAATAATAATGCTATTACATATGTTGTGTTTTATAAAAATAAAAAGAGAAGGAATATGTTTGGTGGATGTGGAGGAAGGGGGTGCCTCAGCAGACCGTTCCCCCTGAGGGTCCAGCCACATGAAGGTATAGTATAGAATAGAGTTTATTCAGGACACGGGGAGGGCAGTTCAGAGGGTAGTAGAGACAGAGAAAGGCAGAGGGAGAGAGAGAGAGAGAGAGAGAGAGAGAGAGAGAGAGAGAGAGAGAGAGACGAGGCCAGCCACGAGCATGCGGAGAGAGAGGGGGAGCAGGAAGGAGAGCACAGAACTAGAGCAAGAGGACCAGAGAGAGCAGAGGGGGCGAGCAGCCCCTTTTATAGTGAGTCAGGCACACCTGGCTGTTGCCAGGTAACTGTGGGGCGGAGCCTAGACAAAAATGCCAACATACTCTGTCTCACAACTGTATGGAACAGAAGCCAAACTTCCTCGATGGTCAAGATTAGTCACCTATAAAAACTAGTCATTTCCCTCTGTGTGTTGATTCAATGGTGCAAGGATCCCCAAAGAGTCTAGCTAGACTTGTACATTTCCAGTTGAATGGAATAACTAAATTTTCCAGTGGAAGCAGTTCTCCTCTGGCACTTGGACCTGTAGGCCAGGGATGCATAAGGTAGCTTCCTGGCTGCCACTGAGTGAATAGTTTTCCTCTGTCGTGCCCATCTGCTCACCACTGGAACAAGAATGTCTCTGAAACCACAAACCACAGTAATATTGTAAAACTTTAGGCTGTTTTTTTTCAAGTGTTTGTCACAACAACAAACATGACAAATGTGTGAGTTATAGTTAACATGTCACACTTATAAGCAGCTGGTTGAATTAATACCCATATACCTTTGGTGTACCCATTCACAAGTGCACAAAACTTAGTTCCTGTACTTCCTCCCATTACTGACGTTATCATGACCACACAAGTCATCTTTTAGAAAGGATTGATTTACTTTGTGTGAATGCATGTGTCTTAGCTAGGGTCATTATTGCTGCCATGAAACGCCATGACCAAAAGCAAGTTGGGAAGGAAAGGGTTTATTGGGCTTACACTTCCACCATGTAGTCCATCATTGAAGGAAGCTGGAGGCAGGAGCTGATGCAGAAACCACAGAGGGGTGCTGCTTTCTGGCTTGCTCTTCATGGCTTGCTTAGGCTGCTTTCTTACCGAACCCAGGACCACCAGCCCAGGGATGGCACCACCCACAACAGGCTGGGCCTTCTCCTGCCAATCACTACTTAAGAAAATGCCCTACAGGCTTGAGTACTGCCTGAGGTTTTTAAAAGTGAAATGGTGCTTATTTAGCTTTTAGGAAATTAAATTAAAAATGCAGAATAAAGCAAAATAAAAACCATTCATGTCATATGACTGATCATGTCCAAGCACAACAGCACTTACTAATGAATGTAAAAAGAAAATTTACCACCATAGTTGCTCTTTTCCCAGATTGCAGTACATACTTGTTTTTAGAAGACTGAGCTAGCCTACCCCTACCATGTGAACTGAGATCATAGTCCCACAGGGAAAAAAAGCTTCTATTCTTGGAGGTCCCATACTACTAGATTCCTCAGAACTTCTAAACTGGCACTTGCATGAAGAAAACAGGCCCTATCTGTCAGAGCACAAACCATCCTGGCTCTGGCATTCTGGGTGTTCTCAGCGCTGCACATGACAACAGTTCTACGTCATCAGCGTTCCTGGTAGCCCAGTCTATAGCTCCTGCCACCATCCTCAGTAGCGGCCCCTCATACTCCACCAATTCTGCGAGGAACAGAATTCTAGGTCAGGCTTTGACCTGTGCTCCCAAGAGCACAGACTGATCTTATGGAGGCATTTTCCCAATCGAGTGTCCCTCCCTTCAGATGACTATGGTTTGTCTCAAGCTGACATACCTAAGTATAGCCAACACACACACACACACACACACACACACACACACACACACACACACACGCCTCATGCCTGTGGAGGTCAGATGAGGGCATTAGGTCGCCCTGGAACTGGAGTTAGGGGTTATTATGAACCTCCATATGGGTGCTGGAAACGGATCTTGTAAGAGCAAATGCTCTTAACGGCTAAGCCCTCTTTCCAAAGCACACAATTCATCTTTTTACATTGTGAACTATATATAAACATTTTCACATTTGCCTTGAATTAATGTTATTAAAAAAAAGAGGACTTTTGATCTCAGAATCACACCGACTTTCATATTTATCTGTGTAGAAATAGCTATCTTTCTTGGTGTTGTTTATGTCTGTGGCTTTGAGCAACCATCTAGTGTTCTTTCAAGTTCAGCCTGAACAACTCTCTTCTAGTAGCAGGCTCCTTCAGATTCTGTTTAATCTGTAAATACTTAATTCCTGTTTCATAATTGTTGTGGTTTGGAAGTAAAGCATTCCCGATGATTCACGTGTTCGAATGCTTGTTCCCTAGCTGGTGGCTCTGTTTCTGGAGCTTGTGCAGACTTTAGGAGGTGGCGTCTTACCGAAAGAAGTGGGTTGCTGGAGTCAGGTCTTGTGGGGTATAGCCTGAGTGCTGGGAAGTGAGTCTCTGCTTTCTGGTCCACCTAGCTACAAGACACCTCACTCCCAGGCTCCCACTACTGTGAATTAACCATGCATTTCCCAACGTATCTTCTCACAGGATGAGTCCACATCAATCATTATTCCTAGAGTTGCTTCTGTTAAGTACTGTGTCACAGGATGAAAAATGCAGCTAACATAGTTAGCAAGGCTGAAGCTTCTGGATACAGAGTTCTCCCATGACAGTATTTCTCCTTTCTTTCAGCATTTTGACTATTATAACACCCTCCTACTTTCTGATGAGTGACAGGCTGTAAATCTTATCAAAGGTCCCTTGCATGACGAATCTCTTTGAAAACACATGGTGGGATTTGTTCTTGTGGAAATAGTAGAGATCCTCATTTTCAAGTCAAACCATACCTTACAGACAGTACAGGTAAAGCTCCTTTCTTGGCACTTCAGCTGCCAACTCAAAGGACCTAACATTGACTGGAGTGGCAAGTACCTGCTCACTTAACAAAGGGGCTGCAGGTTTTTACTGACATTCTGGGCTGGGTCAGTGTAGCTTTGATTGATCCTGGGCAAGGCTTTATCCTCACTGTACGAAGCGATGAATATCACTGTACTTAGATCATATTTATGTTCCTCTACCCTCTCCTGTGTCATCCCCCCAACAGCACCTTTACTCTTCCTCAACAGTTCCCCCAGCTATTTTCATGTCTCATGTGCACGTACACATATGTAAACATGAATACAATCCAGGTTCTACCCATGAGAGAAAACAAGTGATTTTTTTTTTTTCCTTTCTGGAGCTGGCTTTTTTGCTTAATACGATGATTTCTGAATCTGTTGGCTTTAATGCTGTTCTTATTTACAGCAGGACAAAACTCCGGTGTGAACAAAACTCCAGTGTGATATTTTCTTTATCAGGTATCCGTGGCTGGAAACTTAGGAGGCCGATTCCACAGTTCGGTTATTATGGGTGGTGCCATAGTAAAGGTGGATGAGCATGCGGCCCTGTACTATGTTGACTTAGTATACACTGGTTACGTTCAAGCAGCGGTAGAGCTGAATCATATATCAGTTTTATTCTGAGGTTTCTGAGGAATCTCCATACTGATTTCCATGCTGACTACTTTTGTTTGCATTATTCCCACCAGCAGTGTGTAAAGATTCCTCTTTTCCACATTGTCCCTGGCATTTGTTCTTAATTATTTGAAATTATAACCCTTCTGATGGGTGACAGAAGACCCCAATATAGCCCCCTATGCCATTATTTATACATTAATTTCCAAATCAGCTTATAGAGTAATAGATGTTATGTCATCGTCGTACATATCTGTGGTCAAATTTTAATTTGGTTAATTTCCTTTTCCTCCTGCCTTCCCCCTCATCCTTTTCCTTTCCTTGTTGATCTCCTTCCTTCCAACAGTTACTCTTCGTTTCTGCTTTCACCACACATATTCCTTTATCATCTGTAATGGTTTGTATATGCTGGGCCCAGGGAGTGGCACTATTAGAAGGTGTGGCCCTGTGCAAGTAGGTGTGTCATTGTGGGCGTGGGCTTTAAGTCCTTCCTCCTAGCTGCCTGGAAGCCAGTTTTCCCCTAGCTGCCTTCTGAACAAGAGGTGGAACTCTCAGCTCCTCCAGCCCCATGCCTACCTGGACGCTGCTATACTCCCGCCCGCCTCCCTGGACCTCTCAACCTGTAAGCCAGCCCCAGTTAAATATTGTCCTTTATAAGAGTTGCCATGGTCATGGTATCTGTTCACAGCAGTAAAACACTAAGATACCATCCCTATTCCTAGTCTCTCCCTCTTTTTGTAAAAATATCTTCTATTCACCTGATTCAACTGTGGTCTCTGAGGTTTACTGCCTCTGTCAGCTAACCTAGGCCTCGTCCTGGAAGTTTCTGGCCTCCATGCAATCTTATCTAGGCTTAGAATGTTTTCAGCCTCTGAGACTTACTGCTGAATAAGCTCATCCTTTCTAGCTTTTTATGAACTCTGGATGGCTGGTTCAACTCAGCTGTTCTGGCTCAAACTCCTCTTTCCAAACTGACTGATTCAATCTGGCTTCTCTCAACTTCTTGACGAATTACTCTTTGTGGCCTCAAGGTAACTCTAACAATCTGTTCAGATCCTCTGGCTCCTTCTGTCTTCACTTGTGTCTAGCTTGTTCTCTCTTCAACCTGTCTCTGAACTGTCCTGGTAAAACTGCTCCTTCTCCTCTCTGTGCTGCTCTCTCTTAAGTAGCCTCTTTTTCCTCTCTGTTCTTGTGAGAGTTAAGCGTATCCTAATCTGTCAAATCTTTCTCTGACTCATCACGTTGTCTGCCACTCTGTTAGACATCACTTTCAAACATGGGTACTTCCTTCTAAAAACTAACTTTACCTTCATTTTTTGAGATTAAAGGTGTGTACTCAGGGTGTGTCTGTATTCCAGCCAGAGGGATTAAAGATGTCTGCTAAGGCTGAGCCGCACCACAACTAGAAACAGGTTTTTCCAGTAAACAACACAATCCCAGGGTTCACAGTGTGATCAAATATTTTGTAACATTTTTTATCTTTTCTTCCGTTCTCATAGTCCTCTTTCTGTTTTCATGTCACCCGCCGACACACACACACACACACACACATACACACACACACACAGAGAGAGAGAGAGAGAGAGAGAGAGAGAGAGAGAGAGAGAGAGAGAGAGAGGGAGGAGAGAGGTTTCGCTCAAGAACTGTTTGTCCGAGTTTGGCTTATTTCATGTAACAGTGACCTCTAGCTCCATTTCTTTCCAGCAAACATTACACTTCTATTCTTCTTTATGGTTGACTTGAAATGTTTTGGTTAATACAGACGCTGAGCACTTTTTTCCCCATATATCTATTGGCTATACATACTCTATGTTCTGAGAAGTATTTGTTCATTTAATTCACCCAGTTCCTTTAATTGAATTACCTGCTCTTTGGAAATGTTCAGTTCTTGAGTTATTTCTACCTATGACAAAATACAGAGCCAGAAATGGCAGCCCGTTGTTCCATTTTAGGCATTGCCGTATCTGTGGGCTCCAGTGAGGAGCTGGTATATTATAACAGGTTTTGCTGGGTAGCCTAGGCCTTCAAATTCTTTTACAAAGTAACCTAGACAACCACTGTCATAACCCACACATCTGAGGTTCTATCTCCAAAAAAACTAGTAGGAAGGTAATAACACCTTGCTCAGTCTTCAAAACGAGTGATTTTTGGTTTAAATGAGAGCAAATGCTATGGCTATGGCTCTTCTCTGGAAGATTATCTAACATTTGAGTTGACTCTGGGAGTTTACCAAGCACTTTATGGATGCTGTTCTTCCTCTCCGAAAGCCCGTTTGTCTTCATTTATCATGGGCGTGGCCCTTTCGAGCCCCAGTTTTAGCCTGGTACATACAGCCCTCAAACTCCTATCCCATGAAGAGTTCAGCCTTGAGCCTAGTCTGGCACTTCAAGACAAAGCCACTGAAAATGTGCTTCTCATGGGCAACAGGGTCAGGTCCCAGGGCTCGTTTGCCCTTTGTCCTTATGTGGTGGTGCTATGTTGTGTCTCCTTTCTCTTGCTGCTTTCAAGACTCCCCAGTAGTCCTTTTACAGTTGATTTATAATGTGCCTTGGTATGTATCTCTGCGTTTACCATATTTGGGGTTTGTTGAGCTTTCTGGATGTGTGTAGATTTGTATCTTTCATTACATTTGGCACCTTTTCAGCCACTGTGTCTCGGAATACTCTCTTCTGCTTTTCTCTGCCTCTGGACTCCAGAGGAGTGTGCTACCCCCTCCCCCCAGGACATTGATTAATTGTTTCTCCTTTTTCCTCCTCTGATGTAACATGCAGAATTGACCTATCTCCCTATCTCCTTGTTTGCTGACCTTTTTTTTCTCCTGCGTGCTTAAGTATGCTTTTGAATCACTTAGAAAAATTTTCATGTAAGCTACTATAATGTTCTTTCTTTCTTTTTTGTTACTGAGACACAGTATTTGTATGTATTTGTTGGACCCAGTTACTATAACTCAGTGCACGTAATTGATATGTCATGATAAATTCAGGATAATAGCATGTCCTTATTCTCAAATATTAATTTGTGCTCTTGTGTTTTTTTAAACTATTTTGAAATACACCACACTAATTCCTCTACTGTGATATAAAAACCGATTGAAAATTTTCCTCTGTATCAGTGCTGTGGTTCAACTTTTTTCTGTACACCTGTAATATATATTATATTGGTAAATTGCCATGTCCTTGTTGAATGCTGTCTGGCTTTTCCGTTGCTGTTATAAAATACCCTGACAAGAGCAACTTAAGGAAGAAAGAGTTTATTTTGGCTTCTGGGGGGCGGGGCTACAGTTCATCATGCTGGGGAGAGCATAGCAGCAGAAGCATGCGGCCTGTTGGTCACCCTGGGCCAGCAACAAGGAAACAGAGAACAGGAAGTGGCACCAGGCTGTAAAACGTAAAATCCTGCTCCCAGGAATGTGTTCCTTCCAGCCTGGATCCAGCAAAAGTTCCACGGTCTTCCCAACAGCACTGATGCTGGATGAGTAAATGTTAAGACACAGGAACCTCTAGGAGCGGCATTTCATATTCAAACAACTGCCGCAGTGGATTCTGGGAGGGAGTGAGGCGGGCTCTTCCTTCCTTGACCAGCATATTTGTTTAAAGTGTTCTTCGAGAGGGTGGGTGATTTGGCCTCCTGGCTCTGTAAGAGGGCCCAAGAAATATTGTATCCTTGAGAGTAGCTATGAGATGAACTGTTTCTCACAAATAGTTGTTTATTCCGTAATATGAAATGCCTACGGTGGGAATGAGATGGCTGAAGCTCACCAGGGAAGACACATCCTGCTTTGCTAGAATTCTCGTTTGGAATCTCCAGCGCGACGGTTGCAGCGGTGTCTGCTGGATGGTCGTAAACTCTTAGCTTGGCGATCATATATTTCCGCTGTTATTTTTTTACTTTTGCCTGGAAACTTCGAGAGAACTCTCCTTTACCTGGGGCTGTTGGCCAGGAATTCCAACTGGCTGCCTCAACAGGGCTTGTCCAGCCAAGTTCTGCTGGATGTTTGTACGTTCCGGTTTGATAATGTTACCTTCTATTTGCTCCCGCAGAGGAGCTGCTCCAGCATCTTGCTGGATGTTGCGTATGTCAGTTTTGTTGGTGTTCTTCTATATAGCTGCCACTTACTATTTATGCTTTCACGTTTGCTTGTTTTATGCTTAATAAACGTACTCATCTAAAACTGAAAGCTCAGCTGTCATTTTCTAGATCATATAGAATACCTCCCCTTTCCTTGGTCCTTCTCAAACTCCAAGGACCACTGTTCCTCTCTCTTTTTCTGTGATGTTGACATTTTAGCTTCTATAAATGAGCAGGAACAAGTGATATTTGCCTTTCTCCATATGTCTTATTTCACTTAACATTATGACTTCCAGTTCCACTCATGTTGGCACTAATGACAGGATCATTACTTTTTCATGGCTGAGTAGTATTTCACTGTATGTACCACATTTTCTTTATCTGCACATCCATTTTCTGGCTTGAATATAGAATATTTCCTAAAGCTTCATTTATTGAACACAGTGGTTTTCAATGCAGTGATGTCCTGAGGCAGGGCTCTGAAGAAGTAATTCTGTCATGAGACTTTGGATTTGTCAGTCAGATAATTCACTGAAGGGTAAATAATTTGACAAGCTATTGGGAGTTGACGGTTTAAGAGGTGAGACTCACCCGGAGGCAATGAGAGTCCTTGGGGATATGACTTTGGGGACTATAGTCATATAGTCCTTTGCTCCTGCTCTCTCTTCTCTTCCTTTGCTTCCAGGACACCATCCTGTGCTATGCTGGCTCCTTTCTGTTGTCACATCCGGCTTCACGTCAGGCCCCAACACTGAACCAAAGGCACCATAGGCTGACATTTCTGAAATCTGAGCCACAGTCAAATTTTCTTCTAAGTTGTTCATTTCAGGTGTTCTATCATAGTGGTGGAAGCTAACACATCTTGACGCAGGCTTTGGTTGGCTCCGTATCTTGGCTGCTGTGAACAGGGCTGTAGGACTCATATCCTTTGGCTACATATAAGAGATTGTCAGATCATCTGGTAAGTCTATTTCAAATTCCTTTCCAAGAATCTCCGTATTCCAAACAGGATAAACAGGTTGAAAGAATTTACATTTTCACCACAATGTTTTAGAGTTCTTCTTCATTTTCTCGCCAACATTTTTCCCGCCTTTGACATAGCCTCACAGTGTAGCCCAGGCTGGCCTCAAATCTCCCACCTCAGCTCCCCAAGTGCTGATGACAGGCATGTGCTGCCCTGCTGAGCCTTTTAAATATTTTTGGTACATGGTTTCCTCAAGCTGTTTCCATAATATTAGAGAGTAATGTCCTTGTCTAATAAATCTGATATTTGGTATTTCTTGGGGATAGTTTCCCTGATTTTTCTTTTGTGTTTATATAGTTCACAATTCACTCTTATCTGTTTGCACACTTCTTTTTGTTTGGCTGGGGGGAAAAAAAAAACAGAAACAAACTGCGTGTCATAAATATTTTAATGTGGTAAATATGGAAATAAGCTTCAATAACATCTCTGGGATTTGGGTTTGTTAATTATTGAGGGATATAGCTGTTTGTTGAGTGACTTTTCTGCATTGTAAGTATGATTTCATTTGTGCGTGTTCTTCTTGTCTGTTCCTTAGTCTCCTCTTCTCACAAGCGCATCAGACATACAGATTAGGACCCGACATCATGCACTCCTTCCCTTCACCTTAACTTCCTCACTGGAGGATTTCTCTTCAAACACATTCCGAGGTACGAGGTATTGGGACGTCAGCATATGGACACTTTGGGAACACATCCAGGTCCCCATGTCCTTCCTCAACACCGCAGGGAGGTCAAGGGCTATGCAATACTTTTGGGGCAGAGGAAACTTCTGGCTCCTAGCCTGTCCTCTCTACCACCACCCTGGTTTGAGATGGTGGTTGGCATGGCTCACTCAGGAAAGGCTTCCAAAGGTGGGCGTCACTGCCTCTTGGGTGCCCTCTGCTGGCACCAATGGGAAGGCGCACACTTTTTTCCTATGGTGTTTGGCTGGAGTAGATGAGTTCTGTGCAATGTTTTCCATCTTGCTTCCCTTTTCCTCATCTTTTGGTGGGAGCAGTTGGCTCTCCTTACCTATATCAGAGGCAGGAGACAACGAGCCTTAGGATGGCTTTCATCTGCCAAGTGCTGCTGCTCAGCTGGGGCAGCCTTCTCCTTCAGCCCAAACTATGGTTCTTTCTAGGCTCCGATAATCGTCCCGCCCTGTCACACCTGTGGTTGTAACAATTCCTCACTCTCCCAAACTCTGCTGTGAATTTCATCTTCAGAATTTTCATCTTCCGGAATGGCAGTGATCCTCTGAGAATGGCCCCTTCGCCAAACTCTCTTGGGTGTCCGTCGTTCTTGCTGTAGTGTTTGCTCACTGTCTTGCAAGTGAACTCTTGTTCCAGTCTTATTTCCGTTCCTCTGAGGAACTATTCTGACTGAAATTCTTCCTTACAACTCCAACTTCTAGGCCGTCATTCTGGGGAAGTCAAGGCAGAAGCTAGTTGAATCATTTCTACAGTCAAGAGCAGAGACAGAATACACACATTTACTTGACAGACTTGCTGCTAATGTCGGCCATCTTTCTTCCCTTTTATACAGTTCAGGGTTGAGTCTATAAACTGGCGCCACCACCACATTCAATTAATATTGGTGAACAATCATCAGATGCCCCTGAAGACATGCCCACAGCCTAGTATGATCTAGATACTTCTTCAACTGAGACTCTTCTCAGGTGAGTTTGGATTCTGTTAAATTGACAGTTAAAACTAACCAGCACACTGCCAGGCACCCAAGAATGGTCCTCAGCATCACCCACTCCGTTGCTTTTCCTTCCTTTTCCAAGCTTGCAGTATGGCACCACTGTCCTTTCGGGTTGCTGAGAACCATCTCCTCATTGTGTGCCATGAGCTGACAGGAGCCAGTTTTCTTGGAGGATTTTGTGGAGAAAGGACTGTATGTGATAGTCAGTGAGTTACTTAATCTTGCCTTGTTGGGTTTTAATTTCCTTATCTGTGGAGTGGGTCTTAATATCCACTCTTGCCTAGGCTTGCTATGAAGATAAAGTGAGATAATATATGTATACGTGTTTAGCAAATGCACACAGACGAAAGAGGTCCAATAAATATTGACAATTTTGCATTTAATGAAAACTCCAAACTTTTATACCCCTGCAGAGAAGATGTACAGCTTATATTTACTTTCACCGAGGGAAAAAAATAACACCTTAGATTTGCAGCCCATGAAGCGCTCTGACGTTCATTATCATATTTAATCCATGCAACAGCACCATGAGGAAGGAGAGGGATCTGCATGCTCTTTCCTTTATCTTGGATTTTAATTGGAAAAGAAGAGTCACAGAGCAGGAAGCAACTTGTTAACTAATGAGCAGAGAGTCAGGCCTAGAATTTTGTTATCTGCCCTCCATAAGAAAGAGAGATAGGAAATCACATCCTTTGTTGAGAGGTAGGGGTTTTGTGTGTGTGTGTGTGTGTGTGTGTGTGTGTGTGTGTGTGTGTGTGTGTGTGTGATTTTCTGTTGAGGTGATTGGGAAAGAAAATGCCTGGAGCAGCTAGAGTAGTGTGACGAGCTATGAAGGAAGGTACAAAATCCTTATGAACTGAGCCAAAAGATGCCTGTTTTTCAGAACAGAGAGAAGCTGGTACCCAAGGGAGAAGCTTAGAGGTTCAGAATGCAAGAACAACAAGCAGATGAAAGCCTCACCTTCCCGTCTTGCCTTGTTAGATGTCTACTGTTTAATTTTGGGTGAAGGAATGTGGCTAAACCATATGAGTGGGCACTTAGGAGTTAGAGGAGTTAGCGTTATGTTTGGAATGGCAGCTGCTTCAGCATAGGATAGCCCTTTCTCACTCCAGTGTCCAGAAGCTGCACAAAGAGATGGGAAGTTACTGCGGTGAAAAGCCGGGGGCTGTGGTTGTTCAAGGAAGGGAGGACTTGATGCGGACGGCAGGCTGGTGGCACGGACTGGAGAACCAGTCTCCGTTCTCATGCAGCTGAGGCAAATGAACCTACTAATCTAGACACACCCATCTGACTTGGGATCAGCAAGTCCTGACTGCCAGTTATGTCCCCACAATACACCTCATCTCCTCCTTAGAGTGATGTAAGGATGCTGTCTAAGTCAGGGGTTCTATTCCTGCACAAACATCATGACCAAGATGCAAGTTGGGGAGGAAACGGTTTATCCGGCTTACACTTCCATGCTGCTGTTCATCACCAAAGGAAGTCAGGACTGGAACTCAAGCATAGCAGGAAGCAGGAGCTGATACAGAGGCCATGGAGGGATGTTTCTTACTGGCTTGTTTCTCCTGGCTTGCTCAGCTGGCTTTCTTATAGACCCCAAGACTACCAGCCCAGGGATGGTACCACCCACAAGGGGTCCTCCCCCCTAGATCACTAATTGAGAAAATGCCTTACAGCTGGATCTCATGGAGGCATTGTCTCAACTGAAGCTCCTTTCTCTGTGATAACTCCAGCTTGTGTCAAGTTGACACATAAAACTAGCCAGTACAGATGCCATTTCTATCCTCCCTCAGATTCTGTGCTCAGCCCGATTTGTCCCCTTCTTTAGGCTCCATATCTCTGCTGCTAGGAGTCTCAGCTATTGTCACCCCCACCCCCGTATCTTCCCAAAACCATCCCCATCTCAGGTCTCCCCTTCCCCATTTCCTTCCTCTCTCTCAGCCCTCTGACCACCACCCCCAGTCTCTCCCCACAGCTGATCCCCACACCCTTTCTCACCCAGTTCCCTCTCTCCATCCACTTCTGATGTCTATTTTATTCCCACTTCCGTGTGAGAGTCAAGCACCCTCCTGTGCACCCCTTCTGTTACTTAGCTTCTTTGGATCTGTGGATTATAGCACGATTACCCTGTATTTTATGGCTGATATCCACTTATCATGCATGTCTTTCTGGGTCTCAGTTACTCCATTCAGGATATTTCCTAGTTCCATCCATTTTCCTGCAAATTTCATGATGTCCTTGTTTTTAATAGCTGAGTAGTATTCCACTGTGTAGATGAACCACATTTTCTGTATCCATTCATCAGTTGAGGGACATCTGAGTTGTTTCCACTCTCTGGTTATCATGAGTGAAGCTGCTATGAACGTAATTGAGCAGGTGTCCCTGTAGTATGTTGGAATATCTTTTGTATATATGCCCAGGAGTATGTGTTGAGGTAAAACTATTCCCAATTTTCTGAGAAACCATCAAATTGATTTCCAAAGTGGGTGTGCCAGTCTGTACTCCCACCAGCAATGGAGGAGTGTGCCATTGCTCCACATCCTTGCCAGCATGAGCTGTCCCTTGAGTTTTTGGTCTTAGCCATTCTGATGGGTGTAAGATGGAATCTCAGAGTCATTTTGATTTGCATTTCCCTAAGGATGACTAAGGATGCTGAACATTTCACTAAGCGCTTTTTGGCCATTAGAGACCCTTCTGTTGAGAATTCTGTTTAGCTTTGTACCCCATTTTAAAAACTGGGTCATTTGGTTTGTTGGTGTTTAATTTCTTGGGTTCTTTATAAATTTTGTACATTAGCCCTCTGCCAGATGTAGGTGATGAAGATCTTTTCTCATTCTGTAGGGTGCTGTTTTGTCCTTTGCCTTACAAAAAATTTTCAGTTTTGTGAGGTCCTATTTATTAATTATTGATCTTAGTGCCTGAGCTGTTGGCTTTCTGTTCAGGAAGTTGTCTCTTAAACCAATGCGTTCAAAGCTATTCTTCATTTTGTTTTCTATTAGATTTAGTGAATTCAGTTTTATGTTGAGGTCTTTGATCCACTTGGATTTGAGTTTTATGCAGGATGTTAAATATGGATGTATTTGCATTCTTCTACATGTGATATCCAGTTAGATTAGTGTCATTTGTTGAAAATGCTTGCTTTTTATTTTGGCTTCTTTGTCAAAATAAAGTGTCCATGGGTGTGTGGGTTTATTTCTGGGTCTTTGAGTCTATTTCATTGATCAACCTGTCATTCAGTTTTTTAAAATCACTATTACATAGGATCAGGGATGATGATACCTCCAGACGTTCTTTTATTGTATAGGATTGTTTTTGCTATCCTAGGAGTTTTGTTTTTCCATATGAAGCTAAAAATTGCTCTTGCAAGGTCTATAACCACCTTGAATTTCAATTTGGCAGTTTCTTAGAAACTTGGGAATAGTTCTACCTCAAGACCCAGCCACACCACACCTAGGCATGTACTTAAAAGCTGTTCCACAATACTACTAGGACACTTTGGAAATTGTTGGAATTTTGATGGGGTTTGCATTGAATCTGTAGATTGCTTTTGGTAAGATGGCCATTTTTACTATGTTAATCCTGCTGATCCATGAGCAGGGGAGAGCTTTCCATCTTCTGATGTCTTCTTCAATTTCTTTCTTCAGAGACTTGAAGTTCTTGTCAAACAGGTCTTTCCCTTGCTTGGTTAGAGTTACACCAAGACAGTTTATATTGTTTGTGGCTATTGTGAAGGGTGCTGCTTCCCTAACTTCCTTCTCAGCCCATTGATTATTTGTATAAAGAAAGGCTACTGATTTCTGTGAGTTAATTTTATATCCAGCCACTTTGCTGAAGTTGTTTATTAGCTATAGGAATTCTTTGGTAGAATTTTGGGGGTCTCTTCAGTATACTATCATGTCATCCAAGAATAGTGATACCTAGACTTATTGCCCCAGCCTGCGGGGGTTCAGCGGGAACCTGGGGAGGGGGCGAAAGAATGGGAGACAGGAGACAGGAAGGAGAGCAAGTCGTGCATTCTGATCAAGCTCCCAAAGAATTTTATTTCTCACCAATGCTTTATAGTAAAAAAAAGAAGGACGCTTATACAAAGTAACATAGTAACAGGGGTAGGGGAATTCAAAGAAGCAACAGAACCCTTTGCCAGCAGGACATGTTACCAAGGCAACTATCTATTGTCTGCTAACTGCCTGTATTAGTCAGGGTTCTCTAGAGTCACAGAACTTATAGGTAGTCTCTATATAGTAAGGGAATTTGTTAATGACTTGCAGTCTGTAGTCAAACTCCCCAACAATGGTCGGCAGCAGCTGTGAATGAAAACCCGAGGATCTAGCAGTCGCTTAGTCCCACAAGGCTCGCAGGCAAAGAAGATCAAATCTTCCTCCTTCCAATGTCCTTATGTAGATCTCTAGTAGCTGGTGTGGCCCAGATTAGAGATGTGCGTCCCACCACACCTGAAACTAGTGTCTTCCAGACTCAAGATCTAGATCACAGGTGAGCCTTCTAATTCTGGATTGTAATTCACTCCAGATATAGTCAAGTTGACAATCAGAAATAGCCACTACACTGCCTAACCACAGGAGGGTCACCCGATTTCTGGGAAAGAACTCATCTCTTAGGAGACAAAAACTTAGGCCCATAGCTACTTTAGGCCTATAGCTACTACAAAATGGCATTAGCTAAGCCAAGGAAAATTCTTACTTCTATTGGCTCCCGGCAACTTAGTCCTTTTCAATTTGTATTTTCTTGATCTCCTTTGGTTGTCTTATTGCTCTAGCTAGGATTTCAAGTGCTATGCTGAATAGATAAGGAGAGAGTGGGCAGCCTTGTCCTGTCCCTGATTTTAATGGGATTGCTTCAAGTTTCTCTCCATTTAACTTGATATTGGCTATTGGTTTGCTGTATATTGCTTTTATTATGTTTAGATATGTGCCTTGAATTCCTGATCGCTCCAAGACTTTTACCATGAAGGGGTGTTGGATTTTGTCAAAGGCTTTTCAGCATCTAATGAGATGATCATGGCATTTTTTTTTTCTTTTGAGTTTGTTTATGTATTGGATTACATTGCTAGGTTTCCGTATATTGGACCATTGCTGCGTCCCTGGGATGAAGCCTACTTGATTGTGGTGAATGATGACTTTGATGTATTTTTGGATTTAGTTTGTGAGTATTTTATTGAGTATTTTTGTGTCAATGTTCATAAGTGAAATTGGTCTGAAGTTTTCTTTCTTTGTTGGGTTTTTGTGTGGTTTAGGTATCAGAATAACTATGGCCTCATAGAATGAATTAGGTAGTGTTCCTTCTGTTTCTATTTTGTGGAATAATTTGAGGAATATTGCTATTAGCTCTTCTTTGAGGGTCTGGTAGAATTCCGGGCTAAAGCTATCTGGCTTTGGGCTTTTTTTTTTTTTTTTTTTTTTTGGTTGGGAGGTTTTTAATGACTGCTTCTATTTCCTTAGGGGTTATGGGACTGTTCAGTTTATCTGATCTTGATTTAACTTTGGTAAGTGGCATCTGTCTAGAAAATCGTCCATTTCATCTAGATTTTCTAGTTTTGTTGAGTATTGGCTTTTGTAGTAAGATCTAATGATGTTTTGAATTTCTACTTTCTTTTATGTCTCCCTTTTCATTTCTGATTTTGTTAATTTAGATAGTATCTCTGTGCCCTTTAGTTAGTTTGTCTAAGGGTTAATCTATCTTGTTAATTTTCTCAAAGAATCAGCTCTTGGTATTGTTGATTATTTGTATTGTTCTCTTTGTTTCTAATTGGTTGATTTCAGCCTGGAGTTTGATTATTTTCTGCTGTCTACTCCTCTTGGGTATGTTTGCTTCTTTTTGTTCTAGAGCTTTCAGGTGTACTGTTGGGTATGTTTGCCTTCATTTCCATTGAGTTCTAGAAACTCTTTGATTTCTTTATTTCTTCCCTAGCCAAGTTATCATTGAGTAAAGAGTTGTTTGGAGGTGCTGAGAAGAAGGTATATTCTTTTGTTTTGGGGTGAAATGTTCTATAGATATCTGTTAAATCCATTTTGGTTCATAACTTCTGTTAGTTTCATTGTGTCTTTGTTTAGTTTCTGTTTTGATGACTTGTCCATTGGTGAGAGCAGGGTGTCAAAGTCTCCCTCTATTATTGTATGGGGTTCAATGTGTGTTTTGAACTTCAGTAGTTTCTTTTATGATTGTGGGTGTCCTTGTATTTGGGGCATAGATGTTCAGAATTGAGACTTCATCTTGGTGGAATTTTCCTTTGATGAGTATGAAGTATCCTTCCCCTTCTCTTTTGATTACTTTTGGTTGAAAGTCTATTTCATTGGATATTAAAATGGCAACTCCAGCTTGTTTCTTGGGACTGTTTGCTCGGAAAACATTTTTTCCAGCCTTTTACTCCGAGTTAATGTCTATCTTTGTTGCTGAGGTGTGCTTCTTGTTTGTAGCAGAATGACCAACCCTGTTTATGTATCTAGTTTGTTAACCTGTCTTTTTATTGGGAAATTGAGTCCATTGATATTGAGAGATATTAATAACCAATGATTGTTAGCTCCTGTTATTTTGCTGTTGGAGGTGGTATTATGTGTGTGTGTGTGACTCTCTTCTTTTGGGTTTATTGTGAGATGATTAATTTCTTGTGTTTTCTTGGGTGTAGTAAACCTCCTTGTGTTGGAGTTTGCCTTCTTGTATCCTCTGTAGGGATGGATTAATAGAAAGCTATTTTTTAAATTTGGTTTTGTCATGAAATATCTCTATTTCTCTATTTATGGTGATTGAGAGTTTTTCTGGGTATAGTAGTCTGGCCTGCAGCTGTGGTCTTGTACGGTATACAAGACATTTGTGCAGGATCCTCTGGCTTTTAGAGTCTCTGTTGAGAAGTCCGGTGTAATTCTGATAGGTCTGTCTTTATATGTTACTTGTCCTTATCCCCTTATAGCTTTTAATATTATTTCTTTGCTATGTACATTTAGTGTTTTTATTATGTAGCAGGAGAATTTTCTTTTTGGATCCAATCTATTTGGTGTTTTGTAGGCTTCTTGTACAGTTATGACCATCTCTTTCTTTAGGTTAGGGAAGTTTTCTTCTGTGATTCTGTTGAAGATGTATTCTGGCCCTTTGAACTGGGAATCTTTACTCTTCTCTATTCTTATTATTCTTAGGTTTGGTCTTTTCATTGTGTCCCAAATTTCCTGGGTGTTTTGGGTTAGGGTCTTTTTACACTTTGCCTTTTCTTTGACTGATGTATTAATATCTTCTATGGTATCTTCTATGCCTGAGATTCTGTCTTCTATCTCCTGTATTCTGTTGGTGATGCTTGTGTCTGTAGCTCCTGTTATTTTTCCTAGGCTTTTCCTCTCCAGGGTTGCCTCTGTTTGTGATTTCTTTATTGTTTCTATTTCTACTTTTAGGTCATGGACTGTATTGTTCAATTCCTTCACCTGTTTGATTGTATTTTTCTGTATTTATTCTGGATTTATTTGTTTCCTCTTTAAGGGCTTCTACCTGTTTGCCTGTGTTTTCCTGAATTTCTTTTCAGGAATTATTTATATCTGCCTTATAGGCCTCTATCATCTTCTGATATCTTGTTCTTCAGGTGTATTAGAATATCCAGGGCTTGTTGTGGTAGGAGAACTGGGTTCTAATAGTGCCGAATGGCATGGGCTTCTATTGCTTATGTTCTTGCGCTTACCTTTCACCATCTGGTTGTCTCTGGTATTAACTGGCCTGGGTGCCTCAGATTGGAGTGGGTCTCCTGGGAGGCAGGCAGTGCTGTCTCTGGTTAGAGCAGGCCTCCTGGGAGACAGGCAGGGCTGTGGGGTGGGTGAGTGGGCATGCTGATCTGCCACATGTACAGGTGGAGGTGCAGACTGGAAGGGTGATGGGTATAACTTGTCTTCTAATAGCACCAAAATTTACCTTTTGAAGTTGAAGCTCTTGTTCTATCCTGAACGTGTGTGTGCACATGCATGCCATGACATTCATGTGTAGGTAGAAGATAGTTTTGGGGGTTATTTTTTCTTCCACCTCTTTGTGGATTCAGGCTTGTGGGGCAATATTTTTACCATTGAGCCAACCCACTGGCCTCTGAACTGATGCTCACATAGGTAGGCTGTAGACTCACTGCTTTTGATACCACGTGTATTTTCTCCAGTTCTTTTCACAGTGTGGCCTCTAGCTGCACGGTTTACCATGCTTGCTGTGCCCAAACTAAAAAGTATTCGTAAGACTAGTGGGGTTCCGACCTCTGTTCATTCCAGTGGTAATCTCCGTCCTTAGACAGTTCGACATAATGGTTATTACAAAGGGTGACATAGAGACATGGTTCAGTGGTTAAGAGCACTGGCTGTTATTTTAGATGGACCTGGGTTCAATTCCTGGCACCCATGTGGCAACTCACAACCATCAGTAACTTGAGTTTCAGGGGATCAGACGTCCTCTTCTGGTCTCTGCAGGTAATGCATAATGTAGTACTCAACATACACACAGATAAAACACGCATACATGTAAAAAAGTTATAAAAGAAGGTCTTAGTTAATGCCATCACTTTAAAAAATGAATCCATATTCTTTGGATCTCATTAGACACACTTTGACAATGTTTTCTATTTGCTGTCCAAATTGGATAGTCAATATAAATATTTTCACAGAAACAAAAATCTTTGAGAATTAAGATTGCACTTAAAATAAATCTATAGATCAATCTGAGGCTCACTGGCACCTCTACAATATGGTCTGACTACTCATGAATCGTATGTCTGGTCATTGATCCAGGTCCTTTGAGATTTCACAATAGATTAATCAATTTAATTTTCTCTGTAGAAGAAAGAATCCTGAAGAAAGGGGATTGTTTCCCAAGGTGAGGATAAATAGATTTTTGTTGTCTTTACCAACTGGGGTATGAGGAAAGGCTTAGCACAAATCTATTGCAGTGAAGAACAGGGCTTTGTGTGGGGTTGGGAGTTGTATAGAATTTGGGCTTAGCCCTAGTGGGAAAGGAACCAAATTTAGTTGTCTAGAGATCTCAAACAAAGTTGTGTCCTAGACTGCAAGGCTTCTTTCTACATAAGTGAAACAGGCACTGTAGGAACCACACAAGAACCAACTAGTAACCTTTTCTTTATTAAGTTGGTTCTAATTGACTTAAGGCTGTTTTTGGTTCCATTTCAATAAGTTCATGCAACATTTTGGAAGGATCGATTTGAGCTTGGGCTTCTGCTCTCATTCATCTGTTTATATTCTTTCTTCAGCCTTTTGGGGTTCTGAGAGCATAGCTGACTCTTCGGCTGTTTCTTGAATCCTATGCATCAGGTATGATGTCTCGTATTTCTGTACTGAATCCTCAGCGATATGTTTAGCTGGCAAGTCCAATACAAAATGAATCTCTTGCTGTCAGGCAGGAAGGAGTTATCTTTGGGTAGAAAGGGTGCTCTCCAGATGCTGGCACCCAGGGGCAGCCACAGGTTGAGATGTACAAAGGGGCTCAGGGTTGATAGAAACATCATCACTTTTGCATCCTGACACTCTGATGCACCATAGTGGCGCCATTTGTGATTTGCCCTGTGGGCCCCGCATCAACAGGAGATCTCTCCCTGAACCTGGGGCTTGTAATTTTTCAGCTAGTCTGTAAGCAGGCAAGTCCAGGTGACCTGTCTCTGCCTTTCCCCAGAACTGGGGTTAAAAGCCAGCTTGCTCTGTGGATGCTGGGAATTGAATTCCACTTCTCATGATTTATAGTAAGGATTCTTAACCACTGAGTGGTCTTTCCAGATCAATCTTTATTTTACTTATGATTTGAATATTTTGTCTAATATTTCTTTAAGCCAAAGGCTATGATAATGGTCCTATATAATTCACTTTTTAAAAGAGACAAGCTACAATAATAGACATATGATATACACTTTTTATTTTCTTGTCTTTTCAAGGCCAGTCCTGAACTGAGAGTATCAAGATTATTCAAGTCCTGTCCTGGACTTTCTATCTTGTTGTCTTGAATCAGTCCTCCTCTACCCACTTGAAGGTACAGTCTAGGGAAGCCATTGATAAGGACCTGGCTGAACAGGACAGCAAGTAGCTAACAAGAACTCTTTGTTCACAGGACACAATGTCTTCCTGAGGTTTTGGAAGCCTTAACTCTAGCCTTTAGTGCATCTTACATCTGAACCCTAGCCCCGCCTTTTAGCTTAGCCATTCTGAAAAGATGCTGTGACGTAGGACTCTTCTTTTGAAAGGACAGCCCCTTTAGGAGGCAGAGCTGAAGGAGCAGTGTGTAATCGTGTCTGTCCATATCTGAAGTTAGTTTGGGACAGACAGAGAAAAAAAATCAAAAGGAGGTTAAAGTTCCAGAAAGTTACGGAAAAGTTAATTCTTTTTGTTAGCTTTTGCCAAAGAGGCTTTCAAAAAAGTTATACTTTTCTTAAGCGTTTCACCAGAGCATATTAATCGTATAAAGCTGCAGGCTTTGTTGTGGCCCTTTTATAAAAGCCTGTCACGTACTGTGGCCATATTCACCCCATTGTCTTCTCGCCTCATCAGCCTTTAATCCAGTCTTTATTTCCTAGTGGTCCCATTTCCATTTTTAAGTCTTTCCACTAAATTTCATATATGGGAGAAAACACACAAACTATAGAATACTATCTGAGTCAGACTCACTTTGCTGAACAGCATATCCAGTTCTATTTGTTTTACTGCACACAACCAATTTGATTCTTTTTCCTGGGTGAGTAATACTTCATTGTGTATAATATGCATTATAAATATAGCGTTTTATTTATCCATTCATCAACTGATAGGTATCTTGGAAGATTATATAATGTGATTATAATAAGTAATACTGTAATAAACATAGACGTGTAGGCATTTATATTATGCTAGCTTTGTTTCTTTGTGCTATATTCTTATGAGTTGTGCTGGCTAGTTTTATGACACAAGCTAAGTTATCTGAAAGGAAAGAACTTCAATTGAGAAAATGCCTCCATAATACCTGCCTGTACCATATTGGGAATATGGTACCTGAACAGGCTGCCTCCTGTAGCCAGGCAGGAACCCCAATGGATGGATAGGGACACCGACCCACCCACAAAATTTTCCACGTAAAATTTAAACTGTCTACAAGAAATGCAGGGATGGGGGATAGAGCAGAGACTGAGGGAATGTCCAACCAATAAGTGGCCCAACTTGAGACCCATTCCATGGCAAGCACCAAGTCCCACACTATTAATGATACTCTATTATGCTTGCAGACAGAAGCCTAGCATGGCTGTGCTCTGAGACGCTCCACTCAGCAGCTGACTCAGACAGATGCAGACACCCACAGCCAAACAGTAGATGGAGCTTGAGGGCTCTTATGGAAGAACAGGAGGAAGGATTGCAGACCCCAAAGGGGATAGGAACTCCACAAGAAGACCAACAGAGTCAACTAACCTGGACCCTTGGGGGCTCTCAGAGACTGAACCACCAACCAAAGAACATACATGGACTGGGCCTAGGCCTCCCTGCACATATGGAGCAGATGTGCAGCTTGGTCTTCACGTGGGTCCTGAACAACTGGAATGGGGGCTATCCCAAAACCTGTTGCCTGTGTGTGGGATATGTTCTTCTAGCTGGGCTACCTTGTCTGGCCATAGTGGGAGAGAATGTGCCTAGCCTCACAGAGATTTGATGTGCCAGGAGGGTGATACCTAGGAGGGCCCCAAACCCATCAGAGGAGAAGAGGGGGGATGGTGGAAGAACTGTGGGAGTGGGTGACCAGGAGGGAGGCAGTGAGAAGGATGTAAAGTGAATACGTTAAAAAAAAAAAAAAAGATCTGGCAGTAAGGCATTTTCTTAGTGATTAGTGGGGGAGGGCCTGGCCCTACTGTGGGTGGTACCGTCCCTGGGGTGGTGGTCCTGGTATATAAGAAAGCAGGCTGAGCAAGCCATGGGAAGATAGCCAGGAAGCTGCGTCCCTTCATGGCCTCTGCATCAGCTCCTACCTCCAGGTCCTTGCCCTGCTCGGGTTCTTGTCCTGACTTCCTTTGATGATGAACAGCATTATGGAAGTGTGAGCCAAATAAACCCTTTCCTCCCCAAGCAACTTGGTCATGGTGTTCCATCATAGCAATAGTAACTAATAGTAACTCAGACATGAGTAGTGAGGCTGGATTATATGATAATTCTAGTTTTCGCTTTAAAAGAACGCCAAACCGATGTCCATAGTGACTGGAATAATTTGCCTCACAATGAACAATGTCTAAGGGCTTCCTTTCCTCCATAGCTTCTCTAGCATTTATTATTTTCCTTCCTTCCTTCCTTCCTTCCTTCCTTCCTTCCTTCCTTCCTTCCTTCCTTCCTTCCTTCCTTCCTTCCTTCCTTCCTCCCTCCCTCCCTCCCTCCCTTCCTTCCTTCCTTCCTTCCTTCCCTTCTTCCCTTTCTTTCTGTGTGTATGTATATGTATGTTCACGTACACATGGGAGAGCCATGTAACTAGGTCTTTGTTTTGTGTTCTGAGACAGGCTTTCACCATGTAGCATCTCTAGAGAGGAATAACTGAGGGAGGAAGTCTCTCTCTGACTGTTGATGGCTCACTCAATAGCTTGGGGCACAGCTGGAATGGAAGGGCATGAAGAAGAGGCCTGCTATTACAGAATGATATCTCTTTGTTTCCTGGTCACTGCAGTGTAAGGACTCTGCTGCTCTACACCCTTTTTGCCTGGATGTACTGAATTCTTTTTTTTTTTTTTTTTTTTCTTTTTTGATATTTTATTTACATTTCCGATGATTCCCCTTTTCTTTGGAACCCCCGTGTCCCCTCCCCCTCCCCGCCTCTGTGAGGGAATTCCTCCTCCCACCTACCCGCCCACCCATTCCCATATTCCCACCTTGACATTCCCTTTTACTGGGGCCACTAGCACCCTCAGGCCCAAAGTCCTCT
>CM052703.1:116387096-116407018 GCA_028551405.1 Uromys caudimaculatus | reverse complement strand
AAAAAAAAAAAAAAAAAAAAAAAAAAAAACCACAAAAAAACCCAACTTTCAACCGTCATATACAGTACGAGTTTTCCTTATGACACACTTAGTTTTGGTTGATCCCCTTTCCAGGCTTCTCCCTGATATCTCTCTCTCTCTCTCTCTCTCTCTCTCTCTCTCTCTCTCTCTCTCTCTCCCTCTCTCTCTCCCCCCTCTCCTCCTCCTGCTCCTCCTCCCCCTCCTCTTGCTTCTCCTCTCCCTCCCCCTCCTCTCCCTCCTCCTCTTGTTCCTCCTCCCCCTCCTCTCCCTCCTCCTCCTTGGTATCAAACTTAGGGACTTATGAAGGCTACATTTTTACTTCTTTTCAATCTTAGAAAACATCAGACTTGTATCTTTTAAATATTCAGGGGTCATTCAAGTTTTCCAAAGGCTCTTCCCCTTGGAGAGAAAGCTGTGCTTTTTTTGGCCTCCTCGAAGCCCTGCCTCTTCTCTCTTTCTCCTCTTCCCTTGCCCCAAGCTAGATTGGCTTCTTTGGGCTGGGCAGGAGATACCTGCTGTTCCTCTGCCCCAGGGCCTTGGCACTTGCTGTGTCATCTACCACCAGTGCTTCTGCCAGATGACTGTGGAATTGTTGCTGTTGCTTCCTTCAGGCCTTTCCTGTAAACTACCTTCCATCAAAGCTATCTTAGAAGCCCCGTCCTGTAACATTTCATACTTCCCCACCCTTATTCTCTCACCAGTGAGTACCGTTGTTGAGTAGTCTATGTATTTTATTTTATAGTTCCTTATCACTTCTCCTATTCACTATAGTATAAGTTCCACCAGCTCAGAAATTTTGTCTCTGGTGTCACCTCCATTTCTCTAGAACATTCTAGAGTAACACCTGGCACTGACACTTGAAAATTAATTGGTGAATGAATGAACGGCAAAGCAAAGACTCTAATTTTAGCCTGCGAAATCATAAAGGGTAGAGATCTTGGAAATCAACTCCCAATCCTACTATCAGGCTAAACGGAAGACGCTCGGAACCAAGCCACTTGCTGTTCTTCCGACTGTGTGCCTAGCAGCTCCTGCTGCCTCACTGGCACATAGATTTTATTTTCAAGAAGTCAGAATCTATACGGTCATGCCAGGAATATTGTATTTTTGTTGGGTGTGCTCAGAAAAATGGGCATCTTGGTTGTGGAGTGACATTATGGCTTGTTAGTAGGCTTCCTGGAAACATCTGAAAAAAAAAACCTCTGAATACCCGTAAAGCATTGATTCCTTTAGGCTGCATGCATTGAACTTCTGGTATGTGATGAGTCTGGTACATGGAGTAAGCAGGACGTCACTCCTGGCCTGAGGAGGTGTACAGTGGTGCAGGCGACTAAACAAGAGTGAAGATACTAGGGTTTGGGTTTGGAGTGGCCCCCAGGGGCTCAGTCACTGGCTTGGCTCTATGTGGACATAGTAGGATGTTTAAAGAAGCTTGGTGGCAAGTCCAGCATCACTGGGGAGGACCTTCAAAGAGGACATGGAACCCCAGCTGCTTTCTCTTCTCTCTTTACCTTCCAGGCATGAGATGAGTGGTTTCACATGTTTCTGTCTTGATATAATACAATAGCCCAAGGCCAACCAATCATGATATAATACTACAGCCCAAAGCCAACCAATCATGATATAATACTACAGCCCAAAGCCAACCAATCATGATATAATACAATAGCCCAAAGCCAACCAATCATGATATAATACTACAGCCCAAAGCCAACCAATCATGATATAATACAATAGCCCAAAGCCAACCAATCATGGACTGAAGCTTCGACAACTGGGAGCCCATGCAAACTCTTTTCATAAGCTGATTATCTTGCGTGTTCGTTATAGTAGTCGAAAGCTGATTATGAGATAGTGGGATACCATGGACGTGCAAAGGAGAGTCAACTAACTCAGACTTGGAGCAGGAGGGTTGGGAAGGCGATCTGGTACACATAATACTTTGAAGAACTAAAAGTAATATGACAAGTGGTTAGGCCTGATGTGGGAATGAGCAGTGGAGACAGAGGCTGTCCCAGGAAAGGCCCAGAGTGCCCTCAAAGTAGCTGCAAGGCTCAGTATGGTTTGAGTGCAGACTTTAAACGATGCACTGTGCCCGAATTCGTTTCTCATCATGACTTGCGAGCCAGTATGACTCCTCACTAGGCTTCTGCCACACCTGCAGAACGAGCTCACCTTTTCTATTTCTATCTCAATAAAATGAGAGGAAAAAGCAGCTTGGAGAACTAGGAGCATGTGCTGCCAGTGGGTTGTAGTAATTCTGTGCTCTGGCCTGGCCCTCAGGACTTTTGGTGTCCTTCTGTGTAACATAAACACATCAAAGAACAGCACCAGGCAAGGGCACTCTGTGACCACAAAGATCAGGACAGATACTGGCTTACAAGTCATGTCTGTGCACAGACAAAAATATAAACATTGTTCAAATCATAGAAATGCCAGACAGCTTTCTGTCTCTCCCACTGAGTTCCTGTTAACTTCATTACCAGTCAGTTTTGGTCTTTATTCTTTTCACTTTTGGAGAAGATTCATTAATTACTCCTGCTTCCTGGAGGCATCTAAGTGTAGACCTTAGATCTTTGAACTCCTTTAGGATCACCTAAGCTAAGGCCACACCTTAAGTTTCTAGCGCCTTCCTGTTGAGGGATGCTGCCACAGTTCCCCATGATTATGCCATCCTGTGGCCAGGGGAACGGGTTAGTCTGTAATGTTCTGCTGCACATGCACCAGGCCGGGGTTGGACCCCTGGCACTGACATAAAGAGCCATGCCTGGTGGCACATGCTTGTAATAGAAGAGTTGAGGGATGGAGACAGGCAAATCCTTGTGCTCCCTGGCCAGCCAGCTTAGCCTGATTAGTGAGCCCCAGGTCCTAGTGAGAGAACCTGCCTCAAAAACCAACCCAACCCAACCCAAACCAACCCAACCCAAACCAACCCAAACCAACCCAACCCAACCCAACCCAAACCAAACCAAACCAAACCAAACCAAACCAAACCAAACCAAACCAAACCAAACCAAACCAAACCAAACCAACAAAACCAAGGTGGATGGCACCCAAGAGGCAACAGCTGATACTGATCTCTGATCTCCACACACATGTGCACACCTGTACATGGCAACATGCACATACAACACACATACGGTTAAAAAGAAGTCTCCCTCCCAGTGTAAAGAGTTAAATAACTGACTTGGTTAGTCACTGGCGTATTCCTGATAGGCTTGTGGGAAAGTAGCTTGGCAGCACTCAAGTCAATTTGAGATATTTTCCTATGGGAAACTTTTCACTTTCTGAGTCAAAACCGAACTTTCTCTCTGTCTCTGTCTGTACCTCTCTCTGTCTCTCTGTCTCTGTCTCTCTCTCTCTTCTCTGTTCTTTATTGCGAGGATAATCTTGAATTTGGTATGTAGCCAGTAGAGGACTTGAACTTCCGACCTTCCTGGTCCTAACTGCAGAGTGTTGCATAGTTTCCCTTGGTGCTCCTGTGCCACTTGACTCTGACTCAGGCCTTTTCACTCACTACACAAACTGTCTCTTTGGGTCTGTGTATGCCAGGCAGCCTACTTCACACTGGTCCATATAGACTGCTGGGTGAAGAATGGATTGAAGAGAGAAGTGAGGGCTGGAGTTAGGCAGGTTAGGTGTGAGGATCTTTTAGTACATCCAAATAACTGAAATGGGATCGGGGAGGGCAAAGAGTACAATATGGCGGCCATATTTCTGGTTTGCGTGACTGTTCTGA
Source organism: Uromys caudimaculatus (assembly GCA_028551405.1). Lineage (NCBI taxonomy): Eukaryota > Metazoa > Chordata > Mammalia > Rodentia > Muridae > Uromys > Uromys caudimaculatus. The sequence continues at coordinate 116,403,258 of CM052703.1, read as the reverse complement.
CATGGTGTCATTGGCTGGAAGAGGAATATGCTAGCAAAGATTGTAAGAAAAGTAGCCCTTCATTGGGGGTGGGGCTGGAAAGCACCTTATTTGCTAATGAGGGGTCATTCCCAGGGGATCTCCATTCCAGCCCGAGAGAATGGGAAGTACCTGGGTCTTCCCTTTGACCTGTGGACTTGGGCCTGAGGCTGCAGGAAATGGGATGACTAAAGCACCTATTGCAGGTTCCAGTTTATGTGTTTAAGGGAGACATATTTCAGCGGAGTCAGTAACTTCTTTCTTATGGCCTTCTGGGCTTAAATAAAATGATGATTAGAGTAACTCAGGGTCTATGAAGTACTTCGAGAACAGCTGCCATCTGCCACGGCTCTCATTGGTAACTCATTTACTTTTTCTAATAGGCTTGCACATATATGAATTAGGTTAGAATGTGCCGCTTGTGTTCTGAGGATCCAATAAATGACTTGCTTTTGTGTTACAATTCTCAGAAGTAAATTATTCAGGATTCATTGCTTGTAGGGCTTAAAGAGAAACTAAAGTAAATTTGATTCCCCCCACCCTTCTCTTTAGGACATACTTTAATGTTCCCGTCACAGAGGCTTTGCCGACTTGACTAATTGTGTGTTTTGCATATTTATAAACACTTTGTTATTTATTAATGGATCATCTCAGAGATAAAATTAGCACTGTCTTCACATCATAGCCATTTCTCAAAGGCGCTCTCACTCGCAGCAGCAGGTTTGAGATTTGAGCGCACATAATGAAAGCCCAGGCGATTGTTTTTCTCAAGGAAATCCCAGTGAGGGGCAAGAGCTCCCGGATGCAATTTATCAGGTCGGCTCTTCAAAGCTGTGCTGTCCAATATGGCTTTGTGAAATTTAAATTAATTAAAATTAAATAAAATTTAAAAATTCAGCTCCTCAGTCTTACCCACCATGCGGCAAGTGCTTGATAGCTATGTGTAAACCGTGGCTTCCATCTTGGAGAGAGTAGGGTGTGTCTGTCATTGAGTTTCCATTGCACACTGCTGCTCTATGTGTTGTGGCAATCAGTCTTTCTGTGGCTCCCGGGATAGATGGAATTGGGTCCTTGTGTACTGACAGGCTGGAAAGGCAGAGGGGTTACAGCATGCTGGATCATGTTTCAAATTCTGACTATATCTAGAATTTGGTTGTCTTCCGCTAACGATTCCTTGGTCTCGTTACTATCTGTTCTCATGTGGGTTTAGTGCTGCACGCAAGCTTATACTTGATCTCCATCCTTGGTTCTCTAGATCTCTTCTCCACATGGCAGACAGTGGGATCCTCCTTGGAACATCTAAGGACTCTGGGTCTCACTCACAATAAAAGCTGGGATCCTTCTAATGACCTACAAAGTATTCTCTCTGATTCACAACCATCTCCAGATTTATCTCTTCTTACATCCCTGTTTTCTGTCCTCTGGCCACACTGACTTCTCCATCCCCCCCCCCCCCCCCCGGCTTGGGCTATGCCCTTTGCTCATGGGTACTTTTCTCCTAGATATCTCTGCATGGCTTATTTCTCAACATCCTCCAGATTAGAAAGAAGCCACCCCTCAGAGTCCTCCCCTGGCAACTTTTCTCTTCAGTTCTCTTCCTGGCTGTGTGACACTTCTCATTACCACAATGCCATGCCTTCCTTAATGTTTAGCTTCTTGTTCCTCCGCTAGCATGTAGGCTCCACTGGGCAGATGTTTGGTCTGTTTTCCTCACTAGTCTACCTCAGTGCTTAATATGGTGTGTGGAACATAGGAAATGTTCATCAAATATTTATTGGGCAAATGAATAAGTCCTGTAATTCAAGAGCTCACAGGAAGAAGAGGGAATGAGGTGAATGGGGAGGCATGCTGCCTTGTTCTAGATGTGAAATTTTAGGTACGTCACTTAAATTCTTGGAGCATATTTTCTCCTCTGTGAGATGGAAATGATATGAGCTGTCTGGAAGGGTTGTCATTGGGGTTAATTAAGGAATCTGTGGTACAGTCTGAACATACAGTGGTAATTCTGGGCCTGTGAGATTTGGCCTGGGCTCTCTTTTATCTGTGTCTATGTGGAAAAAACCCCCCCCCACACAACATACTAGTGTTTCCTTTCAATATATTTTCAAACACTGTTTTGTTGCATGTAGCTTTTTGCTACCCTGCCTAAGCACTGGGATTGGGCTGTGTGTGTGCTACCAGTGCCCCACCCCCCAGCTTCCCTTGGATCCATGGATAAAAGACGCACACACAGTTATTCATTTTGGCCAATAGCTTTCTTTACTGACAGATCAAGAACCAATTGGGGAATAGGACCTGAGCAGCAGAGCCACCCCTACACTGTGCTTTTGTTTTAATAAAAAGCATTACATATACAGAAGTTGTCCCATTTCAGGGATGACACTACGGACAAGTTTGGCTATGAAATGAAGGTCTCATATGTGCAATGGTTGTTTTTTTTTTTTTTTTTTGGATGCAAAGGACCCTTGTTAATGTTGGTATTTTTTGGAAAAAAATTAAATTACATTTATGTGTGTGTGTGTGTGTGTGTGTGTGTGTGTGTGTGTGTGTACCCACAAGTGCTATAGCATGATTTTGGTAGTCAAGAACCTTGGGAGTGAGTTCTCTCTTTCTCCTATGTGGGACCTGAAGATTGAACTCAGTTCATTAGGCCCGGCAACAAGCACCTTCATCCACTGAGTCATCTCTCTCCCACCACCATTAAACTTTTTCTCTTTATATTGATAATTTATAAATGAAAATTTTATTAGAGTTCCAGTAGAGAAAGGCAGTGGGAAAATGGAGTCATGCTTATGATGTGGTATGTGTGATGTGGTAGTGTAGCCTGCCAAGCTCAGAGACATCTGTACCCAGTGACTTAACCCATCTGACATTCAAGAGGGAATTGGGTGTCAGCACAGAGTGTAGTGTATTCTCTAGGGTTAATGCCATTTTGAGTATTAATGTTTTTTATAAGAGTCCTATTCTTTGCAGAGTTTGTACCTAGGTTTATATTTCTATATATTAGAGAATATAGCAGAATTTCACCAGGAAAATGAGATGCATTCTTATTGCTTGATCAAAGGCAAAATGGATGCATGGGATCTGGGACTGTAAATAGGAAAGCCATGAGGAGACAGCCCACAGTGAGAAGCCACCCCACAGCAGGCTAGAAGGGCAAGGAAGGGAAGGTGTTACCAGGCAGAGACTGAGATTGTCAGAGACAAAGGCCTTGGCTTATTCGAGCCTTGACATATTCTGCTAGATTAAGAATCCCAGGTTTGACCTATTTTGCTAGCCATAGTGTCTCAGATTCCACAGTGGGCATTTCTTTGATCTCTTCCTGTCAGAGACCAGACTGTCTTAATTAGATAGTCAGGCTTGGCTTAATTAGCAAATCAAGGTGTTCCGGCTCCACAGCAGGCATTCCTTTGTTTCCTCCCCATTCTCACTGCCTGCAGCAAGGGATTAGACTTCCTGTTCTGAACCGGCCTACAGCCCCAGGACAACAATGACATATAATTATATGTGTGACGTCTAGTTACCGAATTCCCCTTCCTCTGCCATTTCCCGCCCTAAAGTGCTTAAAAACATGTAACAATAAAGATTGTCTGGAGCTTGAACGGGATATTGTCTTGCTCCCACGCATCTCTTTGTCTCCTGTCTCTTTCCTCCGCCGGACAGTTTCTCTCCACAGCACCGGAGCGCCCTCCTGGCGGGCCGCTCCGAACCCAGTCGCTAGCCTGTCCTGGAAGAGCTCTCCGGGACATGGCGGGATAGCAAGCTCTTTGCATGAGATGACAAAGGGCTTGTCTGGGGTAGCAAGAACAGTGTAAGTGATGTTGCTATTTCTGAAGAAATCACCAAAGCACACCACATCTCACCAAGGCACACCACATCTCACCAAAGCATACCACATCTCACCAAAGCACACCACATCTCACCAAGGCACACCAAGCCTGGAGAAGAACTCCTCTTCTCAATAGCACCTCCATTGGCTGAATCCAGTGGAGACCACCTGACATGAGAGGGGTGTAACATGGCCTATAGGGATAAGCCCCTCCCCTTGCATATACTGTGTGCGTGAATGCATTTACACACATACTCACACCCACATGCTAGCAATATAGAGCACAGTAGGCTGAAGAATTCTTCTAAAGGCAAATTCAGCAAGGAACAGCACAGGATAACTTTATGGATGTGGTTTCAGTTTCCCAGCATCCATTCTCTACTTATCTATCTCTGTGTAACAGATTAAGTGTGTTGAACACACCTCTGGTTGCATAGGAGATCTCTGCTTAATTTAGATATCTAAACCAAAGAGGGTATGGATGGTCGCCCCTTCATAGTGATAGGCAGTGCGAGCAATGACCTGATACAAAGAACTGGAGACCTTTCCCTGACTTTAGTGCTGGATATAGAGCTAGTCAACACAGTGTAGCTCTGCAGATAGAAAGGCAACAACCAAAGCATGCAAACCTGTAACTTTAATTTTTTCAAAGCCTATTTTCAGTGATGGTTCTTAAATGCTTTATCCTCTCTCTTAGCTCACCACCCACCAGAGATAGTAGGAAAGAAAGGATACAGGGAAGGTGGACCTGTTTAGAAATGGTTCTTGGACCAACTCCCATCTGTGTTGTCAGGAAATTAGCGGTTCAGTTCATAGGTCAGCAATGGCAGCTCGATCCACTCTCAAACACTTCACAGATACACCAGGAGTCCAGTTTGGCAGAGTCAGGATAGCAAGCAGGAATCAGCAGTGGCGGCACTACCCAGCAGAGCCAACCAGGCTTCAGCCTTGGCACGAGGCAGCAGGAGAGTCCTGGAGGGACGCTAGGAGAAATTTTAGGCTGTGCCCCTTTCAGCGAAGTGAAGATCAGCAAAGACTCGAGACCAACAAGCATTGCGCAGCTAGCTCTATAAGCAAGCCTAGCCCAGCCTCTGTCACTGTACCTGAGTCCTTTTTATACTCCCTCCAAATGTCATGTGTCCTCCACGAGTCTTGCCTCAGCATGTGAGTCTGTCTCAGCTGACACCACTTTGCCAATCAGCCTGAGTCCTCGGAAGCAGCAAGAAACTGCAGCACACCACCAGAAGTTTTTCGGTTTGTTTCTCTCTATGGCGTCCTGACAAATGGAGCTCAATGGTACAATGTGAGGCAGACCAATAATATGTGTGTGTCCTTAGCGTCCTTTCACATGCTTACTTTAAGAACATTCTTTCACCTGTGTCTGCTTCAGCTAAACATTCCTTCGTGTGTTTGCCCCAGCAAAACACCATCCAACTGACTTTCCAGAGAACCCTTAAGTTTCTACGTCACAAAGCATGCTCTTAAGGGCTCTTGCAGTAGGGTCGGGAGAAGATACAGAAACCACATCCAGAGCCTGGCAGTTACCACGTCTTAGGGGTTTCAGATGTTCCCTTTCTTGTTCAAGGCTGTTGGAGTCTGGGTTTTAGTTATAAATAACACAATAATAAAAATAATTTAAGCCAACACCAGAGTAGGGGAAACAACAGAAAAATGGCTGAGTATTTTAGGGGTATCCACACCATCCATGTGCAGGAAGCAGTCGCTACCCCTTCATAACTGTCAGGCAAGGAGAGTGTGTGCTTCAGCAGCTGCTCTCAGGCACACCCCAGGTTTTGAACCAGGAGGAGAAGCACAGGCATACTCAGACAACGACTGTCCAGAGAGCTGCATGAATCTACAGAAAGCATGACCATGTGGGCTGAAGCTGGGGCCAAAGCTAGGGGAAAAGGGGCCACTGCCACCATGTGGCCATTCTCTCTTTACTTGGAAAAATCGATTGCTCCAAACTTTAAACAGCTTAAAGAAGTTGTCTCTCTTAATAGGAGACAAGGCTGAGATGTTAAATCGATTGGCTCAAATGTCTGCTCCAAAATCCCTGAAGAGAAAAGCCAAGTGAATCATTCTCTCCTTCCAAAGGAGGCAACAGGCCATGTTGTGCTTAGTCCGAGAAAGAAGAGACTAGGGGGTTTAAGCATCTCTGAAGCTTCTCGTCTCGACCTGGTTTTGGTGGCAAAGGCTTCTGATCACTCTGGAGATTCCAAGTGGAATCCGTTGGATTTGTACAAGTGATCTTCAAACAGGAGACAGAATCAGCCTTAGTCCCTAAGTCCTTCTGGAGATGACTTGTGGCCAGGGGTCAGCTTGGGGCAGGAGGGTGTAGAAGCTCCTCTGCTGGCAGGAATGGAGGGTTCTCATCAGAGCTTACTGTGGTGTGTTGACCGGGCTGCAGAGCTCAGAGTCGCCATTTCTGTGTCTTTCTCTCACAGTTCACTGTAGAACATTTGGGCATGTTGCTAGACTCTTCTGAAGAGTGAGCACAGGGGTATTTCATCTCTTCCCTGACCTGGGTCTTTGTCTCTGGAGCAGACCTGAGTCTGGTGGGGTGGGAGAGCTGAGAAGCTGTTCTAACTCTTCTGTAGGGAGCAGCGGGCATTTCAAGAGAGTTTTTATGAAGCATCTTTGACTTTAACCTTGGAGATTTGAGGTCTCCTGAGCTATGGGGTGCCTTGGACCAGCTCCCTTACTTTGTCCACTGGGAAGCTTTGTATGTGGAGCACATCTCAAGCCCCAATCACCCCTAACATTTCATTTTCATTGCAGAACACTTCTAGGACAACCAGTGACTAAACACTGATGTGTCTATTGAATGAAATGCGGCATCTGCTAAAGTTGTCTCCCCCCCCCCCCCCCAGTCTGGGTGGACAGGACTCAGCTGTTAGCTCATTCTTTGTGCTTATGTGAAAGTGGGTCAAATGTCAAAGTGGTGCATGTCCTAGGTGAGTCCAATCCAAGATTGAGTGTGTGGCTTAGTGTGTAAGGTATAGGCAGAACTTCAGCATCCACACATGCCCTTAGGATAAGCGGTGTGCAGACTGTGCAGCCATATGTGCGTGCCTTCTTTGTGTGACTTGTGATCATCTATAACTTGCAGAAATGAGATCACTATCCACCCCTAAAACCATGCGGGGGACTCCAAAGAGTCTCAGCAACACTTTGGACTAAAAATCATAAGATTCACTCTTGAAGATGCTATTTGTTCTTGATGTGGTTGAAAGCAAATATGGGCCTCGGTTCCTCAGTGTCCTCATCTGTCAAATGGGAAGAAGGGCTTCTTCTGCTCTTCCTTTCATGGCTGTAGTTTAGGTCAAATGCAGAGAAATCTGTCAACTTAATTTTGAATTAACTTCATTTACTGAATTTAAAGGAGCCAAAGAACCTGTTTGAGCAAGGTATGAAAGGTCATGATGTAGGGAGATGGCTCAGTCGGCATAGTGCTTGGGGAGTGAGTGCAGGAAAAGAGGCCCAAGCCAATGCTGTGTGATCCGGTGACTGGGTCTGTGGCTGAGTGTGTGCCTTAATGTATAGGGTACAGGCATCCACAGATGCCCTTCAGATTAAGTGGTGTGCAAACTGTGTGGCAATTTGTGAGTGCCTTTTGTGTGTGTGTGTGTGTGTGTGTGTGTGTGTGTGTGTGTGACTCGTTATCATGAATAGTGGTTGGGACTGTGTGTGTCCTGCAAGGCATCCTGGTAGCACTATGGGCAGGAGGCAAGTGACTCTTGAGACAGAGTCTGCAGTTATCATTTGGGTGTTGGCATGAATGACTCCAAGTGACCTAGCATAAGTGATTGCAGCCTTGGAGATCTGGTCAGGGGCTCATCTGTAGCAGTGTGGGCTCATTCAGGAGATGGGAAATTCCAGAATCATTGGTTTGAGCAGGAACTGATCAAAAGAATGACTGTGATGAACATGTAACCGGGATGAGAGGGAGCTCAGCCTGGTTCCCAGGGCTGAGGAGAGTCAAACTGGAAAGCCCTGGGAAGGACCTTGCTTGGGAAGTGGTGTTTTGCTGCTGCACAGTGCTGGTATTTGCTGGTTTGGTCCAGATGGATCTGGAGTTGCCTGAGAAGCAAGTAGCCGCTCTCTGGAGTACACATGGGGACCATCAACAAGTGGCTGAGGGAGCAGCAGAAGTGTAGGTGCTGATGGAGCAGGAGGCCTCCAAAGCAAGGGATCTGAACATAGGATTTCCTTACCATGTGCAAAGAGCTGTGGAGCAGCCATTGGCAGGCCAAGGCTGCAAGATCAGATAGATTTCCGTAGGCTAAGAAGAAGGACAGTGTCAGTAAGGACAGTAGACCCACTTCCTCCTGCCATGGCTCTCCAACGCCTTCTACAGAGAAAGCTAACCTCATAGATACAGTAGAGGGACATCTTGCTTGACATTCTACTTGGCTAAGGTCCCTGCTGTCACTCCCTACTGGCTCCCTGATGGAACTTGTTTTTGGAGTTGTGGTGTAAATTCTAAATGAAATAATTGTTTTAAATGACAACTCATGAATTTTATTTTTATTAAATTCTATAAGTAATTTTAGAAAAATATCCCAATGTCACAATTGAGCAGAAAAAAAAAAAAAAAACCAAAAAACCCCAAAAAAACAAAAACCAAAAAAACTCCCCAAAAAACAAAATAAACCAAACAAACAAAAACAAAACAAAAAAAACCCCAAAAAACCAAAACATTTGCAAGATTAATGGAGAAAGCCAGGCCATAGAAAATTACGATTCTGATGCTATTTAGAGTGCCTGCATACACATACCACAAAAATACATAGGAAAATAGAAAGAAATAATGGAAGAGATTTCTCTATTAGTATAATGTCTAATTTTTTGAATGAACTCATCAGTGTTTTCCAGTTTCCTACTACAGACTTGGATTATTTGTATGAAGAATAGAAGGGAAAACGAAGGAAGGAAAGAAGGAAGAGGGAGGGAGGAAGAGCACAGGTCAGTGCTGACTGTCAGCTTGACAGCATCTAGAGTCACAGAAGAAACAAGCCTCTGGGCATGTCTGTAGGGATTGTCGATGTCGTCTTAACTGAGGTGGGAAGACCCACTCTGAATCCGGGTGGTGCCACTGTGTGGACCGCTGTCCTGAGATACGGAATACTGGGAGAGGAGAGAGTTCTGAGAAAGAAAGTATTCATCTTGCACTGCTTCCTGGCGATGGGTGCGGCACTGCCAGACTGCCTGCTTGATGCTCCCGGCAGTCAGCGCACCTTCCAGGCCGTGATCGGCTGCATCCTCAAACCGTGAGCCGAAATAAACCTTCCCTTACTTAAGTTGCTTTCGCCAAGTGTTTTTGTCCCTGACAGCAGTTAGTAGCGAAACTAAACACAAAAGGGGAAAAAAGAAAGGGAGGTGGGGTTGGGGAGAGGGAGGAAGGAAGGAATGGGAAAAGGGAGGGAGGAGGCAGAGCGGGATGAAACTGGTTGCTTGTACAAACTTGCAGTTTGATAGAAAGGGTGAGTTCTGGGGTTGTTTGCCCAATAGGGTGACAGTGCTTAACAGTGATGAGACGTGTAAGAGCATATTATTAAAAAGCAAGAGCAGAAGGTGTTGAATAGTCACCGCACGGAAATGACAGATGTTTGAGGTGACTACCGTGCTGATTACCCTCTTAGATCATCACACAGTGCACACACGAATCAAAACACCACACCGAATCCCACACGCATGCAGGGGTCGATCAAATGTAAAACTGAAAGAGAAGAAGGGTGAAGGAGTGGAAAGGAGGGAGGCTGGTACCCAGAGCTAATCCTGAGGCTGCTAAACCGAGTAAAGATTCTGGGACTAGCTCAGCAGGGCAGGGCATCTGGGAATCTTATCTCATTCGCTCCCTGCTTTCAGGGGCTGAATGGAAGCTGCTTCACTCTCCCCATCATCATCTCCCCCCCCCCCCCCCAGGAGCCATGTTTGTTTTCAAGCTGCAGACCCAGCCAGTGGCTACTATTCCAAGCTTCCCTGCTTGGGGGTGGGGGTGGGGCATCAGAGCTTAGCTTGTTTGGCCTGGCTAAGCAGGTTATACTTTTATTAGACATAAACCTAGAGAAAAGTCTCAACCTGAAGAAAGGTTTCTATTTAGAGCAGAGAAACTAGGCCATGTCTAAGATCAGTGACCTACATTCCCTGTTGCCTGCTATAGAAACGGAAGATGAAATGGTAGTGGCTGTCTGGCATGCGGGAATGGGGACTCCATCAAAGAGTGGAGAGTCAGAGAAAGGAAGGAAGAAAGGGAGTCAGAGAATGACGATCAGCTGCCTCTCTGTCTTCAAGCAGTGATGGTTGATAATGAGTATCCTGGCTGTGCATTTGTTTTCCTAGAAGACCAGTGTTTGCTCAGTGGTGGCTTCTATAGCAGGTTTTTAAAAAATTACATCCCTGTTCTGGGGCTTGTTAGAAAATGACATCTTTCTTTGGCATTTGCCAGCCACTCACAAAGATAGACCCCAGTGTCACATGCTGGACACCAGCAGTCAGCGGTTTGCTACAGATTTTTGAGAAATCGTTTGTTTAATCTCATTGATCTGGCTCTTTTGACCAGATCCTGCTGAGCAACTAAGGTTAATAGGCTCTTGGGGCCCGAATTCCCATGAATCTTGGTGTGGCAGGAAGGGCTTGTCCAGAAGAACGAAATGATGTTGATAGGTGGTGCTTTCTTGCTCCCCACAGCTGCTTCACTGTGGAGGCTGGAGGGTCAGGCCGACATTTGGCAGATGATAACTACATAGAAATCTCCTAGGCCTGGGTCACTTCATTCATCTTCAATTCATAGTAGGGTTCTCCATCATTGTTAAAGCGCACAGGCCTAGAGGTCAGTGATTAGTCGTTTGTCATGCTTCTGATGTCTGGTTCTCTCTTAAGTCAGCCTCACTGAATGCTGCAGCCTCCTATGTCAGCAGATCAAACATTAACGTAACAGGAAGAAGTTGATCTGCACACACATTAAGTGTTGACGCTGGGTCCTCCTCACCTCTCTGGCATCATGCTCTGGCATCATGAAAGAGGATGGTATCAGGGGGGTGCAGCTGCTTTCATTCCGGGTTCCAGAATGAAGAGTCACATGGGACAGGAACTCCCCACCTCTGAGCAGAGTTGGTGACAAATAGTCCTTACTGTAGCCAATGAGATTTAGAGGTGATTCATAAGCTTCTTTCTGACTTGGGCAGCATCATGTCTACTCCTTAGAGTAAGTTATAGTTCTTGTAAATTGACAAAAAAAAAAAAAAAAAAAAAAAAAAAAAGAAAGGAGAAAAGAAACAGGTGAATGCCTAACGCACTGAGTACTTGATATTAGTTATACATAACAAGGATATAGCACTAGCTGCCATCCTAGTCACATGGTCCTATTAGTGACTTTCCAAGTCACTGTAATCATAACAGAAACTGTATACAGTAAAAAAATGCAAACTGAATATTAGCATACATGTGTTCATTGTTCTCTTCTGACTGTGGACCTACTGTGAGCAGCTGCTTCAAGCTCCCACTGCTTTGACTGCCCCACTGTGATGGACTGCATATTGAGCTCTGAACTAAAATAAGCTGCCCCTTCCCTAAGTTGCTTTTGGCAGTGTATTCCATCACACCAACAGGAAAAGAACCTAAGATAGTGTGTGTATGTATATCCCCATATATATTCATAGTCACATACATTCAAATAAATGTTCATTTTCTTCATTGTTGCCTGACAGCTTTCTGGAAATCCCTTGCTTCCAAACCGCTTTATAAGCCATGCTGGAAACGTCTGCCTGTTTACATTACTATCACAATTTGAATACATGTGGTTTTAGGCGGTTTTATTTTTCATATGATGTAGCTCCAAGATTAAATTCTACTTACAATGAACAGGCCGCAGCATCTGATGGATCACAGCCTGTGGCTCCCTCAAAGGACTAATTACTCAAGATTAAATTAAACTGGTAAAATGGAGCCAACGGCTTTGATATCTAATAGAGAGGTCTAGGTAGAGATGAGAAAATGTGAAATGCCCATTACAAGGCAGGTGGGCATTGTGTCAGCTCCTCTATGTACCATGGTGTCAGAAGGGGATGCAGATACGTCTCATTAGCTAAACACACTGGAGTAGAGACTGTGTGTGCATTTGTACAGAATATATCTTTCTTTTTTGTACCAGATTCAGTGTGAGATACCATAGAGTATTGGGCCCATTTGCAACCGTGCTTCTCTCCCTCCTGTACTATCTAGGGTCAGCTCCTGATGGAGAAACCATGGCTGATCCAAAGATGCAGAATGGAACAGCTGTGTCTGGAGCTCCGGCCTCTGGGGTCACCACAAGCCAATGATGGCTTTCTCTGAATGCTGATGACCATGGTACCATCCGTTGTATGTGCAAGGAACTCTCCATAGATGATTATATTTAATTCTCATAACAGCGCTATGATGCAGGCATTCTTATTGTTTCTATTTTATAGATGAGGACTCGAAGGCATAGAGGAGTTAAGCAGTGTAAGTGAAATGGAATCGTTCTAAACAGAATCCCGTCCTCACTTTGGAGTCCTATAGAGAGAAGGGTGTCTAAGTTCTGATCGGCTAGTCATGTCTGCAGAGGACCTGGGTAAGGTAAGAAGTAGTGTGTGCATGCTATTAAACCCTGTCGCTCTATTCAAACCTTTACATTGGCTTTTGCATCTGTTGTCATTCCATGGAGTGAAATTCAGGATCTGTGATGCAAATGACAAGAAGGGATGCCTGTGTGGGGTGGTTTACTGTATTTCTAGCTATCCTCGTGTTCAATTGCCGGCAGAGCCATGCTGCTGTTATGTTAAGGGTGAGCTTTAACTTATCCCAAATTAAAGGCTGCAGAGTCATGACTAATTGATTTTGATTTAATGGGATTTCACTCTTATCTATCGCCTATCTCTATAAATGTTATTTCCTATGAAGGCATTCTTTGAACAGAAGCTTAGAAGAAAAGGCGATCAATAGCTTAAGCCAGTTGTTGGATTTCTATTTTCTCCCCAGCTTCTGGCTGCATTGCTGTTCTCAGTCTGCAGCGGCTTCCCTGAAACTGTCCTCGTGTTTTACATGTGGCGTCACTGGGAGCTGAGACTCTGGTTATAATGGTTCCGGGGGAAATAGCTTAGGAAGTGGGGAGCCTGGGGAAGTTTCCAGAATGTGATTAGATTCAGTGACCTGGAAATGGATTGCTTAACAAGAGTGTGGCTGGGTTGCTCTGAGGTTTGAGTTCTGTAAGTCCTGTTCCCAGGAACCCAAAGCTGTCCCTATTGTGCTATGGTCAGGGTCTGAGTTCTTGCCAAAGCTCATGGTGCCCTTCCCAAGGCTTGTCCAGGCCTCTGCATTGTCTTAAAGCAACATCCATTTTTTTTTTTTGTCATATATCGCTTTTATACTCATTTATTCGTTCATCCACATTCATTCATTCACTTTACATCATGATCGCAGCCCCCTCCCTCCTCTCCTCCCAGTTTCACCCTCACACCTCTTCTCCTATTTCCCCCTCTTTTTCTCCTCAGAGAAGGGGAGCCCTTCCCCCCATGGGTACCAACCTACCTTGGCGCCTCAAGTCTCAGCAGGACTAAGTGCATTCTCTCATAATGAGGCCAGACAAAGCATCCCAGCTCAGGGGAAAGGATCCAATGGCAGGCAACAGAGTCAGAGACAGCTCCAGTTGTTAGGGGAACCCACATGAAAACCACGCTGGACATCTGCTACATATGTGTAGGGGGCCTGCACCCCATCCATCTTTATTTTATGTCCTTTCTTGGTTCCCTTTCAGGCTATCCATGGAAACCACAAACTCTTCTACGGGAGTTTTCCATTTCTAAGCATCTCCTTTGAATTGGGCTGGCTGGGGAAGTTCATATTTGTGCTCATCTTCATTTTAATTCTCTCAGTGGATCTCATGCTGTTTTAAAGATGAAGGAAACTGAAGCAAGAAGATGAAGTAACGTGGATACTCTCCTCAGTGCGAGAAAGTGGATTCAACTCAGGTCTGTCAGGGGTCCTACCTGTGGGGCGTCCTCCTCTGATCCAAGACCCTGTTTTCTTCTCCTCCTTCCCCAAACAATAGCTGCCCTTTGCAGGTTCCGTTTGCCTGGGCCTTTATTTTTTCACTCTTGCTAATTTCCTGGTTTGCTCTGCTTCTCTACTGCAGAGTGCTGCATCTTTAAAATGAGTCCAGTCAGATTCCTCTCTTGGTGCAAAACTATTTGTGTATGCCTATCGCTCTCCAGATGAAGCCAAGCAGAGCCCCTTGACCTGGTTCTGCCTCTGTCCCATGCTGTCTCTAACACATCCCGACTAGCTCGCGTGTGCTCGCATACATCACTGTCAGCCCCGGAACTCTAGTTCTCTTTTTACCATCATGCTTTGCCCTCTTTACATTCTCCTACCTAAAACAAATATGTCTCTTTTCATCCTCAACTATTTTGTCAAAAGGTCACTTCTCTGCGAAGCCTCGGGTCACCCCATGTAGGACACTTGTAACAGCAGGTCAGTGGCTTCTTTCTTCCCTGGGTTTAGGATTGCCCAATCCCCTGCTAACTCATAACCTGTCTGTGGGGATCCTTGCGAACTCTACGAACTGTCTGAAGAGAAATGAGCTGTGACAGGGAGAAGGAAACCTGGTTCAGGACAACTTAGCTGGGTTGGTTAAAACCACTGGAGTCTGACCCCAAACACTTTTTTTTTTTTTTTTTTTTTTACATATTTAAACACAGTGCAACGCTGGAAAAAGGTTCTTTTTTGACAATCATTACAATAAAGCTTAGGGTGGAACTATAGTGAAACTCCTTTGCAAAGTATATGTCTTTTTGCAAAGTGCCTAGGACCTCTTCTGGGGACTCCTTTCTTAAGGATGGGTTCTACTGACCGAAAAGCAGTGCTCAGGATAAGGGGGATTCGGGTGAAGGCTGGCTCCCCAGAATAGCAAAAGATCACTAGGCTGTTAAACAACATCCACTCCCAGCCTTCTGGGTGGAAAACAGGGGTGCACACCCCTTCCATTGAAGACAAAAATCCTGTGTGTTTAACAATTCTGGTTTTTTGTATGCACTCTGTAAGCCCTGGATGCACAGGGATGCATGTCCTTCCACACTGGTCTGATTCAAATATACCACGCTCTGGGTATCATGACCCAGAATCATCTGTCCAGACAATCTGGCCTTTTTGCCTGAAGAGTGGGCTGTGCTCTCCAAGGCCAGAGGGACAGACAACTAGAGGCCACATTAAAGAGGAAAGGTGTTGTGTGCAAATGGGGCCTGAACTTACAGATACAAGCATGTATGGGGGCCATGTGCAGTGTACCATCAAACCCGAGGGGTAAAGGAAGGAGTTGAGCCGGGGCTCAGAGCATTCCTTCCTGGGGTACTGTGAGTGTACAGTGTCTACCTACTTCCATAGTTCCTTTTCTTTCCTAAGGAGAGGTTGCTGGAACTCTTCATGGCTATCCACACTAGGATTCTGTGGGTTGGAGATGTAAGACCAAGGGCTCTGTTTTGCTAAAGGAGTTAAACCCAGATTGGTCCTAGTGGACAGGGGGAATGGGCCAGTTTGCAAGGCCAAGGTCTTTGCGTTTGAATTGTTGTCATCACTTTTGAAAAGACACCTCTAAGTTGGGTTTCAGAAGGCTAGATCCAGTTTCAAATCCTTGCCAGACTCTGCTGGTGAGCACCATGCCATGGGAAGACATGTCGTTAGTGGCTCAGCCCTCTTCCCATGTCAAAAGCAGGGCTATCTCTGTCAATATTGTTTAAAAGGAACAGTGACAGACAAACAGGGGCCTGGTCCATGAAAGGATGTTTTCATGGAAGAGAGGATGCAAGGGTAAGGTACTTATCCTGAAATCAATGTCATATATAATTCATCTTGTGAGCACTCTGCAAACAACTGGTCACAGAGCCCACAGTGCTCTGGGGATTGAAAGCGGCAGAACACTATGCTCTGTGGGATTCAGGTTTTGCTTAAAAGTGATTAACAAGGATACATGTTTATCTACCTATATCTGATTTTTTTTTCCTCCTTTTTTATTTTTGATACTTTATATACATTTCCAATGTTTCCCCTTTTCTGAGTCTCCTCTTTGTATACCCCCCATCCCCTCCCCAACCCGCATCTAGGAGGGAATTCCACCTCCCACCTCACCCCCCTGTCCACCCATCCCCATTTTCCCGCCTTGGTATTCCCCTTTACTGAGGCCTCTAACATCCTCAGGCCCAAGGGCCTTTCGTCTCTCCCTGATGGCCATCGAGGTCATCCTCTGCCACATATGTGGTCCAAACCATAAGTCCATCAATGTGTATTCTTTGGTTGGTG
>CM052703.1:116344859-116386596 GCA_028551405.1 Uromys caudimaculatus | reverse complement strand
TTACTGCTACTCCAACTTCTCCTTTCAGAAGAGGTGACCCTCACATCACTTAGGAACTAGATGAGGACTCAGAGCCCACAAACACTTCTGTCATGAGGCCCAGGGATATTCTGGCTTTCAACCAAGAAAGACATTTACCTTAGTTCACCTTAGTTCTACCACCTGCTCTCATCACTAAAGCCGTACTGCCTTTATTGGACTGAATTAAAGTTGCTAGAGAGAAGCTGCATCTACACTGACCATTCTTCAAAGGCTCAGTAACTCACTAGAACTTTAGTGACCATGGAGAGGTTAGAGCCTTGTACGTCCCTGGTTAGATGAGGCCCATGGTAGAGATTTCCCATCTTTGCTGTAACTACCAACCTGATGGGTCCACTGATGTGCTTAAATGAGTTTTGATTTATGATTTCCTTTGTGTTGTTACTGTAAAAATGTCACGAAACTGTTCCTGTGTTGGAACGTGGATTTTGGAGAATGTAAATCAGTGCCATGAGCCATGTCTCTTATTTCTTTTAATGTGAGAGCTGTGTATATCATTAGGTCTACTTGGATCTGCTGTGACAAATTACACCAACTCATTTAAATCTCTTCATTTTGTTCTTCTAAATATAAACATAATGAGATCAGTAGGGGAGGTTCTGTTGAAATAATTCCTGGAATTCTGCTTAGAATTTCACTAAATATGAAAGTGAATTTTAGGATTATCGATTATTAGTAATATTAATTAATACTATCAACCCATGGATATGGTATCCCTCTCCATCCAGTTGGGTATTCCTTAAAAGCGTTCAAGGTAGATTTTGTGTTTTGCATCCAATTCACTCATATTTCTTTGTTATTGTAAATAGTACACTGTTGTAAATTATATAATTTTGCTAACAACGGACACCCAGCATTATTTCTCTTTGCTTCACAACTAGAACATTTCTGAGTATACTGAACTACAACCTTGCCTAAGAATATACTTGAAATTTACTCTTGGGAGTGGCATTATGGCCTTATGGGGAATGTATATTCTTATTTGATGAAGTTTCTACATTGGTTCTTCATAGCAACTCTTACTAGCAGCCTGAGGCTATTTCTTTGTTATTTTAATTTGTTTTTCTTCATTTTTTTTGAGCACCTATTTATGAATTTACTAACTTCTGGATTTGTTTTTTTCTCTTTTAAAATTCATGTTTCTACCTTTTGTTTAATTTTGTTCTGTTTTTTTTTTTTTTTTCTTTTCCAGTGGATGGTCACAAACTATATTGTACGTTCTAGATATTCTTGTCTTGATTTTTGGTATTGCATTTATATCCTCCTAAACTGTTTTCTTACTAGGTTTGCTTATGATATACTGCATTTAACACTGTGTTTGTTAGGGTTTGTTTCTATCCATGTGAGGACACACCATGACCTAGGGAGGAAAGGGTTTATTTGGCTCACACTTCCATGTAGTTGTTCATCATTGAAGGACATCAGGGCAGAAACTCAAACAGGGCAGGGACCTGGAGGCAGGAGCTAATGCAAAGGCCATGGAGGGATGCTGCTTACTGACTTGCTCATCATGGCTTGCTCAGCCTGCTTTCTTATAGAATGCAGGACTGGCAGCCTGAGGATGGCCCTGCCCACAATGGGCTGGGTCCTTTGCCATCAATCACTAATTAAGAAAATGCCCTCTACAGGCTTGTCTACAGTTCAATCTTATGGAGTCATTTTCTTAATTGAGGTTCCCTCCTTTCAGATGACTCTCGCTTATGTCAAGTTGACATAAAACTGGCTAGCACAAACACAAATAATTCACTTTGAGGATATCAGTTTACCCTCCATTTGCCTTTGATTTATGTTTTTGAAAATTACCTTACAAAATCCTTCTTTGCTTCATTAAGATCACAAAAATACTGGCTTGCAATTAGGGGATTAATTGTATATTTATATTATATTTCATATTTAGGTCTTTGATCCTTCAGAATCCCACTGTTTGCTTCACGCGTGCAGTGATAGATGGCTATGCCAGTTAGCTTATGGTGTCACATATTAATATTCGGCATGTAACTTACATCTCGGTGTATGGGTGTGTGACTGAGTGTGTGGCTTAGACCTACAGCTTTCATACTGTCCTCTCCATTCTCTTCCAATTAGTTTGTTTCCAATATAGAAAAATGCTCATTAGTATGTTAATTTGACTTTGTGGGTTATCTTATTATTTCTTAGGAAAAGACTGATTCTTTACTTTTAAAAAGTGATTTGCCTATCCATGAATTTCTATTCTTCCACATACATTTAAAATTTATTTATTTATTACTTTTAAAGATTAAGTTTATTGAGTTCCTACAGAAGTTCAAACAAATTTTAATAGCATTAGATTTAGACATTAGTTTGGGCAGAACATATATATTTATAATGTAAGTAATGCTAGTCAGGAAAATGATATACCACATGTCTGTATTCATTTCAACAATTTAAAATGTTCTTTATTGGATTAAAATTTTTCTTCATAGATATTGTCTGTATCCTTGGTACAACATTTCTCTAAGTTCTTAAAGTGTTAAAAAAAAAATCAGTTATTATTATATGTGTGCTTGTGTGCACCGCAGTGCCCTTGTGGAGATCAGTGGTCAGCTTGTGGAAGTCAGTTCTCTTCTTCCACCCCATGGGTCCAGTTGATCAGACTTAGCTCATCAGGTCTGTGGTAGAGGTCTTTGTCCAGTCAGCAATCTTGGTCCTTTAGGTTCTTTTTAGTTGCATTGATCTGAAGTGTTGTGTCTTATTTCATATGTATCTAAAAGTCACCTCACAAACTGACAAGTTTTGTAGGTAAAATCTCTTTTCTGACCTCTTTATGTGGGCATGTTTTTATTTCTTTGAACAAATACCTAGGAGTACTTGATTAGTCTCTGTGTTTTATATATATATTTAACTGAAACCACACTGCCAATATGTTTTCTGAAATGACCAAAACCACTTTGTCCTAGCCACGCGTGAGAACTCAGGTTGTTCTATAGCTTTGTCAGCACTTGAGATTGTCTATCTTTTAAAGTTTAGTCATTGAAATGGGTATGTCGTATTTCCGACATTTATTTTCAATTTTACTTATTGGACTTTTCATTTGTTGAAGTTCTAGTCACACCTTTTCAAATCCATTCCGCTATTTTAAGGCAAGTTTGCTCCTTTGCCATCTCTCATTTATCTTCTCTTCCTTCTGAAGCCTGTTTGTTTCCAATAGATCTTGTTTTCTAGAGCAGTACAATAGATTTAGGGGAAGGTGCAGAGGTCTTCCACACTCCTGCTCTCACATGTGACAGCCTCAGTCTCCTCACTGTTGACACCCTGAACCAGAGAGATGCGTTTGTTACAGTCACCCACAGTGAGGCATCGGCGGCACCCACTGTTGCCTGTCTTGGTACTGTCCATTATGTAGGCTCTGACAGACGTAACAGCCCTGTCAACCATTACTGTACAGCACAGAGTATTGCCTATCCATCTCCTTCTCACAGTCCCAGGCTCACCGTCCGGTCTACAGTGTGTATAATTTTTCCTTTCCCAGAGTGTTCTAGATTTGGAATCACATACTATATCACCTTTCCAGATTGGCTTCTTTCACTCAGCATTATGTATATTATGTATATCAGCCCTCTCTCCTTTAAAAAAAAAAAAGTAGGGTTGGCAGGATAGGTCAGTGGGTAGATGCTTGCCACAGAAATGTGAAGACCTGGAGTTAAATTCAGACATCCATTTAAAAAGCTTGGCAGAGTGATATGTGTCTGTAACTCCAGTGCTAGGCTCAGCAGAGACAAGAGGATCCCTGGATCTTGTCGGTCAGCCAGCCAACAGTGAGGGCTGTGGTGAGGCTTGGGAGCAAGAGACCCTGTCTCAAAAAATAAGGTGGACAGTGAGGGGGAAGACACCCAAAGTTGACCCTGGCATCCAAAAAAATTTACTGCAAGCACATGAATACATGCAGTACGTACATACATACACAGGGACACATGCAGACACATGCACAGAAGGCAGAAGAAGAGGAGAAATCATGAGATGTACTTTATATGTGGTATGCACTAACCCACCAGTGAAGGTATTTTCAACTCTCATTTTCTATTTTCTCAGCTGCTGTAGGTCCTGGTTCCTTGTTGACTCTGACATTTATCTGAAGGAACGCTTTGAAGGTTGGTTTGGAGATGCCTTCCTTCAGATAAAGAAGGTGTTATTTGCTGTCAACCTCCCAAAGAATTACCACCCTAGGAGTATTTGAACTGAATTCTCACCTTGAGGTTTTTGAAGTCATCCACACAGTTTGAATTCAGCCTGTGAACTTGAATGACTCTAACCTGAGACTACAATCTCCCGGGGGGGGGGGGGGGGGTGTCTGTTTTCTCTCTTCTGCTCATCACAAAGTAGTTAAGTCAAGACAGAAAGGTTTCCTTGCCGTCCTTGGAGAAGTGGATTTGCAGTCTTACAGCAGATGTAGTGTTTAAGATCCTAGCTTTTCCTTGCAGGGAGTGGGGTGGGGGGTGAGGGTGGGGGTGCAGAGTGGTCTCCTGCTATATATACTTTTGCCCCTAAAGGAGCCTCTGGGGTTTGCGGTCTCCTTTCAGGAAAAGCAGAAAGAAAGTAGAATTGGGCAAGGAATATCATTGTGTACGGCAAACGCTATCTTAAATAAAAATCCCATTAGCATCACAGATACAACCACGCCGGAAAGTGAGAGGAAACCAGGGAGTGGGAGCCGCCACCAGTCCCTGCAGGCTTAACCTGAAGATGGAGTGAGTCGGCTTTTAGGTCTCAGAAACCTCCTTCAACCTAAGATTCAACGATGCTCATCCTAGAGCAGTTGCTGTGTCTGTTGTGGCTTATGGAGGTCAACCAGCAGCACATTTAATTTATATAGCTATTCCCCCTGAAGATACAGCTCAGTAGAGTGTTCTCCTAAAATGCACGAGACTCTGGGTTCGTGCTCTGGCACCGTAAAACCACACCAATCCGGACAGAGATATTGCTGACGTGCATAAGGAGGAGCAAAAGGGGTGCACTGCAAATCAGATGTGAGCAAACACCTGGGACTGCCAGTCACTCCCAGGGCTGACAGAGCCGCAGTGCGCTCTCACGGGAATGATGCTCTGTAAGAGTTCTTGCTGTCTGTTCTAGTCCATTTTGCATTGCTGTTAACGATATACCCAAGGCTGTACTTCATAAAGAAAACACGTTTATTTATCTCACAGTTCTCGGAGAGGCAAGAAATTGAAAGATCAGGCACCTACAGCTGGGTTTTGTGCCATATAACCTTGCATGGAAGGAATTATTACGAGGTGAGAGTGAGTACAGAGAGAGAGAGAGAGAGAGAGAGAGAGAGAGAGAGAGAGATATCGATCCAGTGAAAACTAACTAGCATTATTGCAACCTGCTCTTGTGGTAACCAATTCAGTCCTTTGAGACCTAACCCACCCCTATGAGATGGGCATTAATCTTTCCAAGGGTGTTGCTCCTTCCCCTGATTTAAACACCTCCTAATAGCCTTACCTATGAAAGTTTCCATGGCACTCAGTATCATTATATTGGGGACTAACTCTCCAGCACACGAGCCTTTCGGGGACAAACCATATCCACATCACAGCACTGTCTTAGGAACTCATTAGGATAAGTTATTAGGTGCAGAATCATGGGGGAAATGTAGGCTGACTTTCAATTTGGAGAGGTAGTACTGAATTTTTCCTCAGTTACTCTCTCATCTGCAGAGTGTGGGAGAGTTCCCTTTCCCGAATACCCAGCCAACACTGCTTATAATTAATTAAAAAAAAAAAAAAAAGCTCTGCTCATCTACTAGCTGAAATATTGTTTTAATTTCCACTTGTGTTATTACCAGTGAGGTTGAACACTCTTTTTCAATTTGTTTTTTTCTTCTCTAATTTCTTTGTGCATGCTCTTAGCAAATTCTTCCATTAGGGTAGGTGTCCCCCACCCCCACCTCCTCTGATCTGCAAGAGCTATTTTCACATGGTAGATCTCTGTCCGTGGTTAATGGCAACTTGGTGTCCTGCTTGAGAGCTCACAGTTATTCTGAAGGAAGTTACCGAAACTTGGTCATTGTGCCATTGTCCCCATCCCCGTATTTACTCTCCTCTTCTCCCCCTGCTTCAACTACACCCCTCCAGGGATGGCTGGCAGCATTGAAAGCAGCCCAGAGGACTGGATGCCCTGACATAGTGGAGTCTCCAGGGAGTCCAGGAATCATATAAAAGGAACTAACCAGTGCTTTGTAGGACAAATGAGAGAGATGCTCAGAGCCCAGTGCTCTGCTTTGTAGGATGCAAGGGAAGATAGATGTACTGTCATTTTCTTTAGAGAAATTTTCCATTGAGACTCAGTTATCTTCTTTCTTTCTCTTGGAACTGTTTGTTAAATCAAGTTAGCTAAGATTTCACTCAGAGTTGTATTCTCTTAACATTTACCTCTGCATCTCACTTGATTAACAAAAAGAGCGCGCGCGCACACACACACACACACACACACACACACACACACACACACACACACACACACACACAGAGTCAGTGGTGGTGTATACCTTTAATTCCAGCACTAGAAAGGCAGAAGCAGACATATCTCTGAGTTCCAGGCCAGCCTGGTCTACAAAGCCAGTTTGAAGACAGGCAGGGCTATACAGAGAAACCCTGTCTTAAAAAAACAAAAACAAAAACAAAACACAAAATCTCAAGTGATCTGACTGTCCACATGGGACAGGTTGAAAATGTTTTCCTTAATTAGATTTTATTTTACTAAGTACATGACCTTTGGCCATCTAGGAAAAATGTTGTTGAGCTTTAACTATTTAGAAACAATCCTTATTATATTTTTTTATAAGTTAGGGTGCATTTGTCTGCTGACAGCAGAATTCACAATAAAGGCACTTAGGGCTTCACCAAATGCATCAGTTCTCATAAGAAGATGTCAGGTGGCCAACGGGCCAAAGTCTTGGATGGTCCCATGTTTCGTATTAGTGACCTCTGATGTTACTTATGGTTAGAGAATGATGGTCATTCCTCAGTCAGCCTCGCTCACATTCAGAGGCAAAGGGAAGGAGAGAGAGACAGTCTTGTTTGACTTCTATCTGTTGAGAAAACTTTCTTAGAAGTTCCTATTACGTATCTCATGTGTCTCGGGTGATGCAAGCATCCTATCTATGAAGCCATTAGGAGAGGCTTTCTGTACTTAGGCGGTATCAGGGGTTCTCAGGGAGTGGTCCCAGGCTATCAATACCTGTCCTTTAAGGTGAAAAGAACTCAGCCTCATCTCAAAATACTCAGTCAGAAACACTGTTTGAGTTACTTTGTCATTATGATAGCATACCTAAAGGAAACAGCTTAGAGAAGGAAAGATTGATTCTGATTCATGGATCAGGGGATGCAGTCCATCATGGGCAGGAAATACACAGCTAAGATGGCTCTTAGCTGGTTCAATAGTGGCATGAGGTGGCTGGGTACCTTGCTGTTGGCCGACAGGGGCTAGGGGCATCTATAACCTATAAGGTCTGTTTTCTAGAGACTTATGTATTCCAGTTAAGCCCCACCTCTTAAAGGTTCCACAGTCCCCCAAAACAGTGCCACCAGCGGGGGACCACATGTCCAAATATACAAATCTGTAGGGGACATTTTACATTGGAATCCTAACAGCGGCTCTACACGTTCTTCTGATGAATGGGCACATTGAGATACATTGGTTTCCCATAAGAACTGGGTCATTGTTGAGGGAACTGGGTAGGAGGGGGACATGGATGGTGACCAGGTATGGGGAGGGCTGGGAGTGTGGGTGGAAATGGGTGGCAGGGCGTCTCTGTGAGTAGCTGCAGGTCTGGGACAGGACAGGGGAGGATTCACACTTACATGTACACACACACACACACACACACACACACACACACACACACACATGCACACACACGCACGCACACAGGGGAGGCTTAAGTGGACATACAGTGCTCATGGTTCTACACTTGCTTTTTGTGTTTCATGTGGCAGGGAGATCATTTGTGTCAATGCCTATAAATCCTACTATTTGTAAGAGCTTTTCTTTTACATAAACATTACACTATTTATTCAATTGGTCTCCTGTTCGTACACCTCTATGCCGGTCTACCCTCTTGCTAACAGTGCTACAGTGACTATCTGTGTGCATAGATCTTTGTGTGGGGGTAGATAGGTAGAAATAGAATTTCTGGCTTATACAACAATCATTTAAAATTTTGCTTGGTGTGGTGGTGCCATACCTGTAATCCCAGCACCCTGGAAGCAGAGACAAGCAGATCTCTGAGAGTTCGAGACCACCCTGGTCTATACAGTGAGTTCCAGGCAGACAGGGCAATACAGTGAGATTCTGTCTTTAAAAAAATGTTTCCCTGTAAAATGGCACCAGTTTACTATCCTGCCCTGAATTCATGAATGTTCCTGTCACATTTTTTTGGGTGCCACCATGCTTTTCTTAAATGACAAACAAAACTATTATTATTTGTTATCTATTTATTTCTTACTTATACATTTTTCTTAGTTATGGAGGAGTTGGTCATTTTAAAATAGAATTTATGCTTAGAATTTATTTATTTATTTATTTATTTTTTTGTCTTTTTCTAGGGACTGGTCTCACACAAATTGAATGTATAGGCTTTTCCTGAAGGCTTTAGAATCATGCAAGGGGACATCCCAGCACCATGCTATGGAAGTGGCTTTCTAACTGGACAGATGTTACGTCCCAATCTCCAAAGCAACAGTGGTCAAGGTGACTCCACGTACAACCGTGTAGCTTATCCAAAACTTTTCAGGGACACACTTCTTAGATGCACAGTGATTCATGTGTATTGTATGCCTTTCCCACCCACATACCCGATAAAAAGGGAGCAATTAAGACTGGCTTCATTTCTGAGAGTTTGGTGGAGGGAAAGGCACTTGGTAGCTCTAGGCTGCCCCAGGTCCTGGTGGAATACCCCGCAGGACCCCCATGCGCTCCTTGATGGTGTTTGTCTCCCATCCCTGGCACCTAGTTGATCCTTTGAAGGCAGCTTCCAAATACCAGCTCCACTGGGTCTTGTTAAAATACTTTATCAATGGCCATCTTTCTCAGTAGGGATGACCTTTGCCTCGGCTTTGCTGTCACTACCTGACTTGGATAACCTCCAAAGGCAGGTTGCCATGGCAATTCACATTCAGCCCAACCAAATCTGGCTTCAGTATCTTATTAAATGTTCCCTAAAAAGGAAATCACACCATTCCTACGGAGCAATAATGTTTAGTGGCCCCGGCTTCCTCCTGTCTCCCACCTTGCTCAGACCAGTCTGTCACTGCCAGGAGTTGACTGGTTGCCCTGCTTGCTTCGCTTCTTCCTAATCTCAGTTGTCATGGTAAATACTTAGGTTCTAGGAGGTGACAGGATGGGAGGGGGTGGCTATGGCAAATGTCAATCTGCCACTCAGAAGACACTTTTACAGCTCCAATCCAGCAGCACTGGCAACCGTCAGGATTAGGTGCATAATGAGGCTACCTTAGATACACTAATTGGAAGGATCTTCTCTTCTCCATCTTCGTTTTATTGTGATATCTCCCCCCCCCCAACGCAGTTTTCACATCGACTCTCATTAAATCCGAGCAGATAATCTCCTTCAAACTACTGTTCTTTGCTCTGGGAGAGGAGTGGGTACACACAATGGTTGCTAGTGACTTCTGTGAGCTTTTTATGTCTCCACCCCTGGTTAGAATAGAGGGGAGGGTGAGAGACATCCCACACCTACAGAGCCTGCAGAAGGGCTTGGGCTCACTGGCCTCCCAGCAAACATTCAGTCTAGAGAAAGAGGATAATAAATATCAGAAGCAAGGTTGTGACCTTGGAGCAATAATATTTAGTGGCCCCATGGAATGGGTATGTCAGTGACCCTGACCTCTGTAGGCAGAGACCCCAAGTTTGCCTTGAATGGAGGGGAGATCTGATTTTTTGGATGGCACACAGAGAAAAGGAGTATGTGGTGGGTAGAGAAGAGACTATGCTGGGTAGAGTGAGGGGCATCGCGCCCTTCTGGATGGTCTTCCCCACTGGGGAAGTATGCTGGGGTTGGGATGAAGACAGGCGTGGAGGTTACTACATTCCGTCCTCAGATTGCAGGGCCTAGAAGTCTGAGAACAGGATGCTGGCAGGTTAGGCTCCTCCCTAGGTCTCTCTGCTTGCTTTGGAGAGGCTGTGCCCCGATGCCACCAGTTCCTGTTTTTTCACATGTGCAAACCTGTGTCTTAGTCTCCTCTTATAGAAACAACAGAAGGTCAGGGCAGTCTTTCCTAGCATAAGGGAAATAGTGAGATCCTATGGAAAACCCCAACTTCTGCCCTGAAGCTACTGGAAATGAGATTGTAGGCTCTGTCTCCTGGACATTGAAGGCTCAGAAACCTTGGGTTGATTTGCTGTCAGAGATCCTTGTGTTTATACATCTTATTCATACATGAGGACCAAGATGACACTCTAAGACATCATGGCCATCAGTTATCCTCCAAGGTCTCAGCTTATATAGTAAGAGGAAGTAGAACTGACCAGTGTGGAGAGGCGGGCAGAGCAGTGTGTCAGCCTCTGATGCTTACCCAGGGGACTCAGAACGTGTCGTTATTGCAGAGTGAAGCAACCAACTGGCTAAGAGGAATGAGGAGAAGAGTGTCCAAGTTCTCATGTCATGGTCACTCCTCCCCCATTCTTTTTCTGTCACTCACTTGGACATATGTAGAACCATGGAGTTGGGTCCTAAAACAACACCTACCTGTAAATAGTATGTGGCAGTCATACCTCTCTCCTCAGGAGAGAAGAGAGAGACCGGGGTATCTCCCCCCTTGACTTTGCCTGCCTTGCCAGGTACAAAGCAAGCAGGCAGGATGGGGCTGCAGGTTGTGATGACACAGTAGCTAGATTCTCTGAGCTGCTAACTCTTGCTGTGTGACGGACTCTACACAGGGGATTTCACAGAAACCTCCCCAGTCCCCAGGACCTATGTTAATGACTTCTCTCATTGCTATGACAAAGTACCCCACAAAAGCAATGTAAGGGAGGAAAGGTATTTTTGGTTAATTGTTTTGAAAAGGATGCAGTCAACTGGGGCAGGAAGGCAGAGTAGCATGAACTTGAGGTTGTTGGTCACTTCGTATTGAGTCAGGAAGGAAAGAGAAAGGGAGAGGGAGAGGAAGAGGGGGGAAAGGGAAGAGGGGGAAGAGAGAAGGAGAAGGAGGGAGAGAGAAGAGAGGGAGGGAGAGGGAAGAGAGGGAGGGAAGGAGGAGGGAGAGAGGGAAGAAGGGGGAAGGGGAAAAGAGGGGGAGGAGGGGAGGGAGCCTAGTGCTTATCTTAGTCTGTCTTTTGTACTCATTCTAGGACCCCAGCTCACAGGATAGTGATGCCCACATTCAGGATAGACCTTCCCTCTTCAGTTAAACCTCTCTGAAAATGTCACCTCAGGCATGTCTGCAAGTGTGGGTTTTTAACACTCAAACCTAGGAAATCAAGATTGAAACAGAACAATGTCCTATCAGTGACAGTAGCCACATTCTGACTCCCCAGGTTGACAGAGGGACCCCAAAAACCTTGGAGTGCCTGTCCTAAGTATTTGATAGAAGAAGGTACCAGCAGGAATGATTCTGGGTTTCCCAGAAGATAGAGACAGAAGTGGTTAAGCATTCAGAGAGGGCAGCCCTGCTCTGTGTGTGTGTGTGTGTGTGTGTGCGCGCATGCATATACAATGTGCATGCATGTACATTCCTGTTGCCTATTTCAGCTCTCATCTTGCATACTAGGGTAGGGCCCCGGTTATCTCCACCACAACCACAGCTTCCTTGTACACAACTGGCCTAAGCTTGCACCACCTTCCTGAAACTGCTTGAAAGTGAGTTCATCACCGGGCTGCTAGGACCTCCAATCGTGTGGCACCCATTTTAAAGACTGAATAGTTTCAATCCTTGATAACTCCTGCTATCCTCCTATTTGCCTGAGATCACCCCAGTCCTAAAGCCACAAAGAATGGCTTCAAACTGCAATTCCTAGTAAAGCCTGTCTGGGTCTGGCCACATTTTCAGGAAGGCCAGGAATCCCAGGCAGACCGCATTTTAGGAAAGATTGGTTTTTATTGTAGTGTGTGTGTGTGTGTGTGTGTGTGTGTGTGTGTGTGTGTGTGTGTGTTCACGCACATGCACATGTGTGCACTTGCCTGAGTTGACAGTTGGCTTCAAGGACAAGATGGTATCCCCACTACTATACATTGGCATCTTGTAGACCCCAGGACTGGGCCACATCCCTGGGGAAGTGAAGGAATTCTACACTGACTCAGTTGGACTTTTCTATGTCCCTGTGAAATCACTGCTTCACACTGAAATAAACTTGACTTCTGATGCATTGAAGCACTCTTTGTTACTAGCATGTAGCACTGAGGAGTATGATTCACGCCCGCTGCACATGTTATGGGAAAGGCCTTTTCTTCTGGAGGTAGAGCTCTGGGCTTGTTTGCAAAGTGGTCACTGGAAAAGTGGGGAGAGGCTAGGGATTTAGGGGATATGGGCTTGCATGGGGGCCGGGTCAGAGTGTGACCAGAAGAAACATGCATCAGAGGATTCTGCTTGGCCTCTCCTCTCTGGGGGGAGCAAGCAGGCAGTGGTCAGTGTCTCAGCATGGGGTAAATTGCCATGGATGAGGGCTTTCTCAAGCAAATTTTCTTTTAAAAGAAAGAGATGGCTCTGTGTGTGGGCAGCCATGCCCTCTCGCTGGGATCAGTCGGGTACTGTGTCCTCTGCTTCATGTTGCTTCTTTATTTTTCCATCTATGCCTAAGAGACTCGCCCACATTGGCACTTGCTGGGTCAGGCACTGACAAATTACTCCTCAATGGGGAACTGCAATACACATGGTCTGATATAGGGGAACCTGAAATAAATTGTGATAAGCCTCATATGGTGTGACAAAATGTGTGACACACACACACACACACACACACACACACACACACACTTTCTGGCCAAGAAAGCTACCGGTCTACATTCCCAAGGAATCCACATTTTGTTCTTTGTTTTTCCTTTTGGAATTCCTGAGTCAGGGTTTCACTGTATAGCTCAAATATGTGGTCCTCCTGCTTCGGCCTCCTGAGTACCATGGTGCTCGGCTTTCATGGGTTGCTCTTTGTTTCATGGGTGTGACATGTTTATATTCACATCGCACATAGAACACAGGGTAAAGTCAGGTGTCTCCATTTATTATTCTCCCTCACGGTTTTGAGATCTATCTAGTTTCCCATTCAGTGTAGGACTTATTGATCCGTCTAGACTGCCTGGCCAGTGGGTACCAGGAATCACCCTGTCTCCATCTCCCTAGAGCTAGCATTATTGGCTTGTACCACTGTGTCCAGCTTTAGATTGTTGTTAAATCATCTGGAGATCAGAACTGAGGCCCTCATTAACACTAGAAAGCTAACTCATCCTTCAATACCCTCTACTTCCACCCCGCCTAGAAAGTAGCACATAAGAAGCATGCAGTGTTTTCCATGACCTCCTTCAAATGCGGCAGTGAGCGAGGCATGATCTCCTTCCCTTTACCATGTGGTCTGCTACAGAAGTCCATGCCCGACCAAAGGTTCCTATAAGACTGCTTCTTAGAAGTGATGCAAGGCAGATGTTAGGTGAACAGGGCTCTAAAATAGTGGACTTCCAATAATGATGGTGGGAGCCATGAATTTCCCTACTTCTTAAGTATTTGTTTTCAGAAGCAGAGGAAAGCTAGGAGACGGCCATCCCCTTTCCACGGAGGGATTCTGCCAGTTTTATTTGTGGAGGAAGGTCGTTGAAATAGATCTAAACTCCATGTGATTAAACAGCCAATGATGGGCCTTAAGAAGCGGCAGCCTTCGACCTAGGGAAGATTGGCAGGTTGGGGTATTTTGCACTCTGTCCTGGTGTTGTGTTTTAGAACACTTGTGTGTTGGTTTGAGTCCTAGCCAAACCATTAAGGAAGCAATGTGAAGACCATCTTTTCAGTCCTGATCCTGCTGGGACTAATGACATTGGACTTTGAGGCGTAGTCTCATCTTCAACTTTGAGGCAGGCTGTGGAGTAGCTGTTTTCTGTCAATCCATTTGGGATCACTAGTAAGTCTCACAACAGCCCAGCCTGTCCTTAGGAGAGTTATGGCAACTATGGAGGGCATGCTTCAGGAAAATCAAGCCACCCTTCCTTCCCCTTTCAATCTCAGCATGGGCATTAGGGCGGGCCCATCAGAGGCCATATCCCGCCTGGTAAAGTTTTGACAACTTTG
Source organism: Uromys caudimaculatus (assembly GCA_028551405.1). NCBI lineage: Eukaryota > Metazoa > Chordata > Mammalia > Rodentia > Muridae > Uromys > Uromys caudimaculatus. The sequence goes on along the minus strand of CM052703.1, from coordinate 116,372,314 downwards.
AATTTCAGCAGCCTCTTCCATAAAATGAAGTGCACAGTGCTTAGCTCCCAAGGACATCACAAAAGTAGAACTGGGACACTTCACATGTAGGGTAAGGTCTCACTGCGTTAAGTTACCACAGCTACCATGGTCAACACTATTCATTAGTGAGTGTAGTTCAGTGGCCTGGTAAGTTGGATCTGAACATGACATTTCAATGTAACGTGTCACATTGAAGCACCGTACTGTCACTCAACAATGAACTCTCAAGCTCACCCCCTCACTGCATTCAGGAAGGGCAAGGTCTTAGATGACAGGGGGCCCTTGGGGGTTTATGGTTTTCTGCAAGGGCATGAACTGCTTTCCTGCTCACAAGATGACTACATTAGTTAAGGTTTTTATTTATTTATTTATTTTATGTATACGAATATACACTGTAGCTGTCTTCAGACACACCAGATGTCATTACAGATGGTTGTGAGCCACCTAACTCCAAGAGCATGGCTGTCTCTCTTCTCCATCTCCTTCCTGCCAACACTCAGCTTTCTATTCCTTTTACATAACTCTGTGTGTGTGTGTGTGTGTGTGTGTGCTGGGAATTGAACTCAGGACCTCTAGAAGATCGGTCAGTACTCATAACCTCTGAGCCATCTCTCCAGTCCCTTTTTCTTTTCTTTCTTTTTTTTTTTTTTAAATTAGGTAAGTTTTTAAAAGAGCATCTTCTTGTGTTCCCCTTTCATCATTGATTGGGTGGGGCAGGAAGGAGGCACCAGCTGTGCCCGGTGTTGTGAACCTCTTGACGCCTGGCTCATTAGAAAAGTCAAAATGCTTAGTGGATTTCCTGGGAGAATGGCTCTAAATAACTGAATAGAGAGTGGTTTGAAAGAAGTGGAAAAAGGCATTTTGTTCTCTCAAGGAGCCTATGGCATGCTCAGTCCAAACACCCCCGTAACTAATTCATTACTTTACACCACACAGACATCTTTTAAATTAGGCAGAATACAGATGAGTCTTGTTTTGTGCCATTAATTTCAATGGTTTTACACAATATTTGAATCACTAGCTTTTCTTTTCCTTTGGAGGCTGACCAAATCCGGCCGAATCTACTTGCATTAAAAGCCATTCATGAGACCCAGCCAGCTCAGTCTTGCAGATGGAACACCATATGCTTTGGCTCAACCTCCATATGGAACGGCAATGTGCAATCCGAGGATAGAAAGCCTCATTTCTTCCCATCTGCCTTCACGGTCACCTCTAACCCAAGAGCCCTTTCCATTCTGCAAGGAAGTAAGCACATTCATTCAAAAAGGATCCAGAAACACGCGGGACATTGGAAGGAGTGTGATTTGTTTTCTCTTTTACACTCAGAGACATCCACACACTCAATCCTATCTAGTGCTTCCATTGTACGGCACTTGGAAAGATTCCATTTTCACGTTTCCAGGAATAGGTTAGGCCTTTTTGCTTGAAAGCACTTTTTGCAAACATCAGGAGACTCTAGAAATAGTGAATTAAGGGTCTGGTCCATGTAAAACCATTTATATATAACCTAATGCTTTCTGCAAGGAGCTTAGGAAGGAATAAAGGCACCATTGTCCAGAAGACAGGAGCCAATATGGGCTTCATTGGCCAACTAGAATAAAGGCTTCCGGTTTTCTAGAGAAAGATGGACCAAAAGTTATTGAGAAGTAAGGACTCCCTTTTCCTCGTCCAGGGTGAGAAGGCTGAAAGAGCCCTAACTGGGAGATTGGCCTTTTCTCCATTATTAAATAGCTTTCTGGCCTCAAGAAACGGAGATGTGACATTCCTCACATATAATAAAGGTATCAGGGAGACCTGGTGATAGCTACAGATCCTTCTCTCATCCTATCTCACACTGTAGGACACTATGGCGGGGGTGGGTGGGGAGGGGCTTGTTGTTCATGGTGGTGACATGGACTAGATGCTAACCCAACAGTGGGTGTGCTTACTACATATTCAGACCGAGATGTCCCTCCCAGCAACAGAATTTTGTAATTACGATTCAGTGTGTTCACATGAGCCTGTGTGCTGTTAATGACTAAGGAAGGGCACCTCAGCTTTGCCACATGTTGTTAAGGCTCTGTACAGGCTCTTATCCACCTGCTTGAGGCAGTGAAGTTTTACTTCTTAGCAAGGGATCAGTTAGCACTAACTAGCCTCAGACCACTGGATGTCATGGAAGCGTGGATGCTTTGAACTTGGAATTTTTATTTTGATGTCATTGTAAGCTAGAGGCAAGGGGACAGATGACAGAATTTTACCTTGTTTGGGACTGCACAGATGAGAGCCATGTCTTCTAGGTATTTATATCTCAAGAAGCTCCAACTATGACTCTGGAGTTAGCAAATATCTATGATCTGGGACCTTGGAGACTGAGTTTCAGGAAATCTAGACCTCTGAGATTGCCTGAGCCTTGTTACATGAGTTTCCAAACAGCTCCCCATGTAGGACTGAAGGTTGCAAGCTGAGATGACAAAGCACAAGGACACAGGAAGGACAGCTATGAGCCCTCACATTCCAACCACTGGAGCTCAGCATCTGCAGAAGTTGTGCAGACTGACCTAAGACGGGCTTCCTGACCCTTAGCCTATCAGTTAGAAATTGAGTTTGGAAATTCAAGAGACAAAGGATATGCAGGTGGGCAGGATTGTGTGTGGTGTGATCTACCTGCACCCCCGTAGACACACTGTAGGAAACAGGAGGCAGATGGAGAAACTTCCCTGGAGTTGGAGGGCACAGCAAATATACTGGGGTCTGAGCCATATCTGAGTTAGGCACAGGTTCTCAGGCACTGGGGCTCAGGGAACTGGGGGTGCTGGAAAGCAACGCTATGAAGTTCCTATGATTCAAATAGACTGAAGGAAGAGAATTGACCTCAGAAGGGAGTTTGGCCAGGATGTACAGTGGGAAAAGCAGTGAGCCCCTATCAGAGAGTAGCTGTGGGGTGAGCTCTGGTCCTCAGGGACCAACACAGGAGATGATCAGCTGGAGTAACCATCTGCCGCAAGTGGGCTGGGGGGAGGCTACGGAGAATGGAGAGAGCAGGGCACGGGACAGAGGAAAGCTGAGCCTCCCCTTTCCCGCCACTTCCTCACAGGAGGCTGGCTTGCTTGTTTGTGGTGTTAAGGCTGGAACCCAGAGCCTCTCACATGCTGGGCACTGCTTTACCAATAAGCTACAACCCTAGCTCTCACGCAAAGACCTAAAAGCAGTAATGATGTGAAGGAACCCTCTAAATGTGCTCACCTTTAGGATCTGTTTCTTTTTTAAGCGCAGAATCGCCTTCTATGGCAGCACTAGTTAATCATTCGCCTGCCCACTCCCCTATTGATCAAGACATGGATTCCTTCCAGCTTGGGGCCATTGGGATCAGAGCTGCTAAATACGAATATTCATGTGCTAGTTGTGGGAACAAACTTCTCCTTTTCTCCTGATTAAGGTACCTCAGAGGGCTCTGTGTGTAACAGCATGTCTCACTGCTCGGTGCAAAGGCCAAGCTGTTTGACCCTGCCTCGTCCCATCTCAGTGCACACTCTGACAGAGCGAGCTCCGCTTGGTTATTCTTCACTGAGCTGTGTTTGTTTTTCATTTGTGGCTGGATGTTTATTTCTATCGGTTGATGCACATCTGGGCTAAACATCTTATAAAGGCCAGCTGTAGCTACGGCCACTCAAAGAGGGCTTTTAGATTTTAGACAGACCTGTTTTGCTTTGCTGGTTATCACAGCCTCTCTTTGCAGGCCCTGGGCATGAGGGCAAGGTGCAGTGGGTTTCCTTCTGCCTCTGCCTTATCCTGCTGGTGCTTTAGTCTGCATGTAAAGAACAGTAGCTCAGTTTCACTTAGCATGACAATAGCTTCAGGGTGAGGCCAACTTCAGTTTACCTCCCTATGTCTCTGCCTTCTACTTGGACTTGCAGCTTACCTCCTCAGAGTCTGCTTTTGTTTCAGTTTTTAGATGAGATATTTACCACTCTCTCACCAGAATTTACATGAAGGTGTTTCTAGTGTTTCACTTACACTTTTAGTGATTTTTGTGGGGAGAGTTGGTTCATCTCACTTCTGGGAAGTACAAACCTAGTAGATACACAGAATGCTGTCCTCTGAGCGTAACAGTCATTACCATCTTTCAACCCAGCAGTTGGGACTATTTGCAAATATCCAGGTCAGGCCTGATGTTCCTGTAGAAGGGGGGCTGGAGGCCATTAGACACTCACCTGAAATGTCAGCCATTTCTTACACTTCCAGTCCTGCTTTTATCTAGTTCCACCTAAGCAGTATATGATCTCATGGTCTCAGGAGGTGGTACCATGTATAGGATGTGGAAGGGTAACTGCATACTCTATGTATATGTCTATGTATGCTGGGACAAAGCTTTCCAATGCTGCTGCTCCTGTAAATAAGTCCTCACCCAGGCAGTGGACGTGAGCCTCCTGTAAGTACCCCCACCCATGCTGTGGGAGTGAGCCTCATATTGGTTCCTGGAAGACTTGTTTACACTGTCATAGGTGCCCCGATTGGAGTGAATAAACATTCCTTCACCCATCTCAGGGAAAGTTCACACAATATGAGAAGTGTTAGCCCTTGTGATGGGCCTTTATAAAGTATAAAACTCACTCTCTTCTTTTTAAAAATGACATTGAGCTATGTATTTCATAACATTTTTGTTTTCATTTGCCTTCAAAGACAAGGAGACAGTTCTTTGGATGATAGTGAAAGACCCGAGCCCATTATAAGGAAGTTAGACCCCCCCTTAGCAAAATTAAAGCCAGAGATAATATAGCCATATTCCACTGCCTAATGGCTAACCTACATCCTTTGTCCCAGGGAATAGCTAACCGCAGGATTGTTATCGAAACCGCCTAATGGCTAACATACATCCTTTGTCCCAGGAAATAGCTAACTGCAGGATTGTTATCGCAACCGTCTACATCTTTTGTTCCAGGAAATAGCTAACCACAGGATTGTTATCGAAACCGCCTAATGGCTAACCTACATCTTTTGTCCCAGGGAATAGCTAACCACAGGAATGATGAACTTAGAACATTCTATACCTTCCCATGATGCATAGAATTTCCTTGCCTTGTGGTTTTTTTCTTTAAATACCCCTGACTTCAGCTGCCCGGGGTCAAACTCCTCTGCCTCTGCGTAGGTTACGAGCTCGACCCCAGTGCACTGGTCCCCCGAATAAACCTTGTGTGATTGTAGCAAGGACGGTCTTTCCTGAGTTCTTGGGGGGTCACGCCATCCCGAGACTCGAGTGAGGGTCTCCCCAGCTCGGAGGGTCTTTCATTTGGAGGCTCGTTCGGGATTTATGACCACCCTCGTCTCCGAAAACCTACTTGGAGGTGAGATTCTGTTTGTGTTCTTGTTCGTCTGTGCTGGCTGAAGTCTGAATCTGTATTTTCGGTTTGTGCGCAGTCTAGTTTGCAGTTGCTCGTGCCTCCATGAGGGGACGACGATCTCCCAGTCTCGGGTAGAGGCTGGGGGTGTGATCGGCCGATGGGCCAGGGGATCACTGACTGTCGCCCTGGGAGACGTCCCAGGAGGTCTGGAGGGACCCCAGGGATGCCTGGGAGATTCCTGTCGGGGTGCCGGAAAGGACACGGTCCTCCCGGCCGTCTGGTTTTCTGAATTGGTTTTGCTTGTCTCGGTGGAAACGGGCCCTTGTCAGTCCTTGTCTGTGTGTCTTTTGTTTCTGTTTTGTCTTACTTGTGACTCTGATGATAGGACAGACGATAGACTCCTCTGAGTCTGACTTTGAAACACTGGACTGAGATTAAGGTTAGGGCACTCTTGACTTACCTATCATCCTTGCTGTTAAGGCTATTGTTCTTCAGGAGGGACCAGAGTCCCACCCGGACCAGGTGCCCTACGTCTTTGTCTGGGAGGATTGTGCACGAAATCCTCCTCCATGGCTCAAACCTTGGGCACAGAAATGAAAGCCAGACTCCCGAGTCCTGGCTCTCAGAGAATCGGAACACAAACCGAAAGCAGAAACTCTGAAGCCTGTGACTCCGCCCGAGAATCAGCCTTCAGCTCCTCCTAAGATCTATCCCGAGATCGAGGAGCTGGCCGAATGGCCCACTCCTCTTCCTCCCCCTTACGCCCTACCTCAGATGCTAGGTCCTGGAGCCAGCGGTGGTACGGAGGGCAGACCGGCTGCCGGAACCCAAAGTCTGTGTGCCCAGAGTCCTGCACAGGGCCCTGGAGGGCCGGACTCCACCACAGCATTGCCGCTTCATGTCTGTGGGCCCCCGTTGAACCCCCAAAACTCCAACACCTCCAATACTGGCCATTCTTCTCTGCTGATCTTTACAATTGGAAGACTAACCACCCTTCTTTTTCAGACAGTCCTGCCAGCCTAATAGGACTGGTGGAGTCCCTAATGTTTTCCCACCAGCCTACTTGGGATGATTGCCAGCAGCTCCTACAGGTTCTTTTTACTACTGAAGAGAAGGAGAGGATTCTCCTGGAAGCTCGTAAAAATGTTCCAGGAGTAGATGGGACCCGACCAACCTCCCAAATTTGATAGATGCTGGATTTCCCCTAAACCGCCCTACTTGGGACTTCAACACGGCAGAAGGTAGGGAACGGCTGACAGTCTACCGCCGGGCTCTTGTAGCAGGTCTCAAAGGGGCTACTAGACGCCCCACCAATTTGGCCAAGGTAAGAGAGGTCCTCCAAGGATCAGCCAAACCCCCATCTGTGTTTCTAGAACGTTTGATGGAGGCCTATAGGCGTTATACCTCTTTTGATCCAACTTCTGAGGGTCAGCAGACAGCAGTAGCCATGGCCTTCATAGGGCAATCAGCATCAGACATCAAGAGAAAGCTACAGTGTTTAGAAGGACTGCAGACCCTGTCTTTACAGGATCTAGTCAAGGAGGCAGAGAAGGTGTTCCATAGAAGAGAGACTGAGGAAGAAAGGCAGGAAAGGGAGAAGCGGGAAACAGAGGAAAGAGAGAACCGGAGGGATCATAGACAGGAAAGGAATCTGACTAGGATTCTGGCCGCAGTGGTAGGAGAAAAAGAGAAGACAGGATTTAGACAGACAGGGGACCTGGGCAACAGAAGACCACGGATGAGAGGAAGGCAACCCTAGCTGCCCCATTATACCCCCTAACTAAAGAGGGGGAAGCGTTCATGTGGACTCCAGACCATCAGAAGATTGGAAACAATCAAAAAGGCCCTTTTTGACAGCACATGCCCTAGTCCTGCCTGACTTGATGAAAGGGCTGGGGTTGCGAGAGGAGTCCTGACCCAGACCCTGGGACCTTGGAAGAGACCCATGGCTTATCTGTCAAAAAAAACTGGACCCGGTCATGAGCGGGTGGCCTACCTGTCTAAAAGTCATTGCTACAGTAGCCCTACTCCTCAAAGATGCTGATAAGCTCATTCTGGGGCAACAGATCACTGTGATAGTGCCCCACACTCTCGAAAGCATCATCAGATAGCCCCCTGATCGCTGGATGACCAACGCCTGGATGACACATTACCAGAGCCTCCTGTTGACTGAACGAGTGACCTTTGCTCCCCCCTGCTGTCCTCAACCCTGCTACCTTGCTGCCAGAGGCTGACAAATCCCAGCCTACTCATCACTGTGCTGACATCCTGGCAGAAGAAACTGTCACCCGCAATGACCTCAAGGATCAGCCCTGGCCTGGAAGCCGCAACTGGTATACCGATGGCAGCAGCTTCGTGGTCGAAGGTAAGTGGAAGGTGGGGGCAGCAGTGGTGGATGGAAAACAAGTAATCTGGGCCAGTAGCCTTCCCGAAGGGACTTCGGCCCAAAAAGCTGAACTTGTGGCTCTAATACAAGCTTTACGGATGGTGGGGGGGGGAATCTATCAACATCTACACTGACAGCAGGTATGCTTTCGCAACTGCCCACATACATGGGGCAATATATAGACAGAGAGGACTGTTGACATCTGCAGGAAAAGACATCAAAAACAAAGAAGAGATTTTGAGTCTTTTTGAGGCCATACATTTACCAAGGAAGGTAGCCATTGTACATTGTCCAGGACACCAGAAGGGTCGGGATGCTGTGGCCAAAGGAAACCAGATGACAGACTTAACTGCTAAGTGAGCAGCACAGGGAGCCATGATTCTGGCTGCTCAAGAGTCAAAGGATTGTTATGATGTCAGAGAGACCAGCTTTAGATACACTCCTGAAGATTATCAAGTCATGGACAAACTAAGCATAGTTCAGGGTAACACCCCCTATGGAGTGGCTGAAACTGAAGAAGGCAAGCAGGTTCTTCCCCAAGACGAGGGACATAAATATGTCGCTAACCTTCATCGTGTAACCCACCTAGGAACAAAGACATTAAAAGACATTGTGAAGTCCTCTGACTACCATGTTATTGGACTTTCAGATCTGGCACAAGATGTGGTCAAAAGATATGAGGCATGTACTCTGACCAATGCAGGACATTCCACAAAGGGTCATGGCAAAAGACTTAGGGGCGACCGCCCCGGAGCATATTGGGAAGTGGACTTTACAGAAATTAAGCCAGCCAAATATGGCAACAAGTATTTGCTAGTTTTTATAGATACCTTTTCAGGATGGGTGGAAGCCTTCCCTACTATAACTGAGACTGCCAATGTTGTGGCTAATAAGATCCTTGAAGAAATCTTTCCAAGGTTTGAAATTCCCAAGGTAATTGGGTCTGATAATGGACCTGCCTTTGTTGCCCAGGTAAGTCAGGGATTGGCCACTCAACTGGGATTAATTGGAAATTACATTGTACTTGTAGACCCCAGAGTTCAGGTCAGGTAGAAAGGATGAATAGAACCTTAAAAGAGGCCTTGACAAAACTAGCCTTAGAGACCGGCGGGAAAAACTGGACAGCCCTCCTTTCCTTTGCCCTGTTCCGAGTTCAGAACACTCCTGGAAGGTTTAAACTCACTCCTTATGAGATCCTATGTGGGGGGCCACCACCACTTACTGAGGCAGGTGGAGTTTTCGACCCTGATGCTTCTCTCTCTAAACCCCTGTTTGTTCACTTAAAGGCCCTTGAGTTGATCAGATGCCAAGCTTGGGAACAGATAAAGGAAGCCTATAAGCCTGAAAGTACCAATGTCCCTCATCAGTTCCAGGTTGGAGACGCTGTCCTAGTTCGGCACCATTGAGTAGGCAACCTCGAACCCTGCTGGAAGGGACCCTACCTAGTGCTCCTGACCACCCCCACGGCAGTTAAGGCTGAAGGCATCTCAGCTTGGATCCACACTTCCCACTCAAACAAACCCCAGAACCAGCTCAAGATGAATGGAAATTGGAAAAGACTGCTGATCCTTTTAAGCTGCGTCTGCGTCGTGTACATGACTCAGATACCGGGTAAAACCCCCATGCTCCCCAGAAATTGACCTGGCAAGTATTAAATATGAAAGGCGAGGCAGTCTGGACAGCCACCCAGGTAGCACTGCCCCAGACCTGGTGGCCTACCCTCAGGCTTGATCTTTGTAAATTGACTGTGGGTACTCCCGGCAGTTGGGATGTCCAAGATCATGATATCATCCAGGCCGCATCCTCCGCACTATTCCCACCAGTAAGTGGAGGTCTCTATTTGGGAGGAAGATGTGGTACTTCAGGAAGAAGACGTACTTTGTCTACTTATTCTTTTTAAATATAGTTCTAAGATTAGAACTAGCCACTAGAAGAAGTGGGGAATGAAAGACCTGAGCCCATTATAAGGAAGTTAGACCCCCCCTTAGCAAAATTAAAGCCAGAGATAATATAGCCATATTCCACCACCTAATGGCTAACCTACATCCTTCGTCCCAGGAAATAGCTAACCGCAGTATTGTTATTGCAACCATCTACATCTTTTGTCCCAGGAAATAGCTAACCACAGGATTGTTATCGAAACCGCCTAATGGCTAACCTACATCTTTTGTCCCAGGGAATAGCTAACCACAGGAATGATGAACTTAGAACATTCTATACCTTCCCATGATGCATAGAATTTCCTTGCCTTGTGGTTTTTTTCTTTAAATACCCCTGACTTCAGCTGCCCGGGGTCAAACTCCTCTGCCTCTGCGTAGGTTATGAGCTCAACCCCAGTGTACTGGTTCCCCGAATAATTGTGGGATTGCAGCAAGGACGGTCTTTCCTGAGTTCTTGGGGGGGTCATGCCATCCCGAGACTTGAGTGGGGTTTCCCCAGCTCGGGGGTCTTTCAATAGGCCACTTGTATCACAGCTCTAGTACTCTTCTTTTGTGATCTTTCCCCCCATTTGGATAAATTTTTCTGGGAGAATTTCTCAATGCCCGTTTCAATGCTTTTACTGAAATTTTACTTTCTGTAATGGTATTTTTAATACTGAGAGCCACGCCCTCCGCCTTTCATGATTCTCTGAACAGTTCTCTCTCATCTAGCACTTGAGGTCTGGTTTCCAGAGTGAAGTGTCTTCTGTCTCAGTGGGTTGCTGATGATAGTTTGGGTTCTCTGGTTGGGTCATTGTCTTTACAAGCTGCCATCTTCTACTGGTCTCCTCTGTGCAGAAGGGAAGCTGCCTCTGATGCTGGATCTTCAACCACTCAGATTTTAACACTAGGCACCAAAATGATGACCAAAACAACTCTATGTGTGTGTTTATGTATGTGCATTTATGTATGCTTATATCTGTGTGTGTCTGTATATATGTGTGTACTTGTGCATGTGTGTAGACATGGACGTGTGTGTGTGTGTGTGTGTCCTAGTTTGCTTTTTCACAATAAAGACCATGAGCAAAAGCAATTTGTGGAAGAAGCAGTCCGTTTATCTTATACATCACAATCACATTCTCTCAATGAGGGAAGCCAAGGCAAGGACTCAGCCAGGGCAGGGAGCATGAAGGAATGCTGCTTAATGGCTTGCCCAACTTGCTCTTTTATACAACCTAAGACTATCTTTCTAGGGTTGACACCACCAACAGTGGGCTGGGAACTTCCACATCAATCATTAGTCAAGAAAATGCCCCCACAGACATGCTCACAGGCCAGTCTTATGGAAGCATTTACTCAGTTATGTTCACTCTAGTTTGTGTCAAGTTGACAAAAACCAACCAATATATCATGTGTATATATGTGTGTGTGTATGTGTGTTTTGACCTAGTCAAGAGAGAGTAGACTTATGTTTTGAAACCGTCTTTCATATAGCATAATTTCTCATACAACATACACAGTTGCTAAATTCTACTCCACACTCAAGGACTTGGGCCCATGGAGTTTCCATCATCATGGTTGCTTTATTTGGACCATACAGTCCCTCTGACTCCTCGTCTGTGGAACAGAGTGTCAGCCAATTGGGGTTCTTACATGCTCAGTCTTTTTTTATTTTATTTTATTTTATTTTTTATTTTTTTGGTTTTTCAAGACAGGGTTTCTCTGTGTAGCCCTGGCTGTTCTGGAACTCACTCTGTAGACCAGGCTGGCCTCGAACTCAGAAATCCACCTGCCTCTGCCTCCCAAGTGCTGGGATTAAAGGCATGCCTCACCACTGCCCGGCTACATGCTTCAGTCTTAAGTGATGCCTCTTCCACCTGCAGCTGGTTATGGTGCATGGTCTGGAAGGAGTGAGAGAGCAGAAGAAATGTTTGCTAATACAGGATGTCTTTGCCACAAGCTTTGGACAATGGGCCTCATGTGTGTGGTGGCTTGAATAAGAATGCCCCCATAGGCTTATATATTTGAACGGTTAGGGAATGGCAGTATTTGAAAGGATTAGGAGGTATGGCTTTGTTAGAGTAGATGTGGCCTTGTTGGGATAGGAGTGGCCTTGTTGGTAGGCTCTGAGGTTTCAAAAGCCTGTGCCAGGGGGCTGGAGAGATGAGGTGGCTCAGTGGTTAAGAGCACTGGCTCCTCTTCCAGAGGTCCCGAGTTCAATTCCCAGCAAGGACATGGTGGTTTACAACTATCTATAATGAGTTCTGATGCTCTCTTGTGGTATTTAGGCGTACATGCAGATAGAGCACTCATAAACATAAAATAAATACATCCTAAAAAGAAAGAAACAAAATAAAAACCCATGCTGGGCTCATCCGGATGTAGAATCTCAGCTATCACGTCTCCTTGTGTGAAGCCATGCTCCCCATCATAAGGATAAACCAAACCTCTGAAACTGTAAACAAGCCCCTTATTAAATCCTTTCTTTTTATAAAAGTTGCTATGGTCATGGTGTCTCTTCACAGCAATAGAACAGTGACTAAGACAGTGACCACTCACCTGTCTGGTTCTAATGCTGGTGCCGTGTGCTTTCCTTTTCAGTGGGTCAGAGTTTTGAGTCTCGAAAGGAGTCTTTTCTAATCCCCTAACTAGAGACTGAGTCCTGGCAGCCAACGCTCTGAAAGCTGACATGGGGAAGGAGACTGAAGCTGGGGATGGTGGGAGGTATTTCAGTATGTAGTCTACACATGTAGGCACTGGGGACCTCATTATTGGTGGTGTCCCTCTCCCTGGGTCCAGAGTTCTGTATATGAGAAGACATCCCCCGGTTTCCTAATGGGGAAGCAGGCTGACTACTGAATTGTTCCTTGAAAGTTCTTAAACTGGGTTTCTCATTTGCAGCCTCCTCTCCATTCCTACGTTCGTGAGCACCTGGTGGCATCAGCCCTGCTGCCAGCCCAGTGTTGACAACTCAGTGCTCACTCTCTATGTGCTCCTTAAGTTCTAAGTGCCTCTTCCTGTTTCCTCTCCTATTCCTTATGTGCCATTGGGTTTGTGTCATTTAAAAATCATTTTATTGGAGTTCCTGGGGAAAGTAGAGGTGAATGGATGCTTGCTGCCCTTTCTCTTTGAAAATGAGAATGAAGGAAGACTTTGGGGGCATCTGGGGCACTCTTGCACAGTTTATTGAGATTATAGTCTGAAGTAGGCCTTTACAGCCTTTTTTATGGCCTCTGGTATAAATGAGCTATTGTTCTTGTGTCTTCCAAAAGGAGGAGGGGACAGACTGTTCTGTGCTTGGGGTTAGCTTTGAGACTTTGACACAATGTTTAGAAGGATATTCAGGCTTGGTTGTCTAATACCTCCTTTCTGTTCCCTTCTTTCCTTCTGCAGGGCTGGGGATTGAACCCAGAACTTCATGCATGCAAGGCCAGCACTCTATTGACTAGGCTATATCTCCAGACCCTCTAATACCGCTTTTAAGTCTATGCTAGACCGTTATTAGGCACCTTGGGCCTATCCTTACATACACTTTTACACATGAACAATTGACAGCATCCAATCCCCATGTGACTTCGTGCCAAAGCTGTTGTGACTTCAGTCCTGGTTGCAGTTGCTCAGTGTCATGAAGAAGAACCATGGGCTGGAGCTTCATTCCTGCTGAGTCATCAGACCAGTTTCTTGTCTTTAGCACAACCGGGAACTCAAGACTTGAGTCTAGCTCATGATGTCTGTGAAAACATGATGTTAGTTCCAGAGTGAAAGGCATATTTCTCTCAAAATTCTCTGTCAGGATTAGCAAAGGCCATGACTGAGTCAAAAGCAGATAGGGTCCCTCTTTGTGCTGCAGTTCTCGAAGGCCACGCCCTTTCATGAGGCATGCTATTTAAAACTATCCTGCCCTCAAAGGCCCCATTTGGTGTGGCCAGGTCTCTTAATGGGGGAGAAACCTCAGGGGTGAGCTGTGTTAACACCTGTGTTGGGAGGCAGAAGATTAAGATCACAAACACTGCCACTTAACAGTGTGTCCCCTTCATTTTGCCTTCCTCTGGCATCTTTCCATCATTCCTAATGACGCTTAGGCAAACTCATTACCTTCTGTAATATTCTTTAACCCCCACATCTACCTAGCAGTTTCCTCTCAGTTCCCCCTCCCTTTTTAGTGTATGTCCATGTATGTGTATGTACAGCTGTGTGCTAGTGTGTAACAATTTACTAGGTTCCAAGTTCCCGCCAGCGGGTACTCCGTGCTGTGGAAAGAAGCCATTGATAATAGAAAGAAGCAGGAAACAAAGGAATGCGTGGGAGCAAGACGAAATCCCGTTCAAGCTCAGAAGCAATCTTTATTGTTACAATGTTTTAAGCACATTAGGGCAGGAAATGGCAGGGGCGGGGAGAATTCACAATGCGACCAAACATCATAATATTTGTCCCTGGGCTGGTCATCTAATCCGGCAGCAGGCTGGGGAGGGGTAGAGGGAATATCCGCTGTGAGCCGAAACTCTTTGTGTTGCTAATCAAGCCAAGCCTAAGAGTCAGGGCCTAGAGGAGACACCTGCTGAGCGATCCAAGACATTGTGGCTAGCAAGATAAGTCAAACCTGAGATCTTTCGTCCAGCAGATGTGCAAAAGGCCAAGGCCTTTGTCTCCGACAGTAGTGTGTATATATATGGTTACACATGGGCAAGTATGCATTCATGCACACAGAAGCTAAAGGTCAAACTCAGGTGCTATTCCTCAGGAGCCATTCACCCCTCTGTGAACATGGAGCTCAGAGTTGGGTCAGCTGACCAGTCTCTACCCCACATGCTGAAATCTCAAGCTCCCCCCCCCCCCCCGAGTGGGGTGATGCTGGGGATTGAACTCATACTTGTGAGGCAAGTGCTTGACCTATGGAGCTATCTCTCTTGCCCTCATTTCCATTAATTTAAATGTTTACTTATGGGGTGTGTGTGTGTGTGTGTGTGTGTGTGTGTGTGTGTGTGTTTGTGTGTGCGTGCACACCTGCCATGTTTGGGCAAGTGCCTGCAAAGGCTGGAACGGGGCTCTGGAACTGCAGTTACAGGCAGTCATGAGCAGCCTGACATGGGAGCACAAAGTGTTCTTCACCACTGCACCATCCCGCAAGCCACACCCATTTACTTTTAACTCTGCACCATGCTGCATTCCCCACATTATTTCCTGCGTTACTAGAGGAAGCTCTCCCTCAGAAGCCTGTCATACGTCCTTCATTTCCACTGTCACTGAGAGTTAACGTCATGCCCTTGTTCCTATGGGAAACCAAATATCTTAGAGATTACAGTTAATTGGGGAGATCCAGCTTGATGACATAATGAGGCGGTGTACCCGGCTCCTCAGGTCAAAGAAAGTCTTTTGTTTTGCCTTTGTTTTCTTTCTGTTTTATTGTGTTCTATTATCCACCACCCTTTCAGCCCTTATTCCACCCCAATTCTTTCCAACTCTCCAATACAATGTTGGAGAGAAAAAGGCTAGAGGGGGGAAAAAGGGTGTAGACCTCTTTAAACTACCTCCTGCTGATTAGGGGTGTTGGTTCCTTGGGGCAAATCCAATCACAGTAGTCAGGATATCTTCAACCAGCAATCCAACAAACCAGCAAACCAGCAATCCAGTAATCCAGTAATAACAAATGTATCATCATCACCACCACCACCACCACCACCACCACCACCACCACCACCACCACCACCACCACCACCACCATTGTCTTAGTCAGGGTTTCTATTTCTGTACAAACATCATGACCAAGAAGCAAGTTAGGGAGGAAAGGGTTTATTGAGCATACACTTCCATGCTGCTGTTCATCACCAAAGGAAGTCAGGACTGGAACTCAAGCAGGTCAGGAAGCAGGAGCTGATGCAGAGGCCATGGAGGGATGTAACTTACTGGCTTGCTTGCTTCTCCTGGCTTGCTCAGCTGGCTTTCTTATAGAACCCAAGACTACCAGCCCACAGATGGTACCACTCACAAGGGGCCCTCCCACCTTGATCACTAATTGAGAAAATGCCTTACCGTTGGATCTCATGGAGGCATTTTCTCAACTGAAAACTTTTTTCTGTGATAACTTCAGCTTGTGTCAAGTTGACACACAAAATTAGCCAGTACAATTGACCCCGTGTCAAGTTGACACACAAACACATCACCATTAAGCCTCGACCCTTGCTTTCTTATTCATCCCCAAGATCTAAATAACTTTAAAAGTCCCAAAGTCTTTGCAAATTCTTATGTATTAAAATTTCAATGCCTTTAAAAATATCCAATCTCTTAGAATTCAAAGTCTTTTTACCATTAGAAGTCTCTTAATGGTGGGCTCCACTAAAATACCTTCTTCCTTCAGGAGGGAAAATATATCAGGCCACAATCACAATCAAAAGCAAAATCAAACTCCAACCGTCCAATGTCTGCGATCTACTCACGATTTTCTGGATTCCTCCAAGGGCCTGAGTCACTTCTCCAGCTCTGCCCTTTGCAGCACACACAGCTCCAGATGCCTGTACTCCACTGCTGCTGCTGTTCTTGGTGGTCATCTCATGGTACTGGCATATCCAAAACACTGCTGTCTTCTGCTGCAACTAGGCTTTACCAACAGCCTCTCATAGGCTCTCTTCATGGTGCCAAGCCTCACCTCTTCTGCATGACCCCTTCAGTCCTGGGCTGTCAATTGCAACTGAGGCTGCACCTTCACCAATGGCCTTCCACGGCCTCTCACAGTGCCCAGGCCTCAGCTGCTCTTCACGACTCCTTCATGCCTTCAAAACCAGTACCACCTGGGTGACTCTTACACATTACCAAGTCCAGCCACAGCACAAGGTACAACCCTGGCTATCTCTGGAACGCAGCCTCTGTGCTCTCAGAAAACACTTCTCAGAAGACTTCACCTCAATGATGCTGGTCTCTTCTTGATCACCACTAATTTCCTAGCTCCAGATAACCAACATCAATAGTCCCAGTAATGCAAAGTTTTTGCTTTAGTAGTTCTGGTATCTTGTTAATCACAGGTGATCCTTCAGCACTAGCTAACCAAAACCACAGAATCTTCACAGTCAAAATAGCAACGGCCCTGATAAGAGTCTTTAATCTTCCCTCTGAAATTTCACAAGCCAGGCCTCTATCTTCTGCACTGTTCTCAACATTAACGTCCAAGCTCCTACACAACATCCCACAGAGCAGCCCAGAGTTCCAAAGTCCTTCCACAGTCCTCCCCAAAACATGGTCAGGTTGTCACAGGAATACCCCACTGTGCTGGTACCAGTTTGTCTTAGTCAGGGTTTCTATTCCTGCACAAACATCATGACCAAGAAGCAAGTTGAGGAGGAAAGGGTTTATTCTGCTTACACTCCATGCTGCTGTTCATCACCAAAGGAAGTCAGGACTGGAACTCAAGCAGGTCAGGAAGCAGGAGCTGATGCAGAGGCCATGGAGGGATGTAACTTACTGGCTTGCTTGCTTCTCCTGGCTTGCTCAGCCTGCTTTCTTATAGAGCCCAAGACTACCAGCCCACAGGTGGTACCATCCACAAGGGGCCCTCCCCCCTTGATCACTAATTGAGAAAATGCCTTACAGCTGAATCCCATGGAGGCATTTTCCCAACTGAAAACTCCCTTTTCTGTGATAACTTCAGCTTGTGTCAAGTTGACACACAAAACTAGCCAGTACAATCATGAACCTGCAACAGTAGAGGCAGCAGTAGCAGGAGCAGCAGCAGGAGCAGCAGCAGGAGCAGCAGCTGCCCCAGGTCCTCTTGGGGCTCTTGCATTCATACCCTCTCAAGAGTCTCTAGAATCCCAAACAAAAACAGTCTGTAGCTGGCAAAAAAAAATCCCATCCTTCCTAGAGCATGGAACAATCATAGTCAGCAGCTGTGGACAATCGGAAACAGCCCTGTATCCTACACTTGGGATTAAAACAAAAACATATTCACGTAAGTGGATTTTTAAAGAAATCGAAATTCTCACTACGCATCTCCCCACCCCAAGCCAGAAGAAAAAAAATGAAGGACACTGATAATCCAACTCAGACATCTATTGGGCCACTCCCTTCCTCCTCAGCAACTCTCCCTGTCCAGTGTGCCTCCCACGAGGCATGGTAAAGATGAGCCTTTCATTATCTCATAAAGACCTGGAGAAATCTGCTCTCTGTTGGCAGTCACTTCCGGATGCCTGTGGTAGTTACTAGGAGACCAAGGACTCACAGATTCCCCACCCATAGAAGACCTCCCAAAGGCTTAGCTTTAGCCAGGACAGCCAGGGGAGGTAAGGATGGCACACGGTGGGCAGCTGGTGAAGAAGTGGGACTTTACAAGTCCTCGTCTCTTCTCAGTGCTGGACAGGGGATTCTTGACAGCTGAAAGATCTAGAGTAGAATAAATTGAAGAAAGGAAAGCATAACCCAAACAGAAAATAACATTCTTAATATGGATGCACATGAGGATAGGTGATTGAAATAGAGATCAGCCTCTGCACTAGACCGACATACACATGCCCACACACGTGCACACACACATACAACTTATTATTTTTATTATATTATTTTTTGTTTGTTTTGTTTTTTAATTTTTATTTTTTATTAGATATTTTCTTTATTTACATTTCAAATGTTATCCCCTTTCCTGGTTTCCCCTCCGGAAACCCCCCTATCCCCATCCCTCCTCCCCCTGCTTCTATGAGGTGCTCCCCTACCTCACACTGGGGCATTGGGCCTTTACAGGATCAATGACCTCTCTTCTCATTGATGTCCAACAAGGCCATCCTCTGCTACATATGAGACTGGAGCCATAGGTCACTCCATGTGTACTCTTTAGTTGATGGTTTAGTCCCTGGGAGCGCAGGGGGGTCTGGTTAGTTGTTGATATTGTTGTTCCTCCTACGGGGCTGCAAACCCCTTAAGCTCTTTCAGACATTTCTCTAACTCCTCCATTTATAATTACAATGAAATGATAGATCTTTAATGTATACTGAACAAACATCTTGACCCTATTGAATGAATGTTACCCATCCCCCGTTTAACTAGACTTTTTGAACTTTGATAAATAGTATGATTTGTCCCCACTGGTCTGCAGAGGAGCGTGGAACTCCTTTTTCTGTGCAGACTCCATGGTAGTTCGTGGTATTTCTTGGAGTGGGTCTTAGGCTCTATCCTGGTATAACAGAACGCCTGTAATTTTTCATGTTCATCATTGTGATTGTCTGTGTGCTTGCTTGTGAGCGCAGCATCTACTGTGTTCTTTTAGGCAGGTTTAGGTAAAACACAAAGCTTTATTTTAAACACAGAGTCTGATGTCTTATTTTTCACAAGATCAGTTTGATAAGGGAGTAACTACAGAATGACTTTATGTAGTGACAGGGTGGTGTCTCTTCCATTGTCTGTTGATGGCCTGCTGGTCTGCTGATGGCTGATGAATAGGGATAGAGAGCCTCGATGTCTGTTAAGTGCTTCGGAGGTAGTTCCTCATGTCTGAGCTGTTGCTTTCCTTGGAGGTTTGAAACACTTCTCTCAGTAATAACACTCGTTAAAGATGAAGTGACTGGAAGGTGGGGACCAGGGCATTCCAATCCTTGGGCTGCCCAACAAGAACAGGTTTTGGTGATACTTGAGGTGAGCTAAGGGCCAGTTACTCTCTGACTCACTGGGCTGCATCAGATGGAAGAGAAGTTTCCAGAGAAGACATAAGTTAGGACAGAAAATGTCGACTTAAGTGGAAAAGGAGCAGAGAGTGGAGACCCTACATCTGAAGACTAGGTGAAGTGAGTCTGTAGCTAAGGACCTGGGGAAGAATGGGCTCAGAGCTCAGAAAGGCTGGGAGACTACCTGAGACAGTCAGAGGAACTTGATGCTGGGATGGGCCTGGCTTTTGTGTGTGTTTTATTCATGAACTTGAATTCTCATGCCTGAATGCAGTGAATGACTTAAGGTATCAATCTTTTTCTAACTCCAACTGTTTACTGTTGGGTAAAGTTGATGAAATAATCTATTTCTTTGGAGGATCCATGCATGCCAGGATAAGTAACAAACATGAGTCTGTTTAGCGACTATTTAAAGGGTTTGCAAAGGTATAGTGTTGTCTTTATTTGTGTGTGGTTATAATTTTGCTTGTTATGTGGCTAGAATCAAGTTTTGAGTAAACCTGGAGAGCAAGTCCTGATGGATAAGCACTAACAAAAAGGAACAGGGTTGGAGGGAGCCATGAACACAGCCACAGGTGAGGGGATCCAAGAACACAGGTGTACACAGATTGTGGGGAACTCAGTCAGGGTTGCTGTGAGCAGACCCCGCCCACCCTAAGCCCAGTACTATGGTCAAAGAAAGTGCAGGATCCTTCTTAGAAATGTATGGAGCACCTGATTTCTTTCCCCCCAGATTTCCTTCTTCTGTACCGTTGTCTTCCATGAGAAGACTAAATAACTTCCATCTTCCAGGAGAAAGACCAAGAAAAACTGATGTGTACATCAACAGACTATGCAGTTGGCAGTAGCCTAGGAAACTGCAGCCTTCCCTTAAAGACAGGCCTGTAGACAGATACTTCAAGGAGAAGAGCCATAAGCAAACCCAGGGAAGGTAGTGTGCAGCATGAACATCACTCTGGTTGCACCTTGAAGAAAAGTGGATTAGAACGATGACGAGGGCAGGAGGGATAGGCTCAGAAGAAAATGTGCAGAGGATGAAGATCTCATGCATGTCACATAGGTACCTGTGTCTGTCTTTCCTGAGATAAGTCTCTGCAGACCAAGGGTCGTATGAGTCCAGGTGACCTTGCCTGGGGCATCATCAAGACCTGTAGGAGAGAATATGTATAGGTGTTAGCAGGGCTAAGACCCTTCTTGGCTTTTGGAAATTGGTGGGAATTAGTATCAGTGCGATAGTCCGCTGCTTGATTGATTTTCTTGCCCATTACTGCTGCTAAGGAGGATAGAGCCTTCCCAAAGAGAGCAGGCTAGAGAGTCAAGGTCCAAGAAGCAAAGCCCCACTTGATCTTTCAGGCCTAGGACATCAGTCATCTTTTCTGTGAATCCTTCTCTGATTATTCCTAGTTGATTGGACTGACATTTTCTTTTTAGTTCGTTCTGCCATCCATTGTGTACCACAGTTCCTCCCATTAGATTTAAGCCTTTCTGAGGCTGGAACTATGTGTCCTTGTTCCTCAGAGACAGCCTTAGTTCATTGTGGCCTTTCAGTGAGGTCTGCAAACTTGGAAGGACAAGAGTAGATATTCTATCACACACAGACCCATCTTTGCCTTGAGTGGCTCACTGATGTTTGTGGTATAGTCCAGAGCCCCATATCTGGAATAGCGCCTGATCTAGGGGATGGGGATGAAGATTAAAAATTCCCAGCCTTCTCTTTTCCTTTGTGGGCCATGGCTCTGCAAAGGAAAGGAGAGCTGTCTTAAGGGGCACATGAATCCAATGCTTTCTTTGCATATTCTCCCTCTCTGGGTCTCTCACTTCTGTAGCATCTCCATCAGGGCTGTACTGTGTATCTACTTTCCTTCACCCCATCCAGTCATTGGAATGTGAACCTTACAAAAGTAAGGACCCAGTGTCCATGTGCCATGTTGTCCAGTGGACCATTCACTACCTTGAATGAATGATTAAAGAGACTTTTAGACAGAACAGTTCTGTCCTGTTAAACTTACATATTGAACTTCTAATTCTAGTACAATTTTATCAGGAAGTTTGGGCCTTTGGAGGGTAGTTATGTCACCAGAAGATAACCTTTCTGATGAGATTAGTGTCCTTATAAAATGACACATGAAAACCTATTTTCACATTTTTCTCTCGGCTATGTAAAGCTACAATTGAGAGGTATTAGTCAGTTTTCCATTGCTCTGACAAAATACTTGAGGTAAATCAACTTTGAGGCAAAAAAGCTTGTTTTTGGTTTATGATTCCAAGGTTTCAGTCCATAGCTGGCCCAGTTGCTTTGAGACCTACTGTGAGTAGAACCTTGTAATGTTGGGAGAATGTGTTAGAGGAGGGGGTGTTTCATAGGGGCCAGGAAGCTAAAAAGGAGGAGGGAAAGAGGCTGGGGAAATGAAGATCCATCCTTCAAGGGCAGACCCTAATGTTGTACTTACTCTAATTAGGGCACGTCTCCTGAAGTCGACCACCTCTCACTAGCCCACATCTTCATCACTTTTCTATTGTTGAGACAAAGTACCACGACCAAGGCAATGCATAAACACAACAAATAAGCATTTAAGTTGAGCTCACACCTTTAGAAGGTTCCTGTCCATGACCATCTTAGTGAATAGCAAGACAATAAACAAGAAGGCATGGCGCTGGAATAGTAGCTGAGAGCTTACATCTGATCCACAGGCAAAAAGCAGAGAGAGAGAGAGTGAGAGAGGGAGAGAGAGAGAGAACACTTTGAATGGTTAGGCTTATGACACACATCCTTCAATAAAAATACACCTCCTACCTCCTAATCCTTCACAACTAGTTCTGCCAACTGGTGCCAAGTATTCAGATTTATGAACCTATGGGGGCCATTCTTATTCAAACTACCATGGCCCATTACACTCCAAGCCCACAAACCCATTCCCAAGGCCAATCTTCACGATCCAGAAGCCTCACCATTGAATAGTGCCACACTAGGGACCAAACCTTCAGTATACAAGTTTTTCGGGAGTATTTAAGATTCAAACACAGCAGATAGCCACCTACAATCTGGAGAGTGGATCCCCACAATATCTGCTTGTGTCCTAATTTGGAGCTTTCTAGTCTCTAGAACCTTGAGGAATCAAGTTTGTGTCAGCTATCCAGTCTGGATATTTGTTATATTTGTATATTTATTTTAGCACATTTAACTAACCAAAATGGAGATGAAGGCGTGAGTAGGTTTAAGTTTCTGAGCAGATCAGGGCGCAGAGATCAGCACACAAAGTAGCATGTCTCCTTATGACATTTGCATACATGTGTGCCATCGTACTTTCTTGTTCTTAACTCTCCACCATGTTACCTCTGCCCTCTGTTCCTTCTGGCTGATTCCTTCCTTCTTTCCTTCAGATATTCTCCCCATCTACCATCTTATCGCACACATTCTTAGGAGGAAATTTCAAATGAAGTTTGATCCCCACTCTTCTACTTACTAGTCATCTGACAAGTTACGCTCTTTGACCCTCATTCATGCAATGAGGACAGATAGAATGACCTCAAAGGGCTGGTAGAGGAACGAGCCGATCTAGTCGAAGTGTCTATCACAGTCAGTGAGAACACTGAAGGCCACAAAGCCATTTGGAAGAAAATGAATCTTTTCTGGACCGTCGGCAGCACTGCCATGAGATTAGAGCTGTCATCTGATAGAGTACTATGACTGTAACTCAAGCTCTTGAGGAGGTGGCAGTGGATAATTACATCTATTTTGTTCAGACATGGCAACTGAGGCCCAGGAAGCCCACCTGTTGTGTGACTAGAAAGAAATGATTCCAGGAACCTGGGAAGAAGTCATTCATTCACATGTATGTGTGTATGTATGTATGTATGTATGTATGTATGTATGTATGTATGTATCCATTCATTCATCTATCTATAAGTCTATCTATCTATCATCTGTCTATCTATCTATCTATCTATCTATCATCTATCTATCTATCTATCTATCTATCTATCTATCTATCTATCTATCCTTCACCGTGCAAACACTGCATGTCAAGTCCTATTCACTCACTTCAGCCACAGTAAAGAGGGTATACAGGTGGATCTGGGAGAACTCTAAGCACTACTCACCTCTTTAGCCTGAGAGAGTTGCTCAGAGGAGAAGGAAGTGAGTTCCAATGTATGGAACACCTTCAGTGGGTCCTATGGCTTGAATGTGTGCCCCATAGCCCATATGTTGGAAACTCAGTTTCCTAGAGTCCGAGTACTAGGAGGTGAGCTCTACTGAACAGTGACCATACAACACTGTGCCCTTTAGTAGTGGCGTGTCAGTGTCATTGAAATGAGCTAGTTATGCAAAGATTGGTTTTGTTATGAAAATAAACCCAACTTTTCTGTCTACTGCTGTTTACCCTTCCATCCTCTGCCAAGGACAACTCAACATGAGGTTCCTTTCTAGACGTGTGTGAGTGCTTGCACCTTAGACTCCAGAACTGTAGGTGGGGGAGGAGCTCTGTTCTTTATACATTCTTCAGTCTCAGGCACTCTGTGATAGTAGCACAAAAGTGGTTGAGAAGATGGATGAAGAATGAAGGGCCCTCCCTAATTTGGTGCAGTTGCAAAACTGAACTAGCTAGGCAGATTTTCTTATGTTCAGTTTATTAATAAGGTAACAGAAACAGAAGAGAGAGGCTGCACCCATTCTCAGGCCATCTGAGATTCCCTGTTTCCCCAGATGCTGCAGACGAGGGCTGGAGAAGACCACTTCCTTGCTGTGATCAATTCTACAAAATGCCTAGTTTTGAGGCAAGCTGTTGGAGCCTGTTTTCTCTCACTTCCTGTTTTTCATTATGCTGGTTCCAGGCTGGTGGGGTCAGAGAATACTTCCACATTTTCTCAGCATTCTGACACTTGCCCACCCCTTCCTCATCTTATCCCCAGACTCTGAGCCAAATGGCCATTGTCCACGGAGGAAGATGGGAAGAAGATATTCGGAGTTTCTGACCAAGTTCAAAAGGCAGTAGCTGCAGCCATGAGCTGAGGGCTGTGCAGCCAGACTCTGTCCCTGACACTACACTAAGGAGTATCTCTACTTGATGGGCCTGGGTTGAAGTCAGGGTGGAAGGGGCTGGAAGCTGAGACTAGGGTGGGACTAGGACTATGGGGACCAGCTGTATCACTCTCTAGCCAACTTTGATGCAGCCCCAGGGCCCTAAGAAAGCTTAGGAGCTCCTTGCACCACTCTGGGATCATGGGAATTCTGAGTTCAAACTACACCTCAACCTCTTCCTAGGGTTTTGGCCTTGGGAAAGTCAACCAATCTCTTTGCCTCAGTTTCGTTATCAATGGAACTGGAAAAGAACAAGCTACATAAAAAAGGCAATTCTGAGAAATCAGAGAGTTTGTGTGTGGGATACATCGTTTAGTCAGTACACAAAAACCTACTCCTGATCCTCAGCTATTTCTTCAGTTCCCAGTCACCCTTCAGCACTCCTCTGCATACCTCAGATACTATTTGAGGCAGTCATTCACTGGTTATCAGTCCTGACACACTGTCAGACAAGCTTCTCTTTCTTGGGCCTCTCAAGGCTCTCCTAATTGAATTTGTAGTCTGTACACACACAAGCTACACAGAACATCTGCTCCGGGTCAAGAATGTGTCCATGCAAAACAGGAAAGAGGAAAGCCATTTCTTCTCCAGGCATTTCTATCACAGACACACCATGGAGGGGCTCTCTGGTGTCCTGCCCCAATGGTTCAACCCAAACATCCCTTCTGCCTTCTAAATTCTTGCCTATAGGACCTGAGAGATATGTAAAGTATTTGACACCCAGGTAGGGCCCTGGATATCAGAATAGAGCATAGTTACCGTGCTTGAGCAAGGCTTCTTAGGGGGCTCAGAGAGACGGCTCTTGACAAGGCTCTTGTCAAGAAAACACTTTAACACACATTGCTGAGTCTATACCTACTGTGCTAGTGGGATGAGCTAAAGCAAAACAGAGCTTGGGGGCGGTCTGAGTGGCAGAGTCCCTTCATCCCCTTCTGGTATGAGCTCAAATAATGACCAGATACTTGAGAGGTGCTACAATGAAATGGCTCTTGTGGGTGGGCTGTTTTGTACAGTGTTGGCAGATGGTGTGAACAGTGTTGGTGCTGTCCGCAGACTATGTGCTCATGAACTTTGGCATCTTGAAAAAAAAATTTAATCTCGGAGGGTCTTGTCAATTCAATCCAATCCAATTATAGCACACAGATCTGTTGATAAGGTTGAACATTGCAGGAAGTTCTATGATTTGGGCCTTAAATGTCCCCCAAAGGCCCATGTATCCATGTACTAAAGGCTTGGTCATCAGTTTGTGGCACTTTTGGGAGATGATGGAACCTTTAGAAGATGAGGCTTAGTAGGAGGAAGTTAGATAATTGGGGGTGTGCTCTTGAATGGATGTGGAATGCTAGCCCCGCCCCCACTGTATACCACAAACTAGTAGTTTTCCTCTGCCCTGTGCCATAATGGTTTTGCTTGCTTGTTTGTTTGTTTGTTTGTTTGTAGAACCAACAATGGCTTGGTCAAGTTTCCATAGACTGAAACCGGAAATTGTGAGCCTAAATTTCTATTTGTTTGTCTGGTATGCATATGCTCATGTTTGTGTGTGTGTGTGTGTGTGTGTGTGTGTGTGTGTGTGTGTGTGTGTACGCACGTGCACGCACGCACATGTGTGCAAGGGTGCGCATGCATATGTGTGTGTAAATACATGTAGGGTTCAGAAGACAGCCTCAGGTATCATTGTTTAGGCACTGTGCACCTTGGTGGTTTCTTGTTGTTGTTGTTCTTTGTTTGTATTTTGTTTTATTCTTTTTTTCAGGCAGGATCTCTCATCAGCCTGGAGCTGGCTGGCCAGTGAGCCTCTGGGATTGACCTGTCTCTGTCTCTCTAGTATAGGCATCACAAGTACATACCATTGTATTTGGCTTTTTTTTTTTTTTTAAACCTGGGTTCTGCCAATCAGACCCTGGTCTTTATAAGTTATCTATTTATAAGTTTATAAACTTCATAAGTTTATACTTTATAAGGTATTTTGTGAGAAAGTGGGAGTGATTTCTTCTCCTTTTGAGGAAATCCTTGAATTTTTTTTTTCTAAAGGTAGGCCTCTTCCCCTGTCCCCAGATTCCAGGGACTAGTTGGTTCCATATCTTTTTCTTTCCTATCCCCATATCCTTTTCAAAGTACTCACACACCCACAGCTCACATTCTGCCTGCCCGTAAATGTTGTTCATACCACAGGAGCCCATGAAGCGCTCTCTTTGTGCCAAGTGTAGTTCTAGTGACTGGAGATACCTCTGTGAAAATGTCAAACGAGGCAGGCAACATGTCAGTCCTTTTTTGCTACTGCAGGCACGCATTAACCTAAGCAGCAGGGGCTGGAGGGATGGCTCAGTGATTCAGAGAACTAGCTGCTCTTCTCACAAAATACCTTCTGGAGAATGGAAGCTTAATTTGTAGCACCCAAATTATGACTCATAACCATTTGTGACTTCACTATTAAGATCTCTGACACCCTCTTCTGTTCTCAATAGGCTGTAGGCACATACATGGTTCACAGACATACCTATAGACAAAACACCCATACACATTAAAAAAAGCAGACAGACAGAAAGAAAAACCTAAGTAGTAGTAGTAGTAGCAGCAGCAGCAGCAGCAGCAGCAGCAATAAAACAACCACACAAAATGCAGCCAAGCCTGAAACCAATAAGCGAAAACCTCAGAAGCCAGAAACAAAGGAAAGGCCTCAAGTGAAGTCCCATGGGGATGTCATTGAAGAGTTCAGGAAGTGGTTCTGGTAAGGGTGTAACTGAGTGCTGCAAGGAAGTTTCTAGAGATGTCTAAACTACAGCTCAGGGTCTGGTGGGGGTGGGGCATTGTCTGTGAGAAATTCAATGCTTACCTGTGGTTCTTGAGAGCCAAGGAATCGTTACACTGCAGGCAGAGACATTAGTTACTACCTCAGAGGACAGCTACTTCCACATTCAGGAAGCAGACCTATATGACCCCTCTCCACACACACACCTGGAACATTCTAGCAGATTAGCAGACAATAAACAAGGGGACAATTAACATACTAGAATTGTTCTATTTTGTGTTTAGTTATGTTTTATTATGCAAAATTTATAAATTAATGTTTGTTGTGTTTATAAAAAT
>CM052703.1:116260908-116344759 GCA_028551405.1 Uromys caudimaculatus | reverse complement strand
ATAGTATAGAATAGAGTTTATTTAGGGCATGGGAAGGGGAGTTAAGAGGGTAGTAGAGGCAGAGAAAGGCAGAGAGAGGGAGAGAGTAGAGAAGTAGAGGAGTGGAGGCCGGCCATGACCACGTGGAGAGAGGGGGGAAGGGAACGGGGAGAGGTAAGGGAAGTAAGAGAGAGGCAAGAGAAAGAGGTAAGAGAGAGAGAGGAGGGGGCAAACAGCCCCTTTTATAGTTGGCCAGGCCCACCTGGCTGTTGCCAGGCAACTGTGGGGAGGAGCATACCTGGCTGTTGCCAGGTAACTGTGGGGTGGAGTTTAGACAGAATGCCAACAATGTTTATCATAGGTTGGTATGTATAGGAAAACCAGTACATGTGGAGTTTGATGCTATCTGTGATTTTGAGTATCCACTGGAAATATTGGTGGCATGTGTCTCCCAGGGATATGAGTGCACTATTGTAACTTTTAGAGGCTACCTCCTAAGACAATGTGATGTATAATAGAAGGTGATTGAGAGAGCCGAGGACTCCCAAGCATGTAACATCCAGTTCCAGTCTTGAAAGGTGAGGAGGAGGCCATAGATAAGGTAGAGAGGGAGTAACTTTCTGGGCAGAGGGAGTAACCGACACCAAAGTTCTGAGACCAGGATAATTTAGGAAAGTAGTAGGAAAACAAAAAATGGCTAGGTATCCCGAACAATGAGTCAGAGGGTAGGAGAGTTCAAGAGTTGTGGTATTAGGCTTGATGTTTTCTTCTCGGGGTGGAGGAGAGCCCCGTAGGTATGATCAAGGCAGGGGTGTGATTGGGCTTGGTGGAAGCTTGACACTCAGAGCCACACAGTTCCTTTGCTCCACAGCACTGCACTTTCCTATTCTTCCTCACTCCAGCCCCCACCCATCTAGAACATTCTTGATTTGTATTTTCACAATAAAAGCCACAAAGGAGCCATTAGGTGTCTTCTCTAACCCATGGTGGCCTAATCCATGTCTCTTGGCTCTTGACTGAGACTTTGGTCACCTGTGATTCATCTTAAAGCTCTTGCCCAGGAGATGTGACACTTAGGAGCACAAGACACAGCCAAGTAATTCACCCCACTCACAGTCCTTACAGTGAACTGTGCTCTCAGCACCCTTGGCCACCTGGAGGAGAAGGCACAATCCTGATTTTCCTTGGGCAAATTGGCTCACCCATGTCTTTCCTGCAGCCTCTAATTTCCCCTGATTATTCTGATGAACAGAGAGCCCTCGCCAACTTTTGAGCAGCTTAACTGTTACACCCGAGCAATGGAGCCACACTGAAGGGTGCTTTCTTGTACTAGTCTTGACTTGACTCACCTCAGTTTGTTGTACGAGGGCCTATAAACCTCGATGTGGTTGACGTACTAAGGGCAGTTTTCCTCTTTCTTGGGTCTTCATTTTCCAACACTTCCTGAGGATTGGCTGCTCCAGCTGGTTCTGCATCAGCTTTGTAGAAGCTTCTTTAGAATTTGAAGCTGTTTTCTTGGCGAGAGCATTTGAACCTTTCTTGACAGTTCTTGGAGTCCCTTTGGAAGGCGCATTTCTCTGCTAGGTTCCCTGCAGGGGAAGGTGTAATGGCTCAGAAAGTGGTAGGGAAGACAAGAGAGGCAGACTGCAAGGCCCTTTAGTGTCCTGGTTGGGTGACTTCACTGGGCTTTGTCTAAAGGCAATTCGAGTGGCTAGACAAACTTTGCCCAGGGGCTATATATGCACCTCATATGAAGATTTCCCCACAACCTGGACTGATGAGAATGAACATTAAGCTATCCTTATAGTGCCCAAAGGCAACTCATACGGCTTTTAGATGGTAACCATGGAAACCTTGGCCATTGTTGTGAATGGTCCACCACCAGAACAAAAGCCATTTATTTTCTGCCTCCCTGAGGGGGGGTATTAAGTGCTTTGCCTTCCCCCTTTCTTTGATGCCATCCCACAATGACTCAGGTTAGGGTTCAGGTACCCAAGGATAAGAGCTGCCATTCAAGACCTGGGAGGGCTTTGGAGGACCGGAATGAAAGGAGGGTAATGAAGATGGCACAAGATGACATCCGGTGGGGATGATGAGAGGCAGTGGGTGGGGGCGGGATGCTGGTGTCACTGGAGATGCTATTAAGGGCATTTATGAGGCAGCATTCATGTCTGGAGTCCCATCTGACTGGCATCAGTAAGTGTCTCTGTTCCATTCTGGAAGGAGAGCCTTAATTAGGCATGAAGAGATTCATCAAACAGTAGCCTCTTGGAACTGTTGGTCTCCCTGCCATCTGGACGGATGGTTTCCCACCCTCATCAACAACCGTGGGAATGATGGATGAGGTTCCACAGCTCAACCCCCAGGCTCTGAGAAAGCACAACTGGCATTTGTCCTCCCCACAACAGCGAAACTCTGCCTGTGTCGATGGGCACATGTGCTGTGGTTCGTACTTAGGTTCGTCCTTGGGAGATGTGATACTGACCTGGGGCAGCCAAGTCCACATCTACCTAAAGTCAATTTTTAGTTTCCAGTGAGTGCTCCAACCACATGGATTTATAGAAAAATCCCTGGAGTGAGGGGAGAACAGTGGTGAGAATTCCATGCAGGCCTTTGCCTCAGTTTAATGACATATTTCTTCTTCTTTGGTCCAACCCACATGACTTTTTGGAAGGTTCTTTCGACATGATAGATGCAAAATGGCCTCATTCACTATAAAAGCCTCCATAGACATCCAGAATTTAATCCAACAAACATTTATTGAGCAACTGTTGTGTGCTATGCACCACGCCTAATGCTGTGATGGTTACAGATGAATAAAACAGTGCCTGCCTTTGGCAGGGTTACAGTCTATGAACAGACATAGGACAAGTGCACAAGTAGCTATAATACAAGGCAGAATATGGTAAGTGCCGTGAGAAAGGGAGAAATAAAGTGCTGTGGTGGTTCTGTGGGGGAGAGGTCCCAGCATTGATGGATCGGGGAGGGCTTCATGGTGGGTGTGGTCTCTGCATGGGCCTTGGAAGAAACTCAAGAGTGATCCAGATGATACAGGCTGCAAGGCCAAAGGCACAGGGCCAGGAAACGTGGTGTCTTTCCCAATACTGACAACTCTTCTGGATTGGCCAGTGCAAGGTATGAAGGGACCTGATTGGGTGTAATGTCAGGGTAAAGACGGGCATACTTTTGTGGGCCAGGAGATCTTAGTGAAGTTCATGAAGAGCTGGAGTTACATACCATTGTGCGTGCTCAGGGAGGTCTGGGAGAGGAGACCACTACTAAGGGGTCCAAGGGACAAGTAGAGGTGAGGTTGCAACTAGCTGGAAAGAGTAATGAGGGAATATGTGGAAGAGTCGGTGGTCATCTTAGGGACCCAGACTGTGTTGAAAGAATCATTGGTGTTCCAACCGGAAAATACGGGATCAGGCCGGGAAGACAGATGGTCTACTTAGCCTCAGACGTCTTGAGCTTAAGATGTCAGAGCCGATAGAGTATGTTTAACAAGCAGTGTATCATCCTGGAACTGGGAGCTTTCAGTGGAGCTAAGCAGCTAAGGGGGGTGGAGGGTATTCTTTGGGTGGTGGTCATTGGGTCTGAGGGAAGGCCTGCAACTGTGGATGCATGGCTTATAGGCCTTCATGGAGGACCTTATTGGAAGGAATGGCTACTTTGTAGTACAGGGAAAAGAGGGGAAAATGGGCGGATCTTCCTTGGCTCTTTTCAGCTCAAGGTAGAAATGCCAATAAATACCTCATAAATACATAAATAAATATATAAATAAATGGCCATGGAGGTTGGGTTGGGAGGGGTAAAATCTTAAGAACATAGTTCTTGCCCAGGAGAATTTGCTTTACAATGAGAGAGGCCTTTTGATTTAGCACATGGAGGTGACTGAGATGCTGGTTCCAGGAGTAGGCTAGGAGGGGACATTAAGGTATGGTACAGGGGATTGGTGGCAGTAGGAACTGCAGAGCCTGCCAAGGTCTGGTAGTGGAGGAGTTAAGTGGAGAGGCTATAGGAATCAGGGTGAATGCAAGAGTGGCTAGAAAAGGTCTGAGGGCATGAGAGGAGACTCCCTGTCTACAGGAGGAGCCTTGCTTGTGGAAGAATGAAGGTTAAGTGGGAGGGAGAGACCAAGAGATTATGAGAAAAAGTCTCTCTCTGTCTCTCTCTCTGTCTCTCTCTCTGTCTCTCTCTCTGTCTCTCTGTCTCTGTCTTTCTCTCTCTCTCTCTCTCTCTCTCTCTCTTGGTGATGGCAGAGGCTGAGGGTAAGGTCATTGGGGGCTCAGAGTAAATGGAAGTCTGGCAGGCTTAGGCAGGTGGACTGAGGAGGTGACTGATAGCCAACAGTAGAGGGGACTGGCTGAGGCTGATGTGATGCTACAGGGCAGCTATGAGGTTAAGAGTGTGGGCTGTGTCTCCCTGGGGCCAGCCAAGCTCCACCAGCCCCAAGTGAGTTCTCAGGAGGCAGTAGAGGACACTTGGCTGCTGACTGGAAAGAATGAAAAGAGGGAAAGCCAAGGTCTGTAGAGATCCTTCAGCCACATGCCCAGATCATTCTAACTGCCCAGGGTCTGCAGTTAGGGAAAGGGTATATATGGATGGTCCTAGCACCTCTGACTTTCCCATCAGGTTACTGCCTGTGTAAGTCCAGTTAGACAACTGGTCCTCTAACTCCTCTTCACAGAGAGGATGCTGGGTGGGGCTCAGAGTCACCTCCAGATCCTGACCTCTGGGCCTTCTTCATGATCCCATGTGGGTTCTTCCGACATCTAAAGGGCTTTCCTAACTCGAGGCCCTGTTGGCGATCGTACCTGTCCCTCCAGGGCCCTGCAAACTTTAGAAATTAAATGTCTTCTAGAGCCTTTGAGAGCCTTCAGATGAAAGGCTCTGGAGACATGTAAAATACGATCCTAATTATCTCCACTGCTCTGAGGAGGCTGAACCACTCAGCTCCCAGGGAGGCTGTTATGGCTGTTACTTTTTAAAATATTCATTTTATGATGCAAATCCCAAATTACAAGCTTCATTCTGTAACAAGAACAAAGGGGGAAACAGGGACGTACAGTCCTCAGCCTGTTTGGGGCTGGAAGGAATGTACGCAGGGTTAACGGTTCTAGGGTATCCCTCCATTGTCTCTGCTTACTTCCCATCAGCCATTAATTTAGAGCAAGCATCGTGTTCTGAATGGCTGTTGATTAATTACGTCAGGCCTCATATGCTTGGGAGCGGATCTTGCTTACTTTTTTTTTTTTTTTTTTTTTAACTCTCTTCACCTTCAAGATAATAGTGGTTTTTTTTTTTTCATTTATCTTTCAAATATGTTTAAAAACACCATTATTTATCAGGCGAGGGAACTGCATCTAACACATCACACTGGCTAATGCTTTGCTGTGTGTGACCTGTAAGTCCAACTCCTAAGTTGTTGGCATCAAGCCCAGATTTCCCCTGGAGATTAGGTCCAGTGTTTGGAACTGTGTTGGCTTTGGGCTTTTTACAAGAAAAACAAGTCTTAAGTGGGAGTCCTAACAGAGGGGGAGAAGGCTTTTGCAAACCCTCTGCAGTGGTTGATGGTGTGGGGGGTGAGGGTGGGCAGGGATGTAGGGTGGACACTGGAACCTCTCTCAGAAGAGCTTGGTGTGGGCAGGTATGACTGTCAAGATGGGAAAGTGACAAGGTGACATTGACACAGCAGGCTGCAGGGGACTCTCAGAGTGCAGGATGCAGAAAGCAAACAGGGAGTGACTGCAGAGACCCAGGGTTAGATGCGTCACAGTCTTCCTGGTGTCCAGTTCTAGGGCTCTGGGAGGTGCCTAGAAAGCTGATTGTGTGTGTTTTGAACAAGATGACACCTATTGTGACTGTGCTCTTTCAAGCATTTGCTGTGTCTTTCTGGCGGTAGATGGGACAGTACAGTTCCTTCATGTGACATTCTAAGAGGATGAGGTAAAAGTGAACCTGGAAGTTGAAGTCCTAGGGTCACTTCTGCCTCAGTGAGCCTCACCAACAAAACGATCCTATTTTGTACACACTTTTGTCCTTTTCTGAGGTGGAGCAAACTCCTAGAAGATGTCAAGTTTCTAAAACCATGATTTACAACATCTACCTCCTTAGGGCCACTTTAGGGCTGTTCTGCCCTACTACGTCCCGGGTGGTACTTGTCCAACCAGAATATGGGGCTGCCATTGCGTTTCCTCCAGCCTTTCTCCGTAGCTGTGAAGGCTTGTCTGGGACACAGGTGCCATCATGGTTGTCCTTTGGGCAGCTGCACTCTCAAGTTCATGAACAAAGCCCTCGGCTCTGTTGTGCCCCGCGCTGCTTGGTCTCCTTGTGCCTTGTTGCCCAGTGGAACTCTCCAAGTCTCTCCTCCATGAACTGCACATCTTTAGACTGGTTCAAGCTGTCATCTCTGGGTCTGGGCTACCCAGAATCCACTTCACTTGGAGGTTCGGGGAAGCTAACAACAGGTGGCTCTCCATTCATCCATGAGCCCAAAGATCCATCCAGCCCAGGAAGTGGGTTGTCATCCAAAGTCATGGGACTGGCTTCTTTGCATGTCAAGTCCTTCTGCCCCCAAAGATGGACTGAGTCTCCATCTGGTCCAGGTGGGTTCTCCACACCTTCTTCCTGTGGCTTATCTGCCTAATGCTAGATGAACACCACACAGTTATAAATACTCAGGTCAATATATATATGCAGGTATAGATATATATATTCTGGTCACTGTTTTACACTTTAACAAAGAAAACCACTAGCCTGCTTTTTCTATTGTTTGTGCCACCCCGACTCCCATCTGCCTGTGGTGTAGCTGGCAGGAAAGTGAGCCACTGAGTCCCATGGGCTGTCCTCCTTACGTAGCCCCATCACACTGGCCGACAGTCAGTTTCAATGCCCCCTGTTCATGTAGGCTCTTGAGGGCTTTGAATTCCAAGGGCATGGTGTGGGGGCTGGCCTGGGAGGTGTAGCCGTACTTGAGGCTGTCGTAATAGTGGTACTTGACAGGGTTCTGATTCTGATCCAGTGGGAAGGGCCAGAAACCATAAAGGTAGATCTGATTGCAGAAGCGTGTGGCCAGGGTGTACATCAAGAGGCCAGTGGTTGGTCTTTTGATGTGGACTTTGTTGGTCAGCCAATATCTGGAGAAGAAAAAAAAAGGGAAGTTAGAAAAAAAAAAAAAACCAAACCAATAAGGCCTGGGAAGATGGCTTAGTTGGTAAATTCCTGGCTTGCAAGCAACCTGTTTGGATTCCTCAGCACCCATGTAAAAGCTGGTGGAGTACACCTGTAACCGGCCATGTAGGGGCCCAGTGGAAACAGGAGGATCCCTGGAGCTCATTGGTCACCCAGCCTAGCCAATTAGTGAGCTCTGGGTTTAGCAAGAGACCCTGTTTCTAAAAAGAAGGTAGAGAGCAAAGACACCTACTATCAACCTCTGGCTGCCACACTTACACACTTGCATGCTCGTGTACACCCCTCCATGCACCTACTATATACTATAAACAAACACTTACAGAAACAATGAAGACAAGTGTTTGTGATTACTTCTTTCCAAGAGGAAAGAACTTTTATTCATCCAGCAGCCCACCTTCTGCCACTCTAAGAGCCAAACATGTCAGAGACCCAAGGCTTCCTTCTCAGAAGTCTGACAACCTCTACAGTTAAGCACCTGGACTACACCTTGAGTTGGTACTTTCCTGTGCATGAGTCTATGAGGTCTGGTGCCAAGATGAAGACTGGCAGCCCATGGTCACTCATGTGGTATGTGCCTTGCCTTGAACTCAAACCCACTGACAACTGAAGCAGGGTTAGCAGTTTTCTGTAATGGGCTGGATGATAAATACTTTTGGCTTTGCCATCCTATGGCTCCAACTATGACTATGCAACCACACTAAATCAGAGCGTTAAGGAGCCACCGTCAACATACATTGGTGTGTCCATGCCTGGCCCTGACCTCTCTTAAAGCATGTTTGCTTCCACAGTGCCCACTGCCTTTCAGAGAGTCCTATTCGTCTTCTCTACTTAAACAGGCACAGTTAGATTTGTTTCCTCTCAGTGCTCCCAGAAGCCCTGCCCTCTGAGGCAGCTGACATTCTCTGACCATGCATGTGACTTTTCTGCAGAGCCGAGGCACTCTGGACAGTGGTCTAAGCTGGATTCTGTCTACACGTTTCTTCCAAAGACCTGCCATTCCATCTTATTATCCACCTTGAGTAGGAAGTCAGTGTTTCCCATCCTAGGACTCTGTCGAAGAGTGATGGAAGAAACACAGAGAAGTATAGAGAGCAGGGTGTTAGATGAGGCGTCCTAAGCGAGTGGAGGTCTGTGCATTTCTGTGTGCCTTAGCCAGGACTACAGCATGGAAGGGGCCGTCTTCATTCTGAATGAGGAATCATGCCCAGAGGATGGAGATATGTAATTCAGATGGTACCATTGTTAGCTTTCTGTGTCTTGGAGAAAGTCACTTCTGTCTGATGAACTTCGTTTTTCATATTGATGCACAGTCCAGACACCTCCAGGTTCCAACATTCCAGGAGAGTGTAGAAATCTCTCTACATGTGAGAAACCTTCTGCTTGCTAGCATTCTCCATTCCTACTGTATGGATCCGGAGATCACACTGAGTGGCCCCCCACCTCTTTATTTGTAGTTAAAACTCCACTTCCCCCAGCAGAATGAGTTTATTAGCCAATTCTGTGCCAATGTAAAGGCAGAATTGCTGACCACTGAGCTGGCCCAGTGTGTCTCTAAACCAGCCCCAGACCATGCTCTTCTTTTCTTAAACAACCTCCATGGCACAGCGTCTCACCGGCTCCCACACACCACTCCACTGAAGTGAAGGCCAGCACAGTTTCTGATGGCCCACAGCACAGCACTGCATACAGCTTCACCTCAAGCGAACCTATTCTTGCTGGAAGTAGAAGGACACCAGGGCAAAACATTTACTTACTGTTGAAGTTTAAAACTCTCCCCCCCCCCCCCTCTCTCTCTCTCTCTCTCTCTCTCTCTCCTTCATAGTGATTTTAGTGGAGTGGACAGGAGGGAAAGGCTTCTAAGAAGCCCAAGAAATCTTTTCTTTTTGTACAATGGCTCTTTCTGTAGCTCAAAAATGGAACCCAAAAGTTTCCAGAGTCAACCCTAGGGCATCTTCTTGCTTCTTTGTTTGGAGGAAGCATTAGCTTATGAATTTGTTGAGGCTACAAATGCCTAATAATCCATGTAATTAAAGTATGTAATATTTGTAATGTTTGATTCAATAAAAGGTATTCTGAGGACCCCTACAACAGAACTGTTTGTCTGGTGTGATGTTAATGTCACTTTGGACCTTGAGATAGGAGACTGTGGGTCCAGATGACCACATCCAGGCCTGTGGTTCTCCTGGGCACAGTGGGAGCTTGGTGGTCCTTTGTACAACCACGGTTGTTCTGTAAGTCTGTCACTTGGAGACTCTCTTCCTTCTGCCTCCTCCTATCTTATCCTATCAGAGCCTAGAAACTTCCTAGCAACTAGATTTTCCAACAGGGAAAAAGATGGAATGACAAAGACAGAGCCGTGCAGTGGCTCTGGTAACTGCAAACACGACACAATTGAAAACAGCAAGGAGCAAGTCTGTGGACACAACACAGCTCTCTACTTTCTTTTCCATGCTGCTGATGTTTCTATGGTGATGGTCAACCATTGCCTCCTCCCGCCCCCCCAACTCCTCACAGCCTCCGGGGCATCTCTCAGAAACCTCTCACTGTTTCACAGGCCATCCAGATTCCATGGTGGAAACTCCAAAAGACCTGTCCTGGCTACACTGGCAGCTTTGCCTTTCCCTACACTGTGTCAGCTTCCCCAGTATAAATGGTCACAGCTCTCTTCCAAGATCCTATGTTGTCTCATAGTGCCTCCCCCTACCAAGGTTCTGTTGCACTTTTGTCTTGGTCTCTGGGCTGTACCTGAGATCACCTGTTAATAGGTTCTTTCCCAGGTTGTTGAAATCTCATGGGACTGCAGTGTGCATGTGTGCCTTTTCTATATACTCTGGGTTCCCACTGCGTCATCTCTCTTGCTGCCTCTGTGCTAAGGAATAGGGACTGCTGAGGAAGTGTATCATCACTTACATGGAAGGAGTTCTGATTTCAGAACAGAGGGCTGTGTTTAGTCTTTCCTTCCCTTACTGAGCTTCCACAGGGTCATAGCCTGGGTTAGGTATGGGTGTGGGTTGGGGTGTCACTTGTCTGAAAGAAAATATGTTGAGAATGTGAGGGGTAGCCTATGTGTAGTAAGTCCCACAGGTGTCCAGGATGCTGTGGTCATGGTGTCTCTTCACAGCAATAAAAACTTTTGATAAAACAGGTAGATAACCTCAGCTAGCCATCCTGCCGATGAGAGAACTCCATGGAAGGTAATGACGCTGGAGATCCTAAGCCTTGGAATTAAGGTCATTATTCCAAAAAGCCACAGGATACCAGAAGTCCTGACTGCAGCTACTTGGGTGTTTCTGAAAGGATGTGTTTTGTGAGGTTTCCTTCCAACTGCCCCGTATTGCAACACTGTTCTGATCTTTTGAGAAGATGTGCTTTGAAAGGTCCATCTTGTGACTCCTATTCTTCTCCAGTTATGATGGCTATTCTTGGTTGTCAATGTTTGACTACATTTAGACATAACTAAAACCCCCAAATAGGGCACACCTGTGAGGGGTTTTTGCTTAATTTGAAGCAGAAAGATCCACTTCTAATCTTGATCTTTGAGGTGGGAAGATATAGCTTGAATCCAGAACTTTTGAGGTGGGAAGACCCACCTCTAATCTGGTCCATACCTTCTGTTGGAAGTCTGTATAAAAATAATGAAGAAGGAAGGTATTGGGTTTTTTGCCTGCTTGCTTTTGCCTCCCTAGCAAGTCTATTCTTTTAGCGGTGTTAGAGCCTACTTTTTCAGGATTCTGGCATATACTGATGACCAGTTGAAATATCCAGCCTCGTGGACTGGACAACTACTAGATTCGTTGGTCCTTCCATTCATAGTTAGCCATTGTTGGATTAGCTGGACCACAGCCTGTAAGTCATGCTAACAAATCATACATATGTCTCTCTCTCTCTCTCTCTCTCTCTCTCTCTCTCTCTCTCTCTCTCTCTCTGTGTGTTTCTGTTACTCTAGAGAACCCTGACTAATATATCACCTATCCTAATAACATTCCACAGACACTCCCCTCATGTATTTCAACTGAGGTCTAGCCTTGACTTCAGTAGCCCTCTCTCAGTATTCTACCCCTCACCCAGGGTTTCACATAGTGGTCATACCACAG
Source organism: Uromys caudimaculatus (assembly GCA_028551405.1). Classification (NCBI taxonomy): domain Eukaryota; kingdom Metazoa; phylum Chordata; class Mammalia; order Rodentia; family Muridae; genus Uromys; species Uromys caudimaculatus. Next base: position 116,333,495 of record CM052703.1, on the reverse strand, counting down.
ACTGGGGCATTAGGAAGTCCTCAAGGATTAAGCAAGATCCTATTGGTGAGGGGTTGAACTGAGGCTCCCCTCGGCAGGTTCTCTGATTCCACAGCCATGTTCTTTGTCCTTTGTAGTCTAGCCATGACAGTACACGGGTGGCCAGAGAGGTGCATGATGCTAGGATGTGGGTCTGCTGATGGGGCATCACCTAACAGGAAGGAAGCACAGTGATTGTTTTGGGATGCTTGATGCTGAAGTTGGGGCTCTTGGGTCACCATGGTATTCTCTGTGCTCAATCAGACTATGAGATGAACTTGAGAAGGCTCTGGGAGATAAAGGCAGGGATTCTGTAAAAAGACAATTCCAAGTGGGGCTGAAAATGGGTATAAAAGGGCTTTTGATAGTGATAAAAGTTGTTAAAGCAGAATGGTGTTGGTGGCTCCACAACAGGTATGTTACTGGTATGTAACAGGTATGTTACAGCTCATCAAACTGTAGTTACAATATGTAAATTAATAGGCATCAACTATACTTCAATAACATTTTTGTTGTTTATTTGTTGTTTTAAAGATGACTCTCAGAAGGATAGCCAATGACGGCAGATCCTCCTACCCACCCTGGGAGATGTTCATCTACCTAACTAATACACATCCCATAACGGGGAGCCTGCCCTTCGCTAAGGTGGCCTATTATATTTCAGTTCGTTGCCCACCACAACACTGGGTGCTTTAGGAGATGCCTGGAGCCCACCCCTCTGTGTAGCCTGCACACTGAGGTTCCCATAATGTCCTCCAGTCACTCCTGCTCTGACTATGACGTGGGAAAGGACGGAAGGGAAAGGGGAACAGAGTAGATATAGGAAAGATGAGGACTCAGCCAGCCCAGCAGCCTGGCCGAGTTACAGTGGGGTAACGTGGGAGTGGGAGTGTGTCTAAGGAGAACCAGTGTCCAGCCTCTGTGCTGTCACATAATGTGGAACAGTGGCAATAGTGGCACCTTCAGGAATGACCAATTTTATTGTTGCTCTGTAAGGTGATACTAAGATTTTCTGAGTTATTTTAAAAGTACTAGAAATTGTGTGTGTGTGTGTGTGTGTGTGTGTGTGTGTGTGTGTGTGTGTGTTTAGAACACTGTGGGCATTCAGTGGTAGAACACTTGCCCAGCATACGTGAGGCTCTGGGTTCAATTTCTAATACTATCAAAAATATATTTACCTAAAAATAGCATGTGAGACCTTATTGAGTGAGTAAGACAGAATCTGTCTGTGGTTAGAGTACCAGCCTCCTAGATTAGAGTTGTCTTCCTCTTTCAGTGATCAGAGGCAAACATAGTGGAGCAGGGAGATTTTCTCAGGCAGATAGATGCAAGATCCATCTGCAAAGGATTAGACTGAGTTTGGATATAAAGATGTGTTTCCCAATCTTGGTCTCTGGGCAGTTTTTGCCCCGTGGTGATTCCATGTGGGTCAGGGTTGGGGTGACATGGCTGTGGCTATAACTACTGTTATCCAGAGTCCAGCAAGTTGCAGCTGACATTCTGCAGGGACCCATGAACCACACTGATGCTCACACCCTGAGCTGACACGACCAAATGCCATCCTAGGGATTTATGCTTTGTTTACTTTCTGATAGTAAGGCCTTAGCAGGGGATGGCTTTCTGAAATGAATTTCTATTCAGGCCAGTAGTGCTATGCCCAGAAGGGGTGTGAGTTTAATCAATGGGACAAGCCAGCAGCTAGCAGGGGACAGTGCGATGACATGCCTATGCTGAGATCTCACTCCATACCTTTTCCCACCTGCTCCTTGGGTGAACTCTCTTTTTCTCTTTCCCCAAATTAAGCACATACATCTCTCCTACCTGGAAGCTGTCTCTTTTTCTCTCTAACTCCTCCCTGGTTCAACCTGTCAGTCACATTACCTGATCACTATGAGCCTTCCCCCTACTCTTTTCTGTGCTTAGCAGCTGGGGCCAAGGCTTACATTCCTTCATAGGATTCAGTCATTCAGTTCCCTGCATGCTATACCTGCTGCCCTAGGAAGACGGTAGCACTCTGGAATCCACAGTGTGCTCCCCCACACATCCCAGCATCCTTGCGGTTTAGCTGGGTTATATCACCAGTTCTGGTACCCAGGCTCCAGCCTCTTCCTCTGATCTGGAGATGGGTTGGTTAAAATACGATGCATCATAGGTTGGAAGAGAGCCAGGAACAACTCCCATTACATTTGGTAAGATCGAGACACAACCGTCTAATTTGTTAAACCCCTGGGACTTGAAGCTTTGTCATTGCAGCAGGTCTGGAAATAGTAGTCCCGAGGTCTGTTGTGTGCCACATCCATTTCACTCAAATGACACTGAAAAATGGGAAGACGTGGGAAAGAAGAGAGGGGAAGCTAGCACAGTTTTGGAACTGTGGACATTAGGACAGGAACAGAAGACCCGCTCTTCAGTCCCAGTGCCAGAGTTTCCACCCATAATCCCTACCCGAGAAAGGTGTTAATGGCCCACAAGGTTCCAGACTAAACCAAAGTGTGATGGCTCTTGGTTGAGGGACTCACCTACTCCCCATTCTGCCTTCATGGTAAACAAGAACTCCTGATCCATGTCTGACAGGGACATGGGGCTCCATTAAATGAGCTGCTTGTAATAGAAGCTGACTGAGTTAGGTAGGAACAGATCACTCTCCATTTCCTTTCTGTCTCCACAGTTGCTCTGGCCAATTTAGAGATCTGTGTGTGGCAAACTTATAGACGATTCCTTTCCTTGGGATAACAGCTGGATGTTAAAACATAAACTAATTAATTTTGCCTTCCCAAATGAGGTTAGCTGGGTGCATCCACAGAGTTGTATTAACAATGCACCTTTAATATCCTAGTCTTGAGATTTTAATTAGTAGGCAGAGTAATCTCAAAGACGGCAGTAATTATTTTTCAAATTGGTCACCTCAATGACTGTGCTGGTTAGGCACTGTATTTTATGAGCATGGGCACCAATCAGTGAGGATTGCCAAAGCTACCTTTAACGTGCTTCCTTCCTTCACCCTGGATTCTTGGGTGCAGTATATGGTGAGAATAATGGCTGACACTGGTTGGAGAGGCAACAGTGAGGGTTTTCTCCAAGAAGCTAATAACACTGTGGGATGGGGCTCACCATGTCCTTGTGGGGAAGGAATATCCACAGGGAGATGGGAAGGGCACTTGGTGATGCTTTGCATGAGATCAGCAGTACAGCTGGAAGGTATTCACTGGGGAGGCTCCTGCTTTGTGGTCTCCTGCAATATGGATCAGCCCAGATCTAAAGGTCCCACAGTCCACTGCTGTTCTTCCCTCGCTGAACATTGAAGTTTCTTCTACACCCTGGCTAATCTCAGGGTGAATCTGTCCATTTTGCATGACATTTACATTCTGGCTTTACCTTAGAATTAGGGGCTGTTGTCAAGAGTTGGTAAAGTGCTCGCCTTGCAAACATGAGGACTGGAGCTTAATCTCTTCAAAAGCCGGAGGAAAGTAGCCTAATCTTTGAGCTTTACATCCTGTCCTGCACCGAGAAACTCTGTCTCAAAAAAAACCAAAAACCTTTGCTTGGTTGGTTGCACCTAAGGTTGACTTCTGGCCTCCACATGCACACGTATATATGCATACTTACTTATACAAACACATGCATGCACACACAAACACACACACACACACACACACACACACACACACACACACACACACACACACACTGTACTGGCTGGTTTTGTGTGTCAACTTGATACAAGCTGGAGTTATCACAGAGAAAGAAGCTTCAGTTGAGGAAATGCCTCCATGAGATCAAGCGGTAAGGCATTTTCTCAATTAGTGATCAAAGGGGAAGGGCCCCTTGTGGGTGGTACCATCTGTGGGCTGGTAGTCTTGGGCTGTGTAAGAAAGCCAGCTGAGCAAACCAGGAGAAGCAAGAAAGCCAGTAAACAGCATTCCTCCATGGCCTCTTCATCAACTCCTGCTTCCTGCCCTGCTTGAGTTCCAGTCCTGACTTCCTTTGGCAATGAACTACAATGTTGAAATGTAAGCTGAATAAACCCTTTCCTCCCCAACTTGCTTCTTGGTCATGATGTTTGTGTAGGAATAGAAACCCCAACTAAGACACACACACTTAGTGAAGTCATGGAAATGAGGGAGGATTCTGGTTCCTAGGTGTCTAGGTCTCTAGGTTTATCTACACCAATATTCTCTCTGTCTCAAATATACTTCAAACATGACCAAGCCACCCAAAGTTTCAATGATCCTATGAGTACATAGGATGAAATCAATGGCCCCTGTCAAGCTGGACATATCAGCAATCTGGGGCTGCAAATCTTCCTCATCACTGCTTTGTATCACCCAACTGCCACCGAAGCATCTTGGTTTTCTCCAAAGCCTCTCCTATATGTATTGGTCAGCTACTTTAGTGTTCTCAGTTGTCATATTACTTCCTGCTGAAACCTTCAGGTCTTCCATGGATGGCTTTGGCCCTGTATGCTGATCCCCTGTCACAGCAGCTACCACATTACACTTTGGTTATTTGTTTGCCTCTCCTTTCCTTCCTGCACTTCTAAATTCTATAAGGAAGTGGGTTGACTTCTGTGATGGTTTGTATATGCTTGGTCCAGGGAGTGGCACTATTTGGAGGTTTGGCCTTGTTGGAGTAGGTGTGTCCTTATGGGAGTGGGCTTTAATATCCTAGTCCCAGCTGTCTGGAAGCCAGTATTCTGCTAGCAGTCTTCTGATGAAGATGTAGAACTCTCAGCTCCTCCTGCACCATGCCTGCCTGGATGCTACCATGTTTCTGCCTTGATGATAATGGACTGAACCTTTGAACCTGTAAGCCAGCCTCAATTAAATGTTGTCCTTTATAAGATTTGCATTGGTCATGGCATCTCTTCACAACAGTAAACCCCTAACTAAGACAACTTCCTTTTCCTTTGTAACCCTAGATCCTAGCATAGGACAAGCATGAAGTGCATACTTCACAAGTCTTCAATGATAACTGGCTGATAGAGCTCATGGGTCACTGTGGGGGCACTGTCAGGAGAGGTACATGGGCTCACTCATCCAGACAGCAAGCAAGACTGCACACGTGATAGGATAACACCAGTCTAGACAGCACATTGCTTCAACAAAGGAGTAAAAACAACAACAACAACAACAACAACAACAAAACCCAAAACCATGATGCTGGTTATTTGGAGGGCCCTTCCTGATATAAAGTGGCTGCTTTGGGTGTAGAGAGACTATTTTTCATGCTTAAGAATTACCTGTGACTCTAAAGGGCCAGGAGGACTCCAGAAAGATTGTTTGTTGGGAGCTTAAACCTTGTGGCTAGATTCTAGAGTTTAAATTGATGCCCCACACAAACAAACAGATTATATTCAACTTTGTTCATAATCAAAGGACTCCAGTTTCAAATAACAATAATCAGATGCCAGTTTTCACTGCATTGGTAAAGATGACAAATGTTGATAGTACATTTTGGGAAGGTTTGAGGAAAGCAAGTATTTTCAATAACTGTAGGTGAAAGTAAATTGGTACTTGCCTCTAGGGAGGGCAATTTGGCAATAGCCATAAAGATCAACAAGGCATGTATCCGTATCCCGTTTTAGCAAAGACACTTCTAAAGAGCAAGCCCACAGATACAGATATTTTACAAAAATCATCAGAAGTGATGGATGGATTCATCCTTTACTGCAGCAAAGATTGGGACCAATGTCTCTGCCTACACAGATGATGAGCCAGGTATATCACGTATGGCCAAGCAGCTTTGAGGGACCATGAGTTGGCGTGCTCCAGATGGGATAGTTTTCAGTTTAGAAAAGTGTGAGTGCACACAAATTCCCTATGTGTCAAAAGAGAGATAGTCACAGAGATGGCTTCACTTCTTGACTCCTGAAGGAGAATGAGAAATGAGGGGCTTAACTTCCTTTACACACACACACACACACACACACACACACACACACACACACACACACACACACAGCAGTATCTGAACGTGTCCCAACGCTATAGGCTATCTTTTCTTTTTATGTTTTTAAAGATTTATTTATTTATATATCTTATGTATATGAGTGCTCTATCTGCATGTGCATCTGTATGCCTGAAAGGGCACCGGATCTCACTGTAGATGGTTGTGAGCCACCATGTGGTTGTTGGGAATTAAACTCAGAACCTCTGGAGGAGGAGCCAGAACACATATAATTCAGCCAAAGGGAGGGAACGCAGGGATGGGCTGGATCTTTTCAAGTTCATTTCCTTTAGAGGGAAGGCTTCACAGCCACTAACTATTCTGGGCTTTCCTTTTCCTCCCCAGGGTTAGCAGGTGGAGGAGGCTATCCAGATAGCACAGTCTATAAAGCTTATGAGGCATCCTAACCCTGCATTTGAACCGTATCTTGCTGCAACCCCATACTCCTTAAAAGCCCCACAAACATATTTTCTCCTCTCTTGGCTTTTTTTTTCTTCTATAAGACAGGGTTTCTTTGTGTAGCCCTGGCTGTCCTGGAACTCAGTTTGTAGACCAGGCTGGTGCCCAACTCAGAGATTCACCTGCTTCTGCCTGGGATTGCAGCCAGTGTTCTTAACTGCTGAGCCATCTCTCCAGCCCAGACAATCTTTCTTTTCTATAGAACATACACCCAGAAAGGCAACTGTAGTTCCTTGGCTATCTGCCCACTGGAGCAGCAAAAGAGAAGGGTGTGGACTAGGGATGCCCATGGTGGACTGGGATGGCGTGCTTGGAGAAAGCTCCTCTGCTAATGCTGGGCTGTCCCTTTGTTCTGTGTACCATCCATCCTCTCCCTCAGCTCCATCTTTGACCTTTAGGCTTCTGCGCACAGTGATAGATGGCAGGACCCCACCACTGATCTTCTCTCCTAAGCCCTGGCAGAAGAGGACCTGAAGAAGAGCCATTCCAAGACAAGCCTCAACATTCCTGGTACTGAATTTGGCACCAATTCACAGAGTGTCTGCTCAGGGCCCATGGGCTGCTGTCCTATTCAAGGGGTGGCCCTCTCTGTGAGGCATTGCCTTCCCAGTTGTTGTAATTGAATTAGAACCATTCGTGACCAGCTGCTGACTAGTTTCCCACTCACTGGGCCACACGTAACTGCCCGGCTGTCTATCCGCTCTCCTACTCTCCTCCCTGGCTAACAGCCAGCCAGGGCACTGGGCCACTCTGCAGGCTGGCAAAGCTCTTGGGAGAGCTGCTTGTGCTGGAACCTTGTTGGCATGAGGCTAGGCTCTGCCAGTCACAGGCTTTGCATTGTGCTCCTTGCAATGTCCGGGTCACAATCTCAGATGGGCTGGAGCTGTTAAGTACACTGATTCATTGAATCAAACAACTCTGGAGTGGAGCATAACTGTTACAAAATTGTGTTCCTCAAATTCATTGGTTGAAGTCTGACCTATCTAATTCTCAGCACCTTGGTATGTGACCTTATTTGGTGATAAGATCTCAGAAGTATCCAGATTAAAATTAGACGTTAGGATGGGCTTTATTCCCAGGTGTCTTATGTCCTTGTAAACAGAAATGTTTGTGCCATGTGAACGTAAAGACAGCCATCTACAGACAAAGAAGGGAGACCTGTATTTCATAGCCCTCACAGGGGGCCAATGCTGCCTCATTCTAATTTTGGAATACCCAGCCTCTAGAGTTGTGATAGGACCAATGACTATAGTTTAAGCTTACCAGTCAGTCCTTTGCTCAGGCAGCCCTTACTGAACAATGTACCAACTCCGTGTGAACAACTTGGATCGCTCTCCTCACAGCCCCAGTAAAGGGATTCACTTAACCCAGACATTTCAAAAGGTGCTGAAGATTTATCACTTCCTAAAGGAGCCACCTGGCTGCTGAGGCTCTCAGGAGTTGGGAGGCTCTCATCGGTGGCCAGATGGCTTGCTCTCCCCACTCCTTTCCGCCACCTACCCGCAGCCTCACAGGCCCAATCTAGCAGTCCCTCAAGGGCTCTATTTCATCAGCCTAAAGTACCCTGGGAGCCTTTAAGTGTCTGATGAGAGCCCTGACTGAATGTGGATGTTCTGATGCTTCCCAGAGCCTTCTCTTCCCAAATGTTTCAACTTCTCAATTTTTGTGCCACCATGGTCCTTTTCCAGTCTGGTTCCCCAAAAGCATATGTGACTCTTCAAGTGGGATCTGGCCAAGCAGAGTAATAAAGTGATCCCTGACCTCCCTGCCTCTGAAAGGTGCTGAAAGATTCACAGTGCGCCCTGAGATCATGGAAACCTTTGTCCACTCAGTTTCAAGCTACCACTGTTTTCCTCACCCAATGGCAGAATTTTGTTGTCAGAATTTTCAGTTTCTTCCCTTAGATTAATAACCGAGACTCTGAATGTTGAAACTTCTATAGAATCACCTCATGTGTGAATTTGTTAACTGAATCAACAGTGACCTATTTCAGCCATTGGCAGAAATGGAAACAGGGTCTGAGCCCAGTGTCAGGGTCCCAGAGGACTCAATAAGGTCAACATGAACACAATGAATTTAGCATCATTGGCCGGTCTGTGGTCACTAGAGAGTGGTTTGTCCATCTGTCATGGATATGAGGAGTGGCAAGAGGATGTGTAGAGGCCTCTCAGTTTCACACAGGAAGAGTCCAATTCTAGCTCCCCTTCTCACCAGGACAGTTTACTTAACATCTCCCAGTCTTAGTTTTCGTGAGAGTAAAAGGAGAATTGAACTAGTGTTCTATCTACAAGGCTCTTCCAAGAGAAAGCCAGTGTTTGTTCTCCTTCATTGTCCCGATTGTCAATTAGGCCACAGCTCTTTAAGTTGCCATGAAGTACCTGGTCACTGTAGCTGACTTACACCCTGTGTAAATAGAGACTACACAGATCCCAGTGTACTATCTGCTCTTCCCTTCACCCAGGGACCCCAGGGCACTGTCTGGTGAGCACACCTACTTGCGATGTTTCTTCCCACCCCTATTTATAAAATCCTGGATGAATAATCTTCCCAAACTCAGGTGTACTGGTGTCCATAGTTTTCCCGTGTGTGTGTGTGTGTGTGTGTGTGTGTGTTTAATCAGAGTCAAGATGACTGCCTCAATATACTTCCAGTGTAGCTCAATTCAGAAGAGACCATGGCCAGCTGCTCAGAGGACCTAACTTCTAGCCTCTCCTGTGTGTTAACTGGTCTTGATTTAGTGATAGCAATGGTTCCAAGTTTATGCCATTAGCAGAAACAGATAGAAGACCTGTTAAAACACAGATTGCTGGATGCTTTCTGAGGGGCTTTGTGATGTGGTCTGAGGATGTACAGGTCTAAACCATCCACAGGTGATGCTGATGTTGTTCGTCCAGAGTTCATGCTGAGGGCCTTTAGCGTGGGGGCGGCAAATGGACCTGTAGGTAAGGTAATCAAGGATCATCTCACTTTCTCCGGGCCATAGAGCCGCCCCCCACCCTCTTCGAAGAGAAAACAGGACTTGAGGAGTTTGGTTTACTTCTGAATTTTTGTTTTTATATTTTTGGCAGTGCTGGGGATGGAACCCAGAGTTTCACGTGTACAAAGCAAGAGAGCTGTACTCCCAGCCTACTCCTGCCTTTTGTAGCCTCAGTACAATCTACGTCTATTTCTTTGGGTTTTGCCTGCAAGAAATATAGCTTTTTGGTGATGTTATTGTTTTACTTACTATTATTATAAGCTCAAGCCCATCTTGGTTTTTCTTTTCTTGACATTATTTTTCTAGAGTCCCTTCACTAGTTCCTGGCCATGTGCACTAGAAGTAAAAGGAAGCCAATGAGGAGCAATGGAAGAATCCTGGATCTGTCCCTTCCGGGGGCCTTGTGTAAATGAGCTACTCCGTGAGGTTCACTTTTTTCTATCTTTAAGAGGGGGAATAACAAGACTAAGTCCAGCCTTACCATCACATGGGATAAGGCTCAGCATGGTGTCTGGCCCATAAGCGATAATTAAGATATCATGTGCCCCCATCTATTTTCCTATTTTCTATTTCAGTTCCTTCACACAGCATTCAGAATGTGTGATTGAAGAGTTGACATCCGAGCATGTTTGCTTTTCTTCAGAAGAATATCTTGCATGCAAACAGCCAAGCAAATCAGGGAAGACCAACTCATCTGGTCTGTTGATGAGAAGGTTTTAAGAAGATAGTGCCCCACTAGTGCTAATGGGTATAGAGACTCTGAAGTGTTTTGACAGTTCAACTTGTCCTGCCTATAGGGAAAGCTGCCCCGGAACCTGGATAACTGTTGTGTGAACAGAGTCTCTATACCAGGGTGATACTCCCAAGCCCACCGAACTCCCATGGCCTCTGGAGATCTGGAAACGAAGAGGCACAAGTCCCCCCTGCACCTGGGAGCCAGATGACATGCTTCTACTCTTGCTTGTTCCATTTAATGGCTATGTCACTTGTATGAGATCACTGGGTTTTCCTTAGCATAGGCTAGCAAAGATACTAGCATACCTCAAAAGTAGACTCTTCTTTAAGATCCTTGCCAGCAGAGCACAAGAGTTCCAGATTCTCCAAGTCCTCACAGATAAGTGTTGTTTTCTGGTCACTTTCTTAATTTACTTGATGACAGTCTCCTAGGTGTGATGTGAAGCCCCCCTGTGGTTTTATGCTTCTGCAGTCCTTGGTGATGCCGAATGACTAGTCATATGCTAATTGTTCATTTGCATACTTCTTTGGAGAAATGTCTATTTGAATCCTTCTTCCATTTTTGAATTGGGTTGCTTGTGCTTCTGTTAAGCTGTACGAGTTCTGATTAGATCCTGGATGTTGGTCCCTCACCAGGCATACTACATGTAAATATTTCTGCCTATTCTATGGGTTTTCTTTGTCACTTCCAGACAGAGCACCCTTTATGCATAGTTTCTTCTCTACCACCCCCTTGACATTTCTCTCACGATTTCACTCTGCCCCAAGCCTGTTCCTTCATTTTCAGTGAACACCAGGTAAAGCCACCCTGAGATGGAGGCAAGCTTTCTCCTGTCACGGGCTGCCCACCTTCTCACTGGACTCAGTACTTCACAAGATGGAGGGGTCTGTCAGAGGAAATCCATCCCCAGGCACTTACTTCTTCACCTCCTGGTGGGGCAGCCCACCTGTTGCTCCTGCAGTATTCCCTCCTGGTGTGCCTGCAAAGAGAGCTGCCTTGCTCCCAGGATCAACAGCCTGTTTGTTTAAAGGGCTCATTACTGCTGCTTAATGCTATTTTGACAGATGAAAGTGAGTCAATTATGGCTAAAAATAGCTCAGGCTGTAGAGGCTTCTTCCAGGTGGCTGCCTGCAGCCCCATCCAAAGGACTTTTGCTCTTATTGCCAAAGGACAGTTCCTTGCCTTCCATTATCTCCTTGAATCTTCAAATCAACTAGGCAAGCCTCCTTCCAGGGATAAATGCCCTTCAAGGCATGGGGCCTAAGCCCTGGAGTTCAAGGTTTCTCTGACAGACCCACTGTTATAGCATGGAGCTAAAAGGATGCCAAAAAGGGTCTCAGAGTCTAGTATCCCTCTGGAACAGAGAGCACTCTCTTCCACTAGCCTCGACCATGGTTACTCTTGAGGTTTGTCTCTAGATCTATTTTGGGGCCTGTGGGTTTCCAGTGATAACACATACCGAAATACATCTAGCTTTGTTCATAGGCATGAATGCCTTCCAGACACCTTATTTCATGAGCACGGGTCCTTTGTGGATGACTCGGATGGCTTCCCAGTTATTACGTTGAAGCCCCTTGAAAGAGCATTCCCATGTGCCCAAGTTGGCAAGGAGTCAGTACTGGGGACCTTCTTCTGTGGAGCAGGGCTGTGGTTGGCCTCTTGCCTGGATGGACTGTTGGGTAGTTTGGTGATGTATATTTGTAACAGACATCTTAAATTTATGTTCAAGAAGGTACTCAGTTCCCCAGCACCTGTTCCCATCCCCACCACCCAGGCTTCTTCAAGCTCTTGTATCTCAGAGTATGGTACCATCATCCACCCATTTGCTTAGGTTCTAACCCCAAAATGATGTGAAAAGAGACGTACTCAGTACCAGCTGTATCCAATGTCCCACCACAGCCACCGTCCTTCTGCAACTGTGTGGGACACCTTGGCCTAGAACCATCCAGCCAAGTGACCTCGGAGTTCCCGATTAAGAGCAATTGAGAAGAACAGTTATAGTTTTTCTCAATCCTAAATTTTGGAGTGATTTCTTACCCCATAATAGATAATTGGAACCAAGTGAGTAATTGCTTAACATAGAGCTCAGCTGGCTATTGTAACCGAGGGTGTGATCCCAGGCAGTTTCCTGGTCCAGATCCCTGGTTGGTGGGCCTGTGCCTAGTCTCACAGTTGGGAAGAAATAAGCATGAAATTAGGAATTCATACTTTGTCTGGGGCTATCGAAAAGCCTAACTGGATCAATGTGGACTTAAACAATTCTTTCTTTAAAAATTATTTTATTTTTATTTTTGAGACAGAGCCTCCTGCAGCCCTTGAGCTTACTATGATGCTGAGGATGACCTTGAACTTCTGATCCTCCTGCCTCCACCTCCCAAGTGCTGAGTTTACAGCCACCACACCCCGACTCTGTGGTGCTAAGGATTGGACCCAAGGCTTAGTGGCAGAGTCAAGGATGCGGTTGACAAATATGGTGACAGTGTATCTGTGTTGGTCATCTCATTTAGTCTTTACACCCCAGCAGTGTTACCTTCCCCATACCTGCTTACTGATGAGGAAATTAAAGTCCACAGAGCTTAAGGTGACATATTGAAGTCACTGCCATTTGTTCCTGGTGGAGATCACCTACCTGAGATGGCAGATATGAGACCTATCAGCCACCATCTTCCTTCCCAAGTTCATTGCAATAGTTCCCACTGAGCCTCAATTCAGCCCCCAATTGCTTTCTTAAGAGCCCGGGGAAGGAGGCAGCTCACCCGGATGACACCCATTTGCCAATCACCCTCGTTGCTGATGAAGGCTCAGAAAGGCTTGCTAAGAGCATTCGGCTAATGGGTGTGGAGGTGGAACTGCATCTGAGAGGCAGCCCTGCTTATCGAGCACACCCGATCCCTTTGCAATGAGGGATACTCACCCTCGGACTGCGTGCAGCAGGCGCAGGGAAGGGTACGCCGTGCGCACGTTGACGTGGTGCTTCAGGATGAGAGCGTTGACCCACTCCACACGCTCCTTGCCACCCCGGGCCATGAAGGCAGGTATCCACAGTATGCTCCCATTGAGGCCATGCAGCCGCTGCAGCAGCTTCTCCCGCCATGTGGCATTCACTAGGTCCTCAAAGGCCCGCTGGATGACTGAGGGGTTCATGGTCACTAGGTCTGTCTTGAGGCCCACATCCCGGGCATACTCCTGAACTGGAGCCAGATTGCACCTGAGGGATAAAATGCAAACATGGTCATTTGGGGAACATGGCCCTTCTTACATTGAACTTGACCCTGTCTTCAGCCACTTCTTCTTTCTCTTCTTCTTCATAGATGCATGATGCTTCACGGGGCACAAGCACCTCCTATCATCCCTTTGCTACCTCCTGCCTCAAATGTTCACTGAGCCTCTGTTATAGCCTTAGATGCAGAATGCCCTCTCCTAGAGGCCACTGTCTAAAAGAGGAGCAGCAGTGCTTGGCCCCAGTCCCACAATGAGGTTGCTTTTAACAGGTGTGCCTTGACCCATTAGGTGACCCTTTATAGCGAGGGCCCAGAAGACAGATTTCCAGGTTCAAAACACAGATTTGGCATGCTCTACCCGTGTGATAATGGGCAGCTTTTTTTAGCTTCTCTGTGCTTTCTGGGGGCTTCCATGACTTTGGCAGTGATGGAGACCACATTTGAGTGGGTACTCAGAGTGCTGCTGGACCATAACGAGGGCATAGCCAATGTTAACTGCAGTCATCTTTCTATGGACTAGAAGACTGTCAGGGGTCGGAGCAGGGAGAGAAATCTAAAGGATGGATGAGCAAAAGAGCATTGGTGGACAGGCCCAGGAAAAGAGCTTGTCTCCGGTTTGTAAAGTCAGAAGAATCCCACAGAGACTTGTTAAAAATAGGATTCCCCAGGTCCTGATTCAGAAGGTCTCAGAGCTTAAGAATTTATATGTATATATGTATATGCATGTGCATACATATACTTTTTAAAAATCTCTTCCTCCTTGGGTTCCAAGCAGCTTTTAGAAAACACCATGCTATGGGATTTTAGGCACAAGAAATTACCCTGAGGGCAGAGAATATGGCACAACACAGGTGTTTGGAAGGTGTGTGAGTGGCTCTAACAAATACTACCTAGATGATTATGAGAGGGAACAAGAGAACAGCCAGATGATACATCGAAGGCTGGGTATGCAGGGACTGAAGGCTCTGAAGGCAGTAGAGAGCCATTTGCAGGGTCTTGAGGGAATGGGCATTGTGGGCTGATCTGCACACCGTACTCTCTTGCTTAACCCATCAGCCTGCTCATGAATGTCACTGAGGGACTGCCCTGGGTCCCTCCCTCAAGGGTTCTGCCCTAGGTGTGCATGCAAGGCTTCCTGCCTAAGCTGAGTGCCCCAGGGACTGAGTCTACAGCCTGGAGGTACTGTCTTCCCTGGAGGACTGGTTGGTGAGAAAACGCTTCAGATCAGTGGGTATATGTCTGAGAATGCACCAAGCATGTACAGATTGGAGGCTGGCTTGCGTGAGGGCGGGGCCAGGAGCCATCACTTCATACACACCAGCTAGCCCTGCCTTTTAGTGGTAACCATTCTTCTTTGGCTGGGAAAGGAAGTCAGTTAAGCTGATAGCAAGGGGCATCACTTGAGCCGCGGGTTACACTGGCCACTTGGCTAGTATTCTTTCACGGGTCAGTTCATTTTACTGTGAACCTGTATTAATTTTACAGATGAGAGGAATGTAATCCTCAGTTGCCAATTAACTTGCCCAAATCCCCTGAGCCAGGAAGGGGACCAGTAGGAGTCAGACTTTGTGATGTCATACTCAGAAGCTCATGGACTGTTCAGAGCCTCCCCATCTTTCTCCATCTCTAGCCTATCTCCAACTGTAGCATAAAATTGTTGGGAAGAGAAACACTGGAGACCTCTTCAGATGCCCCTGCGATAGGCCTTGGAGAGTGGGAGGCACTTCCAGCCCAGTGGCCGGTCTGGGGCCACCCAGAGCTCCCAGTTACTCTGAGGCCAGCTGAGCCAGGCTTCCAAAGCTTTCCTGGTGTTTGGGACTGTTTGTGGGCTGACTCCCAGTCCTGAGAGCAGAGCCAGGGGGATTTAATCCTGTCAGGCTCACTGGAGACAACCACCAACTGCTGCGGGGGTGGGGGGGGGGCAGGAAGTACAGGTTTACTGGGCTTGATTCTCACAATGGCAATCCGAAAGGCCTCCACTGGGAGGGATAGCAGCCTCTTTGCTCCCTCTGAGAGCTTGATCATTCACAGCAGAGGCTTCATACCTATAGGGGGTGGATGTGGGGGTCTGTGGGGCCCAAGCTTTCGCAGTGGTATGTCTCAATGTGGACACTGCAACTAGGCATGGGAGCGGGGCTCTTTCCCACTGGCATGGGGTACATGAAATATTTCATTTAAGGAGGGAGGGCCCAGTCTTTTCTGACTTTGGTTCTGGTGGATCTAGCTAGGCTCTGTTGTTCAAAGAGAGTTTAGGTGAAGGAGCTGCTTTGGAGTTGGGTCTGACTTCTGGCAGGAAGGGAGTTGGCCCCTTCCAGAAAGAGCTGTGTCCACAGGTACATGTGGAGAAAGCCCCAAGAGGAGGGGTAGTTGTTGTGCTTCTGAAGCTAGGCTGCCAGCTCCACAGCCTAACCCTGACTGTAACTAGTCACCCAAATTTTGGCCATCCCTTCCTCAGTTTCCTCACCAGAAAGGATAGTGCTGAGAGTTGAGTAAGCTCGTAGCTGTGCATAGGCTAATACCAAATGCTATGAGCCTGCTATTAATAACACGCTGAGGGTACAGCACATCTTAAGGGACTGTTGATGGTAATTTACCGTGTGTGTGTGTGTGTGTGTGTGTGTGTGTGTGTGTGTGTGTGTATGCACGTGTATGCGCATGTATGTGTGTATATGTGTATGTTCATGTATGTTTGTTTGTATGTATGTATGTATGTATGTATGTGTGTGTATGTATGCGTATGTGCATGTATGTGTTGCTCAGAAGAATGAAGCCAAGGATGGCATCTCTCCTCATCCTGGCCTTGTAGTCTTGTGCCATCCTCTTGGGCCTAGCTGTCTCAGCCATCTCATGCCCCAGCAGCCAGTGTGTAGCCAGCATCTGCTCAACAGAGCCTCCTGGACCAGTTCTGGCTTCCCCAGCCCCCCTCTCTCGGTCTGCTCTTTCTTGTGAGAGGTGCTATGTGTTACAAGTTCACTTGCTCCATGTGTCCTGGGACCTGCTAGGACTCCTGGGGTCTTGTCTCCAGTAGTTTTCTGAGGGAGTGGCAATGTTCTGTGTGTCCCTCACGTGGAGGGGGGCAGAAACATAAACAAGGAAAACTGACTTGCAGACTATGATAGATGGAGACAGGCCTCCATTAAGACCTTTTCAGTATTTGTTGTTGGACTACAGCCCTATGGGATTCTTCTGTGTGCTAGCAGGTCCTTAGCCTGGAGGTGGTCCAGACATTGGTAGAAAAGACTACTGTCATCTCAGGAGCTTACTATCTGGGGGTGAGCCAGTGCGGTGGACACATACAGTTTATAGAGAATGAACACTCAGTGTACTATCATGTGGGGACATGGGGGCATGTCCACATATGTTACATCACCTAACATTCATGACATCATTTTCTGTTAATTGCTTGTGGATGTGGGGTCAGCAGGGCATAGTCTAGCCTCTCTCTAAGGCATCTTGTATACCTCCCTTGGGGTCTTATGGGAAATCCAGTCTCAGGTTCACTTCATACCCAGTGCCTCTGCATTCAATAACCACCAGATACATAGCCACATTCAAGTGTGGAGAAATCTGAAAAGGCTTCATCGTGGGAGGTCCTCAGAATCAGCCAACACAACCCAAACATTTTGTAGATGTAAATAAGGCCCAGGAAAGGGGGAGTGATCTACTCCAAGTCACGTGACAAATGACCAGTAGAGCCAAGAATGAGCTTCAGAATCCACATTGGGAACTGTGGGCAGGATCCTCACTGTGGTTTCTAGAAATTCTTTTTTCATTCAGCCTGGGACCCTGTAGGATAATGCCAACCATGTTCATTCAGGGTGGATCTTCTCTCCTCAGTTAGGAGTGGGGCTTAGCATGGCACGGGAAGCTGTTGAAACCCATCACTCAAATCAAAGTACAGGGTCATGGCCTGCAGGAGCTACACTAGGTCAGAAGGACTCCCTCACTGCTGTCTGTACTCTTGGTGCTAAGCTGAGCCTGGGAGGATGCTTTGCTCCATGTCCTCCACTTTAACAGCCGTGCCCCTGCCCCTCACCTCTCTGGCTTCTAGTCAGACAAGTTCCCACACATTTTCCTTTCTCTCGGTCCTCAAACCCTCTCTTAGCCAATCTTTAGACCAGAGGGTTTAGGAATGTAGGGATAGAGCTATTGGCTCTGCCAAGCACAGAGAGACCTGGTCAAGGAGAACAAAGGTGTGTCACGTGTCAGATTTCTGCCAGGGCTGGGAGTGGTTTGGGATGAAACTTGAGGCACCATGTGTCCTACTTTTGTCCAGGAGACAGCAATGCTTTGTTTCTGAGTTTGTATGGCTCAAGGGTCAGGTACCAGGGCCATGGGTAACTGTCATGATGTCTCCAGGGATGGCAAAACAAGAGTTTCTTTGTCACTTTTTCATTTCCTTGGTTT
Organism: Uromys caudimaculatus; assembly: GCA_028551405.1. NCBI lineage: Eukaryota > Metazoa > Chordata > Mammalia > Rodentia > Muridae > Uromys > Uromys caudimaculatus. The sequence goes on along the minus strand of CM052703.1, from coordinate 116,315,731 downwards.
TGACTCCAGGATTCTAAAGTTACAGGCGGAACACCACCTTCTAGAATGGGAAGAGTTTTACAGGCCTGATCCCAGAAACTGTCCATCCGGATTTTTAAAAATCCCTTTTGTACCAAGTTCTGTTTAGTGTTTTCAGAGAACAAGCTGGTTCTGTAAGGGGCCAGCCAATAAACATTCCCAGGTTTGCAGCCTGTATGTGCTTTAGCAAGAACACCCCAGCTTTGCCCAGAACACTATTAGCAGGGCATGAGTGGCTGTGTTGTAATAAGGTTTACGAGACATGCTAAGGGTAATAGTCTGCCCTCCTCTGTACTCCCTCTCTGATTCCCAACCTTAGATATGATCCAGAATCACTTAAATTCTCTGGGCCACACAACGCCCTTGTCCTGTCCTGCAGGAGATTTAATTGAAGAGATGTACTTTGTGATTGGAGACAAGACTCCCTGGGATGGCTAATCTTCATTGTCAACATGACTGGACTTGGACGCATGCCTCTCGATATGTCTTTGAGAGACTTTGCAGAGAGGTTTAACTGAAGAAGGATGTCCTACCAAGGGCGGTGCTATACTATCCCGTGGGTTGGGTTTCTAAGCTGAACAAGATGGGGAGAAATGAACTGAGCAAACATTCATCTCTGTTTCTTAACTGTGGATGCCACCCAACCAGCTGCCTCATACTCCTGCTGCCACGCTTTCTCCACCATGACGGACCCTCAACCGAGGGCTGTGAACAAACCCTTTCTCCTTTAAGCTGCTTTTGTCTGATGTTTGGTCACAGCAATGAGACAAGCCACTAATGCTCTCTCAAGGGCATTATGACAAGCAATGAAGGTTGAGAACAGGACGTACCCAATTAACATGGCTTGTTTCAGCCACATTAATATACTTCGATATACCTGCCACTTAGATGGTTACCTTATGACAAAGCTGTGTGTGTCAATCTCCTGCCCACAGCCGCTGTTCAGCAAGACCCCCGAGTTGCCCACGATGGCACAAGTCTGGAAATGCTTATTCTTCAGAGGTGAGGTTCTGGGGAGGAGTTCATAGAGGTTCTGGGACACGTTCATTGTGCTGTCTCGATCAAAGATATAATGAATAATGTCTCCAGGCTTCAGGGTCCCCTTAAGGACAGAAATATCCTTCTCCGCATCCAAAAACTTTAAAATTTGCTTCCTGTGAAAACCAAATGAAGAAAGTCTCCATGCTGCTAGATGCTCTGGACCAACTTAGATCTTCTATCCTGTGTCACCATGTAAGGATGCTGCCACCCAGGAAAATGGTGAACACACCCAGAGCTCAATTGCCCTCAGAATGTTCTCTAGGTTTTACAGAAGCCCCCTAGAGCAGTGGTTTCCAATATATTCCTAATGCTGTGATCATTTACTACAGTTCCTTATGTTGTGGTGACCCTCAACAATAAATTTACTTTTTGTTGCTACTTCGTAACTGTAATTTTGCTACTATTATGACTCACGGTGTAAAATATCTGTTATGCAGGGTATCTGACATGTCATCCCTGTGAAAAGGTCAACCTCCAAAGGTATCTCGACCTACAGGTTGAGAACCACTGCCCTAGATGGACCAGTGTTGCATAAATAGCAGAAAACCCTTTTTACTGGGCAAAGGCAGCCCTTTGGCCCACCCTTCATCAAACTGTCTGTCTTAGGGGAACTACCATCTAACGGGAAGATCTAAAAACATAACGAGAAGCCAGAGTATTGTATGCCGTCCTCAATGGCCTCTACTTTTCCAGGAAGGATTCTTTAGCATGGGGACTGAGGAGGAGTCATGGGCGGGGCACAGGTAGATGGATCTGTGGAACTGTGATGCCTGTGTACTGGCCCATTTTATGAACCGACTGTTATTCTTCTGGTTGCTGTCTCCTGGGGTTTATGAATTGTGACATTCTCCTGGTACAGAGAAGTGTTCCTCTGTGTGTATTCAGAAGAAAGTGATCAAAACACTGATCTCTTGGTTCCAGGGTAAGTTAGATATAGAGGGAAAGTTCTAGAATAGCACAGGGAGAGAATGGAGTCATGCCTGGAAAGGAATAGATGTCTTCATGAAGTCACCATGGGAATTCACTCCTAACAGCCCCTCCGTAGGAGCCTGAGTACCAGCGAGGAGCTCACTTATAGGAACCTAAGGACCTATATGTAGGTTATAGGTCATACCTACAGGATGATACCAATAGACACATCAATGTGGGAGGAAGAGTGCTCACAAGACCAACAACACTAGAGTAGAACCACAGACAGCTAAGGAATGATGGAAGCAGAGAAGATGCCCCCCCCATTGGTTGTCCAATGCCAAATGATCAGCCCTGAAATCATATACAAATGTAAGTAACATACAGACTGAGCAGGTTGTGTTTATACATTTAGGAATCCCTATCTGTCTGTCTCTCTATCTATCTATCTCTCTATCTATCTATCTATCTATCTACCTATCTACACACACACACACACACACACACACACACACACACACACCAAGAAATAGAGACCATGAGTTTGAAAGAGAGGATAGCAGTGGATACATGACAGAGAGACGGAGGCTGGAGGAAGAAAAGGGAAAGGGAAAATGATTTAATTATAGTTTAATTAAAATTTTAAAGGAATTGCCTAAGGGGTTAGAGAGATAGCACAATTGGTAAAGTGTTTGTCATGAAAGTCTGATCTTCAGAACGGACCTTAAAAAAAAATCCAGTCACAGTGTCATGTGCCTATAATTCCAGTCCTGGAGAAGAGAAGACACACAGATCTCCAGGGCTACATGTTAGCCAGTCTAGCCTACTGAATGGGTTCCAGGCTAATGAGAGACTGTCTCAGAAACTAAGGTGCATAGCTCCTGAGGAACAATGTCAGAGGTTGACCTCTGGCCCCCACAAGTACATGATGACACACAGATGACAGATAGCACACATCTTTAGCCCCAGCAACTGGGAGGCAAAGCTAGGGGAATGTCTGAGTTCAGGGACAGACTGGCCTATATATGTATGTATGTGCATGTGTGTGTATGTATATGTATGCATAGATAGATAGATAGATAGATAGATAGATAGATAGATAGATAGATAGATAGATCATTCCAGACAGTCAGGGCTTTCTTGAAAAGTTTCTTGAAAAACAAACAACAAAAAACCCCACCACCACCAACGAAAAGACAGGATAATGATTCCAGTCATACAGGGAAGGAGCTGCATGCTTGGGTCGGCTGATCTAATTGTCTCTCCTGCAGCAAGGCCCCTTTAGAGGACAGGCCAGGGGAGCTTGTCTCCAGCCACAGAATGCTCGTGTGGCTTGTAAATGTGTGACTCTACCAGGATGTGCGTTTGGTAACATTGAACTTTGAGCCTGCAAAGCTTGAAAGATATATACCCTGAGACAAGTCCCAGGAGGTTGCATGTCTAGATATTTGGAAACTAGGAAGAATCTAGAAACTGTGGCTGACACCGGAAGAAGCCTGATTCTGTCAGGCCCCAGGTCAGATGATTAACGCACATCCAGATTTGGTATGTTCTGAGATAGCCAAGGGACAGCCAGAAGCCCTTGGGCATGGTGAGCTCCACCCACTAGCCACTGCACATTAGTGACTGGAGTCTCCAGTTACTGTGCAGGGGATAGCCACCCTGGCTGAGCACTTTTTACTTCTTAACGGGAAAGAAAAGTGTTTTATTTACTACACTTCACTAAAGATTATATAACTTGACACGCTAATATGGTTTGGAAATTGCTAATATCCCTTGCAATTACTTACCCCAAAGTATTTAAAAGCAAAGAAAGCCCCCAGAAAGCTCATAAATAAATACCTCTGTGAGGGAATTAATTTCTAACTAATTATGAGAAATTACAATCAATTATTAAATATCATTCCAAATCACTTACAGAATCTTTTATTGTGAATAATTTTGGCAACTAATTGAGTGGAGGGAAATTCCTTTTCCCTCTGGGTGGAGGCATATTATTCCTTCTACAGCGGCTGGTGTCTGCAGACTCCTTTTGGAAGCAATGGTCTGCTCTTCTTCACAAATGGGGTATACGTGTGTGCATCCATGTGTGAGTGGGTGGGCATGTGTGTGCAAATGTGTACACGTGGATGTGTATTTCTCTCTACTTCTAATCTTCTTTTCAAAGTTCCTACAGAAAAGGGCCAGAAAGAGCTGACGTAGGGGGATTCTGGCTATAGGATTTTACCCTATAATATAGTGGCGAGCATGGACTGTGGTGGCCACCGATAGATATGGCCAATTCCAAATCTCTGGGACCCGTGGATGTGATTTTACTCAGAAACAGCATTTCTCAAGATTAAGGACCTTGAGAGGAGATCATCTTAGATTCCCTGTGGGCTCTAAATCCAGGGACCATGTCCTGTGAGAAATGGAGGATGAGGTTATACCGACTCAGATGAGGGGACAGAAGAGATAGATGTCAGGGTGATGCAGCCACAGGGACACCTGGAGCCCCGAGAAGCCAGCAGAGGCAAGAAGAAGGTTTCTCCTAGGGCTGCTGGGGCAGCGCTCAGAACACTGGTTTCTAGAGCCATCCAGGTGAGAATAACTGCTGTGGCTTTATCCACAGGCTGGTGGGGTTTGGGGCTGTGCATCTGTCTTGTCAGTTCTGCAGAGCCCCAGATGAAATGGCGTGGCTATTAGGACAGTGCAACAAGGGCAAATCTCACCTAGGCGGCCCCAAAAGAGGTGCTGAGAAAGGGTGGTCCCCGTGGCAGCTCTTCCAGCTGGCCTCTCAGTTCCTGGGTTCCCAGATGTCAGTACTCTTTAGTCCTACGCCCTTTTTTATCTTCCTGTGGAACTTCGAGAGCTAGAGGGTGGAGTCACCGGATGTGGCAACTCCCTGCCTCTTGCTACATTGTGTGTTGCCCTTCACCTTTGCTTCCGCAGGCCGATGCCCTGCAGGATAATCAAGCCTTTTCTCACGTGGTCCTGGCTGCCTCGCTCTTACCCCCATTCTCTATCTTCTGTTCGATTCTCTTTCATCCCTCATCACAAGTACCATATTCAGACCCTACGCATGCAGGATGCAACATGGCACACCTGACAAACTCCCACTCTCCTTACCCTACTTATCCAAAACATATTGCTATAAGCCAGCCTTTCCTAGTAGCCTTCTTGGACCCCTTAGAAAATGAATAGCTCCCTTCAGTGCAATCTCCTTAGCTTTGCACATTTGCAAGAAATAGTACTGTCTGGTGTGAACATCCTACTGAGTTGCCTTTGCTGATTTTTGTATTTTTCTGCCTAACATGTCTATTCATGCCAGCAGTGCGGACCACACAGCTCAATGCCTAGAGATGAATATCTGCTGGGTCGATCACAACAACATCCCAGAGTCCCCAGAGCTGAAGTTATAATTCCTTTCTATGTCCAGCACCCAAGGGTGACTGCTATCTGAAGGCGCCAAGGCAGGACAGAAGTTTTTCTCTGCCTTAGATAGGTCACTCTGTTGTTGGTCTACCAGATGTCAGGTCAGCTCTGGATCTCTCTCTCAGATATAGTTGTGTGTTCCCATGTTAGTGGTTGGTGGTAAAGAGATAGGATTTCATTCTACAAGGGCCATGGGAGGTGCAGACAGGTAAGGGACTGTCATAGAATGGGGACACAAATATCAGGTAGAGATAAACAAGAAGCAACTCTTTATATTGGAGAAAGAGGCACCTGTGACTTGAGAGGCCTAGAAGCAGAGCTCCTGGCCTGATCCGAGGACCCTGTGGGTAGGTTCACCCACAACCTTCCCTTGTCCAAATGGCTACATATCCACAATGGGCATGCAGCTGGGCTTGTCCCAGGTTTTGATAATTTAATGGATCATTTAATAGATAAAACCCGTTTCCTCAGGAGGGATACATTTTATTTCTATCCTGGCTTCTTTAAATATTAAAGAGCAGCAGTTTAGTGGCTCATGGTAAAGGAGGCCAGACCTGCCCCTTTCTCTCTTGTTCTGTAGTGACCAACCAATACCTGATCCTCAGAGAGAGCGTCTGGTTGTGTCTCCATTTGGACGGCTGGATGCTGTGTTTAAGGCTTTCGTTACTTCTGTCAGCAACAGCTGGCGGTGAAGAGCCATTTATTACAACTTCAGCTCTGGAAGGGGAAAAAAAAACCAGAAGGTAGACATGATCTGTGAGCCTGTCCATGACGTGTCTAATAGTTCTGTTTTCGCACGGGCTTGAATGTAAACTTCACAAGAGCAAAATTGCCGTTATTACCTGAGAAAGGAAGTCTATTTATCTTCTAGAATGCACAAGCTCTCTCCCTCAGGAATAGCCTACAGACGTTGATTCTTAGAAACAGGAAGTGGAGTTCTACAACGGCTCTTCCCTCCCTCCCATCTCTGCTTCGAGGGAAATAGGTACTGCCTGCCGGGACAGAACAGTTTCCTTTCTTAGCTACAGTGAAGGCTGCTCACAAGGGGAGATCATAAACTATTACATGCTGGCCCACAAACTTAACAAAGATAGCTAAGCACACACAGGTCAAAGTACTTGTGGCCTGTGGTTTCGCCCCCTTTCCCTCCTTCCTGTCACTTTTTTCCTTTTAAAACTTTTTCAAATTGTGTGTGTGTGTGTGTGTGTGTGTGTGAGAGAGAAGGTAAGAGAACAAGAGGCAGAGTCCATTCTCTCCTTCCACCACATGGGTCCTGGGGATCAAACTAAGATGCTCAGCCTTTGTGGCAAGTGCCTTTGATCGCTGCGCCATATCACTGGCCCCTCTGTCACTATTTCTTGCTGATAGAAAAATATCCACCTATGATAGAATTATCAGTCTTGTACCTGCCTGTCTTACTAGACTTCAAGTGGGGAATTTTACTCATTCATTTCTCCATTTCATAATGGGCTGACATAGCAGGTATCCAATAAACAGCCACTTGTTGAATGTGACATTGAAATAGTTCCCAAGAAGCTTGGCATGGAGGAAGGAGTTAAGCTAGCTTTGTATTCCTGAAGCCGATCACAATGCTGGATATAAACTTTCTTTCTGACTCAGGGACAGCAGGGCTTTTTGAACTCAAAGGCACTTGAAATCTATGCTAGTAGGTTTCTAAGAAACCAGGCTACACTGATATCTTTGAAGACAGTCTAGAAGCCAGCCTGCCTCCTGCCAATGCACAGAGATACATGTGGGTCACGTCCCAAGTTCCTTCTGTCTAGCCGGCAGCACATTCTCCCTGTTAGAATAATAAGTGGGTTTGTAATGCTGAACACTATAGCCTTTGAGAGTTCAAACCAAACACCTCTGTCCTCTACATTTATCTTGGAACAACCGAGTTCAAAACGATAAAATCCTGTTAGCAATGCCTGAACTCAATACTCTGTTTTGCTTTATTCAGGCAGAGAACAAATTCTTTTAGGGTTTACCCTGTGTGGCACACTTGGCCAGTCTGCTCACTCCATCTCTCCATATTCCTTCCTCCTTTGCTTTTTAGCACTTGTCTTGTAGCTTTGAAGAGGATAGACCACAGAGCTTTCCAGAGGATAGACCATGAAAGGATTCAGAGTGTGGCTAATGTACTTTATATAGTGCACAGGCTAAAGGGAACTTACAGAAGAAAACAGAAAGCCCAAACTTCCAAATTTTATGGTTTCAGGGAAGGAAGCCATCCATGGGAAATCCCCTTATCCCTCTGGTCCATAGTCTAGATCTTGATAGAAAGAAGGTATCTAAAAGGAACATACCAGGCTCTGAGGTTCTAGAGTTCTCAAAGGATGACTGCTGTTACCTACCACTGCCCAGGGCCCCAGGAGGGCTGGTGTGACTGCATCCCCTCTGGTACTGTCTTCTATGTGTGGCTAAAGGAGGTTGTTAGGTATCTTTCTTCATTGTTCTCTGTCTTATTTTTTGAGGCAGTGTCTCTCGCTGACCCTGGAGCTCCGCAGTTCAGTTGGACTGTCTAGCTAGCCAGCTCCAGAGACCTCCCTGTCTGTCTCTGCTTTCCAAGTGCTAGGATTACAAGTGTGCACCTTTAGAACTGGCTTTAATGTTGTTGTTGTTTAATATGGATCCTTCAGATTGAACACATCTCCTTCAGCTTGTGCAGCAAGCACTTTACCCACTGAACTATTGTCCCAACCCTGGTACTTACTGCCTACTTCTGTGTGACTAGAAGCAAGAGCAATAAACTCAGGACCGTGAGTACAGCTGTCACACCCTAAGACTCCCCAGTATTTACTGCAACTTACATTAGTAGGGCTGAGTGACAGAAATATCTTCCTGTTTGGGATGACATAGTCTTTTTAAAAACATCGTGACTGCATCTCATGGATTTGGCCCCTGGTGATACCCCCCAGAAACTAGGGATTTTGCATGGCATTAAGCAGACTCAGGAATAAAATTTCTGCAGAACTATAGAATCATGGAGGCTTGTAGTGGGGACCTGCTCAGATACTGTAGGTGGGTGGGGTCTCCAGACTTCTCTTGGGTGCAAAGTGGTAAAAGAAGTGAAGGAGCCAGGCACTGATGATGACGGCATTCTGATCCTAAGTTTTAGCTATCTTATCTTACATAGCTAGCCTTGCTGCTGAACTTCACCCCTGTGGCTATCTGGGTAGGGGGCAAGGCAAGGTCCCTTCAGGTTTCTGTCTTCTGCTTTCATGTCCATACAATAAAGAGGAGGCTTAGCTATCCACAGGGAAGACCTCTGTTTACATGGTTCCTATGTTCTGTGCTATACAAAGCCAGCTGGACTACTGAAGGAGATTAATTCTCTTCCATGAATATGCCTTTGAGGGCCCAGGACATCTCTCAAAGACTACAGGTACATTTTGGGATTAAGTTGCTTCACCTTTGAACTCTTGAAATTCACCCTCAGTCACCACACTCTGATGCTATCAATACATCCAGTGACAGCAGCAAGCATCTGATGTATGCATTGATCATCTCAGAAGCTGGCTATATAGAGCTGTACATTCTATAATTCTAAGCGGCTGCTTTATTAATCTAGTTGTATGGTTATTAAGACTCAGAGGGTGAATTTACTTGCCTGAAGTCCTACCTAGAAAATTCAGTGTTGAATCCAAGGCTGCCTGGCTTCCAAGACTGCTCAGTTCTCAATCTGGCTGTGCCTCCTCAAGTTACCATGGAGACTTGGGCTTGGTGGACAAGGTCACCTGTCTCCAAAGGGGGACATTTTTCCATAGTAAAACAGAGAGAAATATAGGGATATGTGGCTTTCTTTATTTCGGCCGTGTTTGCATTTTAGCCAAATGATACGCTTCATCTGAAGTGCTATATGGTTGAGGCCATTAGAGCTGCAGAAGCAATGATGGCGAGAACAGTTTCTCACGCCACTTACACAGGGTCAAGATCAGACAAACTTTATAGGTCAGGCATGGTCAAAAGACTTAAAAAAAAAGAAAAGAAGAAAGGAAGGATGATGAATTCAGCCTCTGAATGTTGTGGACCTCTCGTTTCCAGCAGTATCAAAATAGGAATGGAGGAACTTAAAGAAGAACATCAATTTGAGCAGTAGCCTTTGCTCATGTGTGGGGTCTCACTCCTTGCCTCCCTGGCTTTGAGACAGAGGTCAGAGCTATGGCACTCATCATTTTGTGGAGAATGGAGATTTAGAAGCATGGGGTGTCTGCAGAGAATCTGAGTTTGTTGCCTTGCAAAGCACCTGCACCGGTCTCTGCACCAATCTGCCCCATAGCCAAGGACTGTCCCAAAGGCTTCCGGTCATGCTATGTAAGCGTGCTCTGTCAGAACTTAGAGCACACATCCATTAGAGTTAACATCACTTAGTTGACTCCCTAAATATTTTAAGATGTCTCAGCAAAGTTCTCAAATGCTTTATTCCCATCTCAATCCCCAGACAAGCCATCAACTCCAATGAAATTGGATTAAAGTCCTAGCTTGCTTGAGGGACTCCACTGCTCAGCAAAAATGTAGGCTACAAGTAAGTTGGTGGAACTTCAAGCTCTACAAAGTGGGTGGGCTCTTTTCCAGAAGGTAACTTTTACGCATCTGTATTTCCCATCTCTGCAACCTCCCTAGCCCCATGGACCATTTCATGTGATCTCCCATTGACAGCTCCCCTCAAAAGTGATTAAGGAAATGCAAAACCAAAGAAATGAAACAGATCTATTTGCGAAGTAAGAAGGGCACCATCCAGCAAAGAGGAGAAGCAGATTAATAGCTGCCTTACAGCAAAAACAAATGAACACAAAATCTAATTTACAAACCTATTAGATTTGCTATGTAAGCTGTTCACAGCTGATCTGATTGTACCTCTGCCTCCAGAATTCCTGCAAGACAAAGGAAATGCATTATTTATAAACACGGCTCTTCCTTGCAAAGCCCTCTTCAATCACCAGGAGACCCCAGAGCTCACCTGGGGGACTCTAGAGAGAAAATATCTTATTCTGAACTTTGTATAAAGGGCCATGTCTTGGTCTCAGCCATAGCCTAGGAATTTTATGGGGACTTGGGACTCTCAGATCCTCCCATGTCCCAGTTGAACACTTCAAATTGAGGTACCCATTTGAGACTGGTAATAGACCCCTCTGGAGCAGTCTCTCTTGGCTAACCCACATGATGACATGATTCAGTACAATGTAGCTTTCGCACCAAGGCGACTCAGCATCACTCACTCTCCTCTCTCGCCTTCTTTCACGGGCGGTGAGATGCTGTTCTTCATATTTACCCTAAACTGAAGACACCAGCAATTCAACAGAGGCAACAAGATTAACTCAGCAGTGCCCCTAGCCAAATGTGGCAACAGTTTACTCTTTAGAGGCAGGATAGATAACATTCATAGTGTGGCTGAGTGGAGGGGGGGGGGGCAGGAGGCAAGTGAAGAGTGAATGGGATTCTTTGTTTTGGAGAACAGGCTCTTGAAAAACTCAAGACTTTTGATCCATTTCTTAATCAGCTGTCAGATTCTGTCCCGTTGGTCCCACAGCTTCATCCTATCTTGCTATTGTATTGGCTAGGTAAAGCATGAACGTGTGTCCTTGGCTCCCTACTTTGTGTCTGTGTTGTAGAAAAGTCATATAAGTCTAATTATTTTTATTCATTAAAAATCCCCTGGATTTATAGGATATGTGATTAAGAAGGTATTTTGTATTTTACTTGTGATTTAAAGGTTCTATGGAACCCTTCAGAGAAGGGGTTGGTATACAGCAAAGAATTAACATCCCCAGTGAAGCAATGCATTTGGGGAAACTACCATTAAATGAGGATTCTCTGGGAAGAGGTTATGGCAGAGCAGTGTGCTGAATTTATACATATATTATCACCATATGTGTGTGTGCGTGCGCGCTCGCACGCACACACACACACACACACACACACACACACACACACACACACGATCTGTTGAAATGCAGTTTCAGTCCTACTTAATGACAGCCAATAGTCTATTTAATAGCCAGATAATTGGAGGCAGCAAGAGGGCCTTTAGAACTTCTCTACCCCTCAAAGCCTAGTTCTTTATGACACAGAGCATCTTACTGCCTATTCTAATTTAATTTCTAGTATTTAATTAATTAATTAGGTTTTTTAGTCTCTCCACTTTCCTTGGAAGGCAGACATCTTGTCCTTCTGATTTGGCTTCTGGTAACATCTCCCAGGTCCCTGTCTGAATTGCCCCTGTCTGAATTGCCCCTGTCTGAATTACCCCTGTCTGAATTGCCCCTGTCTGAATTGCCCCTGTCTGAATTGCCCCTGTCTGAATTGCCCCTGTCTGAATTGCCCCTGTCTGAATTGCCCCTGTCTGAATTGCCCCTGTCTGAATTGCCCCTGGCTGACCCCAGGGGCTTTATTTGGTGTACTGTTCCTATAGATCGCCACGCCTTCCCCATCTCACCCAGATCCCAGCCCTCCAAGCAGCTCTCCTCAGGGGAAGGAAGAGTTCTTGGGCTAGATAGAAAGTCAAACTTGGCAATTTAAAGTGCAGTGATAGTTCAAGACTAATGAGAGGTTAATGAAACAGAAGAGGTTGTCTAGAAATACTGCATGGTAAAAAAAAAATAATACGTGCTTTTTAAAAGCATTATCAAAGAGAAATGAAGTAAATGGTTTGGAATAGTTGCCTAACAATCTTGGAAGAAATAATTTGAGCACCTTCCTGTGGATAGCAAAATGGATGTCACATGGGTTTAGCTGGTTATCCTGGTTTGCATCCTGTTGCTGTGAGAAAACTTTCACCCAAAACAACTAGGTGGGGAAAGGGATTTATTTCTTCCTACAGCTCCCAGGTCCCCAAGGAAAGCTGAGGCAGGGACTGAAGGCTCTGGAGGAACTCTGCCTGCTGGCTGGCTCTCTGTGGCTTGCTCGGCTGGCTTTCTTACAGGACCACCTACCTGCCCACGGGTAGCACTTTACACAGTGAGCTGGGCTCTCCTATCAATCATAATCAGGAAAGTGTACCACAAGCCACAGGCCAATCTGATGGAAGGCTTTCTTAATTGACGTTCCCTCTTTCTGGATGACTCTCGTTGGTATTAAGTTGGCAAAACTAACCAGCATGCTAATGTTCCCCAAACCAGTAATTCTTGCATCTCTATAACCGATTTCCCTTATATCTATGAATATTATGTTGTAATTTAAACTTTAAAATGGACTCATCTTTAAAAACGCACCTTTGTCCTAAACAAGACCATCCAGGAAACAGAGGTATGAAGTCATGGCCATGTACTTCTTTACAAAAACCACAAAACCATCACTAGGAAAGTATTTATTAGAGGAATTCCTGAAATCATCACCACAGGGAATAGTGGGCATACTTGCATCTCCTTCCGGAAAGACTACATAAAAGAGGAAAAGACTTACAAGAAAAAGCAAACATGAATTAAGTGTGGTAAGTGGGGTTGCCAGGAGTCGGAGTAGGGAGCAGAATGCTGGTAGACAGGATCTAAATACATAGTATTTACACATGAAATTCCCAACGTGTGGATAACCACTTAAATAAGCATAAGAAATGGGTTAAAAATGGCAGGGTATTTATGAAGTCTTTGACGAGGGTTCAGGAGTATGTGTAAAGGGTACGGAAAAGATAATAGGTTCTGGAGAGAGCTCTGCCTTTATCAGAATCTAAAATGCTGCTTAGTCAAAATGCAAACCCAGCTCGCGGGGTGGGGTTCAGCCAACTCACAAGGGCTCCAGGTGAGGAGCGTGCCACATCTCATTTAACTTTTAAATATCACCCATTCAATCACATTCTTCAAAGAGCATCATAGTGGGGTTGCTGGCAAAACTGAACACGTATGGTTCTTGCCCTCATGAAGTACCATTTTAGGGATATCACAAGGATTCTCCCCCCCCCGCCCCCGCACTTCTTACATTCCCAGTTTACCTACCTACCTACCCCCCCCCCCCACACACACACAAGGAATGATGTTTTGTGTTCACGGGTCCTACATCTGTGGGTTCAACCAACTTAGGACAAAAAGATGCTTAAAAATTTCCTGTCTACGGAAGCTGAACAGACTTTTTTCTTGTTGGTACCCAAACAGCATACAACAGCACTTACATGGCTTTAGAGATTTGCGGTGATGAATCCAAAGTGCATGGGAGGGTGTGCATAGGCTGTTGGCAGATACTGCGCCACTTTATATAAAGGATTTGAGTGTCTGTGGGAGAGTCCTACGGTCACTCACCCACGATTGCTGAAGACTGAGTATGTTCATCGTGTCCATTGTGATGCTTTGATGTATGTATGTATACATTATGAAATGATTCAGATAATTCAATCATCCGTTACCTCATATAATCATCTTTTTGTGATAAGAACATAGATCAACCTGATAGCAATTTTCAAGTATATATTATTGTTGTTGTTGTTGTTATTATTATCATTTGAGCAAAGCCTTGCCGTGTTTCCCAGGTGAGCTTGGCTTTGTGATTCTTCTCCGTCAGCCTCCTGAGTAGCTAGGATGACAGGCATATGACCAATTGTGCTTGGTTATGTATGCTGTTACCTATAGTCACTGTGCTACAAAATGGAGCTTTGAAATTGCCTAACTGACCTCTGTGTACATCTCCCTCCTGTGTCCCCAGCCCCTGACGACAGGTTCAGAGGGACCAAACACTTTACCATCAGTAGCTCCCAGCCTTTCTCCTTTTCTGCCTCAGGCAGGTCCTGGAGAGCATGGAATCCTGCTGACTTCAGCATCCATCAAATCTTGTGCTTTTCCTCATCAATCCTTCCTGTAACTCGGGACTCCTTGTCCTTGACACTTCTGACATTCAGTCAGAACATCTCTTTGTTGGCTAGGCTAGGGGTGGAAAAGTTATCTCTATCCCATAGCACCGCCTGACTTTTTTTTCTTTTTGAGACAAAGTCTCACTGTGTGGCTCTGGCTGTCCTGAGATTCATCACGTAGACCAGGTTGGCCTTGAGCTCACAGAGATCCCCCTTCCTCTGCCTCAATCTCTGCTGGGATTGAAGGCGTGCAACCTGTCACACCCCACTTCTATCTCCGGCTTTCTAACTTTAGACTTCTTCCTCATCTTCAAGGTATGATAATCAAAAAAGTTTCCAACTCTAACCAACATCCCCTGGGGTGTGGAGCAGGGATTCACCACTAGCCTAAAGCCTGTTCTGTGACTTTCTTTCTTTTTTTTGGTCTAGTTTTCCCAGTGCACTCTGTCTGCTTCCATGCTAGCTCCAAGCCCAACCCCTGGGCATCCCTCAGAACTCCCCTGGACTTCCATCCTCAGACACTCTTTTCTTCTCTTAGAGAGCAGGTGCTTCTTTCCAGGATCTTTCCCGTCATCTCAAAGTCTGACCCCTCCTACAGTTGAGAGGCCAAGGTCTGTGTTTTTGTTCCAGTTTCAACTTCCCTGGCTTCTGGACTCACTGCAGCCTGTGTCCCTAAAGGATAAATGAACCTTGCCTTTTATTTTCCATATTCTGATGTTTTGACATCTGGGTCTTGCTGTCTCTGCAGATATCATCCCTCCTACGGTTAACTAAGCCTAGGTTAACTAAGTCAAGTACCACTCAGCCATGGCATAGCCCACACGCTATCACCTCATTTTATGGCGATCCTGCTAAAATCATTATCCCTTTGTATAATAACTCTAAGGCCAGCTATGAGGTAACCAGGACTAGATTCTATACGCCACGGCCTACCAAAATTATTCAAACTAGTCTGCCCACCAGCCTTGCCCTTCTCCTTCCTACAGAACCTACAGAATTCCTACAGAATTAAATGTTCTTGGCACTCTTCCTCTCACTGACCTGCCCCAGTCTTTCTCCTGTGCCCCCCACTCCATGGTGTGGCATGTGTGCTCTCTCCCAGTAGGGACTCTTAACATAACATTTATTAACAAAAATAGGGTGGGACCCTGTCCTTCTGTAGCTCATAGAGTGCCTTGCCCAGAGCTTAGTGAACTAAGTTAGACTCTCAGCCTTGAAGTCTGCACACCTGACACTACACCCTCATTATACCCATTCCAGACACTGGGTTACCATAATTCTTAGCGCAGGGCATCACTCACAGGGAGAATGAAGGTATCCAGCTTTAGAAGGCAGTACACAAACCACGAGGGATTTGTTTTTGTTTTCTGATTACATTTTGCCCCAAATGTTATTAAAATAAACTAATACTTGCTGGGCTAAGGGACAGAACGTGGTGATCAGGTGAAAATTTTGCTAAAGATGATCCACCAAGTGAATGACAAAACCACATATGCTTAGCCTACCCAAACTGAACAATAACAACACACCCCTCTCCTGCGAAAGTGCTTTGCATTCCACAAATCCTCTAAACCTAGGCCTAATATCAGCAACAGCAAGTGTCTGTTTGATCTCTCTACAATATTCTCAGCTGTAATGGTGACAAAGTTGGGCCACTTGAACGTTTTGCAGTTTAGAAAGTGTTGCCTGCACAACATCTGTGATGTTCTTCCCGAGCAGAGCACACAGTAACTAAGACAAGAAAGAGAGACGGCGTATTAACAAGATACAACAAAACTACATGCAGTTGGGTCTGTTTTGGTGAAAAGCAACCAGCAAAGATGGAAAAGGGATTTCTGCTCACCTTCTGTATCAGAACCAAATTATTTTTTTAAATATTTCTTTTTTTTTTTTTTTTTTTTTTTTTTTTTTGGTTTTTCGAGACAGGGTTTCTCTGTGTAGCCCTGGCTGTCCTGGAACTCACTCTGTAGACCAGGCTGGCCTCAAACTCAGAAATCCACCTGCCTCTGCCTCCCAAGTGCTGGGATTAAAGGTGTGTGCCACCACTGCCCGGCTAAATATTTATTTTTAAATTATTTAATTTTTGAGACAAGGTTTCACACAGCCTAGGTAAGTACCTCACTATATACCCTGGGCTGGTCTTGAACTCCCTGCTCTCCTGTGTTAGCTTCTTGAGTACTGGGATGGCAGGTACACCTCATACAGTAATTTCTGTAGTGCTAGTACCTGAACCCAGAGCTTCATGCACGCTTACAAATATTCTGCCAACCAAGCTACAACCACAGCCTGAAAAATTTCAAATTTCTTGTTAACTGTTTTTTTTTTTTTTCATATAGACAAACCACAGATGTATGGTTAGTGAGCTACAATGAGCTGCTCTGATATGTGAACATCAGGCCCCATTGTTTATACTCAGAGTCACGCCCAGCATCTGTCTGTGTTAGAATTTCCCACATTTGCAGTTTCTCACCAGAGAGTTGGGCTCAGAAAATAAACTTTCAGGAGCTGACAGCTTTAATTAAGAGTCTGGACCCAACTTAAACAGTTGATTAATCGAGAGTAGAAGATTAAACTGAAGAGCGACTCGTGAATTCGTAGGTACTTCACATTGTTGGGAGGATACTGAATGCCTTTTTCCAAGCCACAAAACCCACCGAGCTCCTCCTGTTGCTTCCTGGGTGTACACTGATATATGGCCCTACAGGCACATGATAGGGAGAGAGGTGAGGGAAGGGACAATTTTTGAATCAGTCACATGAACAGACCTGGGGCTCCTACTAAGGGTCAAGAGAGGGTTTTGATTTAAAGGTGCTCTCTCCTCTGTCTACCTAAAACTTACCATATTTGTCATTTTCAGCAACAGTGCAGGGACATTAAAGCACCAATAATGTTGTCACCCACCACCATCATCCACCCCCAGAATGTCTCATCCCAAAGAGAAACTACGTTCAATAAGCAGTTCTTGTCATTCCCTTAACTTTGATTCCATTGTTTGTCTTTAACACCGTTATGACTCTGCTTAGTCTAGATATTTCTGGTGGATAGAATCACACATCTGGCTTCTTTGACTTCATATCATGTTTTCAAAGTTTATCCACTTACTGATGTGCCAATGAGATCTGGCATTTGATGGCACAGTTCTGGGAAGCAGGACATCACAAAGACACTCTTTGACTTGAGTGGATGGCTCTCCATTGCCCAGAGTTTTCTGAGTTAATTAGTAATAGATTGAGCTCTGTTGTCTGTCTCTGTCTTCTGAAAGGCTGGCTATCCTTGCTCAAATAAGCAAGGGGCCCCAGACTGATTGATTCAGTACAGAGCCTTAATATCAAGTTAGCAACCATAATTACATTGCTTACGCTGAGTTGGAGATAGTTCATATGTGTTTGCCTGGAGTCTTGTACTTTGGTTTGGGATGGTCACATTAACAATGCCAACCATC
The DNA here is from genome assembly GCA_028551405.1 of Uromys caudimaculatus. Classification (NCBI taxonomy): domain Eukaryota; kingdom Metazoa; phylum Chordata; class Mammalia; order Rodentia; family Muridae; genus Uromys; species Uromys caudimaculatus. The sequence goes on along the minus strand of CM052703.1, from coordinate 116,298,131 downwards.
TGAGTATGACTTGCACTAGAGGAGTCTTTGCTCTCAACATTACAGCTATCTTGGTCCAAGTTATCTTCGGTTTTCACCATTGGAAAATCCTTGGTTTAGGACTTGCATCTGTCTGCCAGCTAGACTGTAGTGATATAACTGCTGGGAACATCAGGAGACAATAAATTCAAGGTTGTTCTTCCTAAACTCTAAGATTTTGAGGGTCCTTGCCCTTTGCCACCCTAAAAGTGGTACTGGGGAGATTGCTCAGTAGGTAAAGCTCTTGGCGCACAACCATAAATTTCTGAGTTCAGATCCTCAGTATACACACAGAGCCAGATTCAGTACTGTATGTCTGTAATCTCAGTTCTCTTATCAAGAGATATGAGGTAGAGACTGGAGGGTACCAAGAAGCTTGCAGGCCAGCTAGTTTGGCATAGGGAGCTTTGAAGAAGCCACTCTATCTCAAACAAAGTGGAAGGCAAAGACGGCCCTTTGACTTTCACAGGTGCACTGTGGTACAGGAGTGGCCCCCATCTCACACTGTAGTTGGCTTTTCTGATCACATTCCAAGTCACCTCTAAGATTTTTTTATCCTCTAGGACATGAGTCAGCTGATTTCTCCTTTAAAGAGCCAGACAGTAAGTATTTTAGGCTTTATGAGCCAAGAGGAAAAATTAAAGATATGCACAACTTTTAGAAATAAGAGAGAAAAAATTTCCACAAATGTTTTATTGATGACATTTAAAAATATAATAATCCAGTAGAATTTTTTTTACTCAAAAGCTTCATCAGTCTTCTGATGAGAAGAAAGTAATCCTTTGAGGGAGGCAGGAGGGATGAGGTTTTACTTAATTCAAATTTACTGTTCTTGCCATTTTTATGGGCAGGAGGACTCATTCTTCTATACTGTTTCCCTGAGCCTCTGAGAGCATTTATCGTTCTTTCTGTGAACTTGTGTGTTACCTTAATCTTCCGCTTGGAACTTATGCTCTGCCCTTACAGCCATGGGGAACTTTTCCTATGGGGAAGAGCAAGCTTGGATGTAAAATCCCACATGTCTGATTTCAACATGAACTAATAATTAGTTGTTTGATCTTAAATTATCATTTGGCCTATCTAGAAACTTCTATGTGTTTCCATATCTATAGAATGAGTACTAGTGTCTGGTTGGCATGGTTATTGAAAAGGTTACATGATCTAATGTAAAGATCCAGAAAGTGTAGAACACACTACAAATCACTGAACAGCAATGCCATTCTTTCGATTACTTCCTACTCTCCACCTAAGGACCGTGGAGTGATTTGAATAAGAATGGCCCCATAGGCTTGTATATTTGAATGCTTAGTCATCAGGAAGTGACAGTACTTTAGAAGGATTAGGAGGTGTGGTCTTGTTAGAAGAAGAGTGTCACTGAGGGTGGGCTTTGAGGTTTCAAAAGCCCAAGTCAGGGCCAGTGACTCTCTTTTCCTACTGCCTGAGGACCCAGATGCAGAACTCTTAGCTACTTCTCCAGCACCATGTCTGCTTATATTCCACTATGATGATAATAAACTAAACCTTTGAAACTATAAGCAAGCCCCAATCAAATATTTTCTTTTATAAAAGTTGCCTTGGTTATGGTGTATCTTCACAGCAATAAAACAATGACTAAGACAGAAGTTAGTACTAGGGAACTGGCCAGATTTGATTTGCTAGCTATAGAATATTGTTGACCCCTATTTTAGGATGCAAGATACTCCTGATAGTCTAGGAGACATCTTTGCCACATTTCCTTCCTTATACTTATATGTGGCCTTTACAGGTCTAACATGGGTCATCGACTCCATCAGGGGCAGCTCATCACAAGTGTGGAACCATCACAGATCATGCTGGAATTGGTCAGTAGGACACAGAGTGACAGCATGAGGCACTCCTCCGACAGGTTCACTTTCACAGGAAGCAACACCATTTGTTCTTGATGTTGCCCATGCAGATTGGCATCTTTTTCTCTTTATTGGTTTTCAGGCCAGGCCTAACAGCTTCACAATGTGTTCACCATTATTTGAGACTCCTTTTCTATACAGCAAGCCTTATTATGGTAGGAAGTGTTTAAATCCTATAGGTAGATATAGAGGATGTCTCTATGCTCCATGGGACACAGAAAAGTTGGTGATGCATGTACATGTCACTGGACAATATTGCTTCTGTAACAGCTAAGGTCATTGGTTGCACTTCCAAGGCTGTGGTTGTGACAGAGCTGGCTGTCTTCCGTGCCCGTGACCTCTCTTCCACTTCTCATCACTTCCCTTGCCATCCCTTCTCCTGTTTTAAACACTAGCTTGATTTGATGTATACATTTGCCTTGATTTCAGCCAGCTTTTTTCTTGTCAATCAGTTTCCCTTGGTGTACAAAAAGGTACTAGCTCACTCCTGGCTTTCACCTCTGCTTAAGTTCAGAAAACATCCCTGAGACCTTAGAGCTTTGATTATGTGCCAGCCAATTTCCATAAGCTTTATAAAAAAGTACTTATAGGCATCTGTGCATCAAAATGCAAGTAAACAAGCCTCTTGGATGCCAGCATTTCACACCAGGTTTATTCCCCATCTTTCCTCTTCCTTACCTCTGACTGGGGGGGACAATATGATTTATCACTCCAGCCAAAATGCTTTCCGAGTGAATGGAGGCACAGACCTGAGAAGTTGCATAAACTGGGGTTACCAATTCATGTGGGACTTGACCTTCAAATCTTTAAAGGAGGCAGATATTATACATAGCTATCAGTTAAAGTCCCTTCAGTTCAAAGGCTGTTTAGCAGCACTTAAAACTCAAAGGTCTATGTACCTATGTTAATAAATGAGCTGGCACTCATGAAAAGCTAACAGGAAAGACTTATAAAAAATGTTTTAGTTTTACTTGTGTGTGTGTGTGTGTGTGTGTGTGTGTGTGTGTGCTAGTATGCGCATGAACATGTGGGTGTCCACTCAGGCCGGTAGAGGACATTGGATCCCAGGAAGCTAGAGTAACAGGCAGTGGGTCACTTACTATGGGTGCTGGGAACCAAACTCTGGTCCTCTGTAAGAGTCAGAAGTATTTTTAACCACTGGGCCATCTCCCTAGCCCCAATTACTTTTAAATGTAAGGTATTATACTTTGACTATTAAGTGTCTTGTTTAATCACATGGTCCCAAAATGGTGACACTTTATGGAAGGTCTGGAACCTTTTGGAGGTGGAGCCTTAGGGGTAGAAGTGGATCACTGGGAGGAGTGCTTTGTGGTTTTATAGTTTAACCTCACTTTTGTCTGTTTGCTGCTTCCTGACAGGGAAGGCAATGCGACCAGCTGCTTCCTGCTCCTGCTCCCAAGCCTTCCCACCATAAATGGCTGTATTCCCACTAAACTGTGAGCCAAAATAAACCCTACCTTCCTCAAGTTGATTTTTTTCATATATATGGTCACAGCATCAAGAGCAAGCAACAGTGTTTGTGCTTACAAAGCCTCTTCTGAGTCCACACATTCCTGTTTTCTACAAGGCAGGGCCTTCTGTCCTGCCTTCCTGTTCTTGACTTTTTGCAGCAAGATGCTCTCTACACTCAGTTCCCAGTGTCCCCACCATACACCATGGGCAAACATAGCTCTGGAGCCCTGCTCATGCCAGTATTGCCATGAGAGGCATACTTTATATATATCCAGTGTGTTCCAGGAAGGTCTGGGGAATAAAGATATGAGTCAAAAGAGTTGCAGGTGTTGCTCTTCTCTAGAGAAGACTCAGTCTCCTAGAGCAGGTCTTGGAGATGAAGGATGGAGAAACCAGACATATTCCCGTGCTTCCACCTGCATCTACCAGGCATGCTCTGGACCTGGTGCTTTGTGCTATCTGTGCTTCACCTGGGATGTTTGCTCCAGAGAGATCCCCATGGAACGCTTCCCTCTTCTCAAATCTTTGTGCAAATGTCATCTGTGTAGCAAGCTCTTTCCTGACCATCATTAAAAATAGCATCTACTAGCGGGGCAGTGGTGGCACACACCTTTAATTCCAGCACTCGGGAGGCAGAGGCAGGTGGATTTCTGAGTTCGAGGCCAGTCTGGTCTACAGAGTAAGTTCCAGGACAGCCAGGGCTACACAGAGAAACCTTGTCTCGAAAAACCGAAAAAAAAAAAAAATAGCATCTACTTTCCCTTGTACTACACTGTGGTTCTCCTCACTCTCCATTCTCATTTATTAAAGGTACCATCTTGCACTACAGCGTTAACTCTGTGATGGAAGCATGTGTCTGCCTTCATATTGTCACCCCCTGTGGTGTTGCACACATTGCATCTGGAGTTCAATTAATATTCGTTAATAGAAGGATTCAACCTCCCACCTTTCTCTTGTTACAACAGAGGAACCAGCTGTCTCCTTACCCAAAGCCAGGGCCTCCACCTATATTCTGACTTGCATCCCCTTCTTCCTTGAGGCTACTGTGTCCACCGTTGTCTTCCCTCTTCCATGAACTCAACAGTTCCCACTAGCCGCATCCTTTTGCTATGTATCATAGAGCAGCTGTAAGTCAGGCTCTGTCCCACACATCTTACTACCTCAATTCACAGTTGCCTTGCCACAGGTCCTATGAGGAAGGATTGAACGTCCATTTCCACACAAGAAGAAGTTGAGGCACAGAAAGGTAAAACTGTGATCAGAGCCACATGGTAAGTGAGGACCTCAGGATTTGAACCCAGAAACCTAGCTGAAGAACCCAGCTCTGAATTACTTTTATGCTTCAGGCTCACACCCATCCACTATCGTATAGATATATATTCACTTAATCTTGCTTTACTCTTAAGAAGCCCTGAACTCCATACCCCTCAGCTGATTCTATATTTCTTCACATTACTTTGCAACTCATCAAAGTCTCATCTGTATTAGTCATCTCTTTCTTTCCACCCTGCTCTCTGTCCCACTTTAATCTGCCTTATTTCCAGTCAAAGAATTCTTGTTGGACTACCTTGCAATGGCATTTCTCAGTCATTACCTGTGTTAGTTTGCTTTTTATTACTGTGGTAAACAGCATGACCAAAGGCAACTTGGAGAGGGAAGCACTCACTTGGCTCACAGTTTATAGATCACCTCAGAGGATGTTGCAGCAGGAACCTGGAGGCAGAAACTGAAGTAGCGGTCATGAGGAAAGCTGCTCACTGGCTTGCTCCCCATGGCTTGCTCTGCCTGCTTCCACATACAACCCAGGACCACCAGCCTAGGCATGGTACCACCCACAGTGGGCTGGGCCCTCCCACATCAATCATTAATCAAGAATCAAAATGCCCACATGCCAATCCAATGGAAGCACTTGAGGTGAGGTTCCCTTTCCCAGATGACTGTAGCGTGTGTCAAGCTGACAAAACTGAGCAGCATGACATCTTTCTCAGCCTCTATTGGTATTTGCCAGTGGTAGCTGTTTCTCTCTTACTGGATGGACTATTGTGTGTTTTCTGGGTGTAGTCTTTACCTTCTGCCTGACTTACTGGGTAACCCTGAGGCCTTCTTTTCCTTAGAAGGCACATGAAAAATGTCACCCATGAGCACACCTTGGAGGAAGCTTGCTATCAGAAAGAAATATGGGGCATGATTCCAAGTGAACGGTGCATGAGAGTTCACATAACATCTTCGACAGTCTTCTGACTCAGAGATGCATTGTTTGAAATGGTCTTCTCTAAATACTTTAATGCTCTATCCACAATGGTATAAAATCCTTCCTTGATGCTTTTTGGTACCCAGGCAGATGGTGTCCAAATTCTTTAAAAAAGAAAAAACAAAAAAACCCAAACCAAACCAAACCAAACCCTCACACCCAACCAGATTTTGTGTAGAGTTACTTTCTATCATTTTCTACAAAATTTAGATTTACAACATTTCCAAATGCAAAGCATTGTTAAAAATGTGTATGTGTATGCATATTTTCCCCTTCAGACTAAGTGGTCTTCTTCCCATTATGAAAGTCTATACCCCAAGAGCCGTGTCTTTCTTATTCCAGCTGACAGTTTTTGTCCCACTTGGCCATGTAGACAAAATGCTGTCTGAAAGGATAGGAAGATTCCAAGAGCTTTTAAAAATAGTTATGGTTTCATGTGCAGAGTCTTACCACATGCCAGGCACAATAAAAGAAATGCAGTACATTCACTTTCTTAAATCTTATTGTTTTAAACATAGTATGTCCGGGATCAAATAGACTTCAGGATTTGCCCAGAATCAGTCAGTGAATAATACCAAAATGTCACCCACATGAGGCCAGATCTCATGTATCTGTGAGAAGGTACCTTATATCTCCCCATCCTTGGTAAGAACTGAGTGTGCTGTCATGGGTGTGCTAGAGAATCCATAGGAAGAAAACATTCTATAAACAGTAGTGGAATAGCTGAGCAGACAGTTTAGCAAAAAACTAATGTTAGAATTCTGACTTGTGCAACACTGATCAGATAAAACGTGGCCCAGCCATTGAAAGCTATGCTTGGAAACAGCTTGCTACAAAAATGTACTCACCCAGTTGTTTTGCGTCCACTATTGACAACCCTCCCACTTCAGATACGGCCATAACCTTGGCTGTCATTCCCTGCTCTTTTATTGTAGAAGAAACGTACTACTGCAGAACCTACTCAGAGAGTTGGCAGCCCTGAAAACTCATTTCATTCATGTCATAGGGTGTGGATAAACCCGTGCTCTTTATAGAGGAGCAGAGTGTCTGTCCGAGGCGCTACACTTTGCTCTTGAACCTGCTTGGCGGTAACTTGAAAGGCCTCCATGTTCAACCAGGCTTTCTCCTCTCTCATTTGTTCTCTTCTTGATGGACTTGCATTCAGACACAGCAGTGTCCCTATTAACCTCAGCTGCAGCCTTTTCATGAAGGAATTTCTAGAGGACACCTGGGTTAGGAAAGACTTTGAAGGTGCTTTTCTTCTGAGTGTTTGATGTGTCTCCTTTTGATCCTGCCTGGTCCTAGGGCAATGGCCATTTTCCCCCTCCCTGAGCAGTGATCCTGGTCACCACCCAGGAAGCCTCACAGTTAGATAGGAGGACAGTGGGACCACTGGATATGGGCCTACACATGGGTTCGACTCTTAAAGTTCTGACTCTTTCTTGGTCTTGATGCCTTCATTGTAAGTTGGGTCTTGGGTTCAAACAAAAGCCATGTGAATGTTTTTGTGCAGTGATAGTGTAGGTGATAGCCACTGACCTTCAAAACAGAGAATAACCCAGTTATTGAATGCTGTGCCTAAGAAGTCTCTTGAGACAGCTGCTTTTCCATAGTGTAGTTCATTAAGTTACCATCAGAAGCCGTGAAAGAAGGAAAAGAGAGTTAAATATAACAGGACCATTCTTTCTGATGCTCCATGGCCTTCTCAGATGTAGACCCGGGGGGAGGGATGTCTATCCAGAGGGAAGGCTGCTGGGGATTAGTTTTGTGTTTTTTCTTGTCTTCACATAAGAGATACACCTGAATGTTACATGCCCATGTTCATGGGGCTGTGTAGGACAGAACCCTTGTGTAGAGAGGTCTGACCCCTCCTTGAGCAGGTACGGACATATGTTGAACTCAAGCCAAGTATGATGGTGTTGTCTCCTCAACAGAATCTAGAATGACCTGGGTAAAGGGGCTTTGGTCATGCCTATGGACGACTATCTTGATTACTGGAAGTGGGAACACTTGCCCATGGTGACTGGGATTCTAAACTGTATAGATCGAGAAAGGGGACTGAGCAGAAGTTTGCATTCATGGGTGTTCTCTTCTGACTATAGGAGTAAGGTGATCAACTGTCTGGAACTCCAGCTGCCTTGATTTTCCAGTTGTGGTAGACTGTACCCACAACTGTGAGGCCAAACTTCTGCCTGAAGTTGCTTTTGTCAAGAGAATTTAACTACAGCAATGGGGAAAAGAAACAAAGACATTAAGTCTTTATTTTCTGCACTGCCCAAGTACCAAATGGGACTCTGAAGTATCCCAGAGACCAGCCTCCTGCCTTCATCCTGTGGCAAGACTTTCTCTGTCTTTCCCTTGAAACTTCTTTGCATGCATTTGCTTCTAGCCCTGCCTAGATGTTAGGGCTGCTCAGAGCTCAGCCCTAGCATGGCCCATGTAACCTCCAACTTCTTTTGTCTACCTCTAAGTTGCCTGATGTGCCCTGCACGCTCCATTCCTGCTGTCCAACTCAATGAACACCATGGATGCTCCCCACCTGTTGAACATCATGGCTGCTTCCCACCCATGCCTGACATCTAACTCAGTTCTCTCACCTAGACCCTTCCTGTAGGGAAGAACAAACCTGCCTTGTTCATTCGAAATCAGGGCAGTGTCTACAGCTCCCCCATCTCTCTCATACTGCTTCCACTTCCAAATTCCATTGCCTTTGGATTTTAGGTCACTCCCCGAATGGCAGGAGTGACTAGTGTCCCCATCATTGTGACATACATCTCTCCCAGGTGCACAGTCTGCCACGCCTCCCCAGGGAGGACATGACTTACTACAATGCAGAGCTCGGCACTCTCTCTTCCTTCTAGAAACCCTTTATGGGCACCCCTTGTTGTCAACATCAGATTCAGATTTCTCAGCACAGAGCCTTTCTGAGCTGCCCCACCACCATGGTTCTACTTCCCAGGCCTTCTAACTGCTAGATAAAGCAAGTCTGTCCTGGAATGCTCGAATTGGCTCTCATGGTTTTATCTTGGAATATCAAGTTCTCTCCCAGGAACGCCTAGCTCTATTTGTGTGTGTGTGTGTGTGTGTGTGTGTGTGTGTGTGTGTGTGTGTGTGTGTGTGTGTGTGTGTGTGTTGAATTTAACATCTATAAATGGCCAGCTTCAGATCATAATTGGCCTAAATATGCATTTGGGGGCTTGTATTATGTTGAGCTCTTTTTGAGATAGGGTCTCTTGTAACTTAGGTTGGTTTTAACTCTATTTAGCAGAGGATAACTTTGGATTCTCAGCCCACCAGCCTCTGCTTCTTGAGGGCTTGAATTACAGATGTGTGACGTCATACCTGGTTTTATGAGATGGTGGGAATGGACTAAGTATCTTGTGCATGTTAGGCAGGCACTCCACCCTATCCCACGTTAAAGCTTTTAGAATCCAGAGGTCAATCTCTAAAATGGAACAGACTAGTCAAAGAATCATCTGGTTTCCTTTGAACATTTCAGGGATCTGGCCATGCTGAACCATAGTAATTATAGCAGGGGCAGCCTATGGTGGGCATGTCTGTGTTGTGTTTTCCCACAGTCCGCACCGATCCTGACTGACAGTGAGCTGCTTCACTTCTGTGTGTGACCTGCCTGGACTCTGAAGGCATCTGACTTTGTGATCCCTAGGCTTATTCCAGTCAAGGAACAATACCCAGCTAATGCCATCTTCTCCACAAACTTCTCTCCTTTGAGACACAAGAAACCTGCAGGACCTCGGGGTGTGGTGGGTACTAGTTCCTTGTTCTTCCTCAGTCACAGTTGACAAGATGCTTTCTGATAAAGTCAACCTCTTAGAGGGTGCTCAGCCTCAGGGGCTTCTGGGATATGACCATCCATCTGTCTCTCCCACCAGTGTTCTGCAGGGTTTCCAAGGTGCTGAGAAGCAGCACTGGGCTTAAAGAAGATTTCTGCCTGAGGTCCTCGTGACTAGTGGAAAGCTCACAGGTATGCTCAGGGTAGAAAGCAGGAACTCTAGCCTTGTTGGTTTAGAGATCAGAAAGTAACTTTCCACAAGAAATGTCACTGTAGCTCACAACAGGTGGGGGTGCGAATAGCACAGAGAGGACAGGAGCCTTCAAGACTAGGAGCAAGTTGATGTTAGCATCATGTATCTTGAGTGTGAAGACTTCGCTTTGATAGACAGTTAAATAGAGAAAAAAAATCGCAGAGCTACTACAACCCAAGCCATGGCCATGGGTGGGCTTCCTTATAAATTCGTCTTTCTACCCCCACCCTAGTCCTCTGTGTTTAGCATCTTATTGCTCCCATTTCACTGAAGGATGTTGAATATCATATTTATCCTAACTAGGTTTTGCTGGTAACTTAATGCAGCCTAGAGTTTTCTGAAGGAGTCTCAGTTGAAGAATTGCCCGGATCAGAGTAGCCTATGACCGTGTCTCTTCAAGATTATCTTGAATGATGGCTGCGGTGGAAGGGCCCAGCCCACTGTGGGCAACACAGACCCTAGTAGGTGAGTCCAGGCTACCTCAGAAATCTAGCCGAGTTAAGAACCTGTCGCCAAGCCAGTGATTGAGTCAGGATGCAACATTACTCCATGACTTCTACTTTAAGTTCCTAATTAGAGTCCCTGCCCTGACGTCCTTCAATGATGGACTGTACCCTGGAAGTGTAAGCTAAATATACCCTTTCCTTCTCAAGTTGCTTTTGGTAAGGAAGGGTGTTTTATCGCAACAAAAGAAAAAGCAAACTCAAACAATATCCAGTGATTGACAGCAACAGAGGGAACAGGAAATAGGATTTGAACTGGGCTGTCTAACTCTCTCTAAATGGTCAGAACCTGAACTAAGTCAACAGTGAGTCTCGGTAGAAGAGGAGCACACTGAAAAGCTGTCAGAGGGTGAGACTAGGCAGCCAATGTTCCTGGTCACTGCACCTCACTCCAGACAAATGCCAAAGCTCATTAACTAGAGCAAGAGAAGGAGTGAAAAGCCATGTCAGGAAGGAGGCCTTGTGTCCGGCAACAGGGCTGTCCTTCTGATTTGACTCCCTCATCTCCTCCTTGGAGTTCTGGCCCTTCACCTTGGATGTTTTCAGCAGCTTCTGAGAGGAAGCTCAGGCTGGAAATCTGTTCTGTTTTAAATTTTAAACACCCATAGTGAGAGCTACCAAGACATAGCGAACTACACCCACACCCACACCCACACCCACACCCACACCCACACCCACACCCGCACCCTTACTTTCCCTGTTTCCCTGAGTCTCAATCAGCTTAGACATCATGGTGGGTTCGGCAAGGATAGGCACAGACACTGGGCAGGGACCTGTTAGGGCCCAGAGCTTGGGCTGGTGATTCTGGACAGTGTCCTGGGAGCAACGACTCAGGTATTGTTGAACATTTTACATCAAGGAGCTGCCTCAGAGTTTCATTTTCTTCTCAAATCTCCTGTCATCAATTACTGTAGGAAATTTCAGAAAAGAGGGTTGGGGTGAAGCCAAGAAGGTGGAGAGTCTGCCAGTCTTTGGGGTTTGGTATCATCCAGAGGCAAAGAGAACTCTTGTCCCACCAACTTCTCCACTTGGCCACAGTACACTGCAATTGGGCAGGGTTTTTGGCTCTGTTGTCTTGGACAGATTGTGTGCTCTTCTGAGACATCTGAGCACAAGAGAAGCTTCACACAAGCACAATGGGACTCAATAGTTCTTTCTCCTGAAGACAGGAAGAGGGGACAGAAATTCCTGCTACTTGGCTGAGAGATGGGAAAGGTGGAACCCTGAGAGTCTTCTCAACAAAGGTGCCTTTGATATGATGACGTGTAAGAGTTTTCAGAAAACCCCCCACAAATCCCCAAGTCAATCAACCAGCCAACCAGCCAACCAGCTACCCAAAACCTTAGAAGCTTGGTGTGATTCCTAGTGCCACTTTTAATAGAGAATGCAAAGTCACTGTTTTTCCATTCCATGAAACAGATGCCAGTTTGGCAGGCACTGAACTTTTACTTTTGTTTTTTATTATTATTATTCTTATTAAAACTCTTATAAGATGTGTAGGCTATAGCCAAGTTACTCTGTTTTAATTTCTTTTTGTTCCAAATAGCATGAATTTGGAATTGCTATGTGACAGGCATTGGAGTAGGCTCTGTAGTCCCACGAGTGTGCAGACACAGAGTGGCCAGTGTCAGGTACTTAAGATCTCATTTGGAGACAAGGTATGTGTGCGCATGCACTAGTACACATGTGTGCCCCCACACACATATATGCTCAAGCAAACATCCTCCTGCCCCTAGCCATGGAGCTGAAATTACCTACCCACACCTCGAGTAGTACTAAGGACACACATAAGAAACAGTAGTGCAGGGCACTTCAGTTAAGTGTGTACTCAGGAGTGGACAGGGATGGGCTGTTTTCTACAGGACTCAGGGAACCAGACTCCAAACCACCTTCAGGGAAGAATCTCAAAGAAAAGGAATTGCAAATGTTGCTACCCAAAAGGATAGTCCCGCCTCATGGTTTATAAACTATATCCAAGTCTTCCGTTCTGTAAACCACATGGTGTTTCTGTGATCTCCTTACCCCAGTAAATGGTCACTGCATCTCCATCCTCTCTGTCCCTCTCCCTTCTCCCTCCATGATGTTTAGTTTCATTTTGCTTCAAGGTCGTGGCCCTATCACAGAGCCTCTCTTGCTTTCTTTCTCTTCTCTCATGACTTTATTTTTAAAATTTGGAAACAATGTATATGTGTTTGTGAGTGTGTCTATGTGTATATGTGTGTGTATGTGTGTGTGAGAGAGAGTATGTGTGTCTCTGGCATATATGTGTATATGTGTGTATATATGTGTATGTGTGTGTGTGAGTGTGTCTGTGTGTGTGAGTGTATGTTTGTGTCTATGTGTCTATGTGTGTGTCCATGTGACTCATGTGTGTGTGTGTGTGTGTGTGTGTGTGTGTGTAGGTTGGAGGACAAGCTGGATGTTGGTTTTCGACTTCCACCTTGACTCAGGGATGTCTTCTGTTCGCTATTGCCTCCAGCATGCTGACTGCCTTCCAAGATCCCAGTGTCCTCTGGCCTCCTATCTTACAGTAGGAGTGCTGGGTTGCAGCCTCCCACTGCCAAGCTTTCTGTGCTGTCTTAGTTTCATTCTGTTGCTCTGATAAGCACCATGACCAAGGCAACAGAGAAGAGGAAACTTCCAGGACAAAATCCATCACGGAGAGAAGTCAGGGCAGGAATTCAAGCAGGAACTGGAAGCAGAAACCATGGAGGATCTCTGGTTGCTAGTTCAGATTATGGCTCAAACACAGGCTCATACTTAGATTGTTTTTATATATATCACTCTGGATCACCTGCTCAAGGAATGATAGAAGTGGTCCTGGCCCTCCTGTACTAATTAACAATCAAGACACATTCCCCCAACCCAGCCATGCCCACAGGCTATCTGACCTAAAGTAATTCCTTGAATAAAGCTTTCCTCTTAGATCAAGACTTTCTACTCAGATGACCCTAGGCTGTGTCAAGTTGACAAGGATGAGTAGGACATGTGAGTTCTGAGGCTCTGACCTCAGAACTCGGGTGCTTACATGTGGCTGGAAAGGGTATGACTCACTAGCCAGCTCCTCAGTCTGGTTTCTTGGGCAAGCTATTCTTTCCCTGTATTTCTGTCTCCTGCTTTCTCCTTCCTTTTCAAATCTCTGACAAGGCCAGTCTCTTGTCATTAGAATCTTGACCATGCCATTCCACCATTTGATGCAAAGTGGTTTCTCAGAGTTGCCAATCCTGATGATGGCCCTGAACACCCTCATCTTTAAAGGGAGCACATGCTGGCAATATGCCTCCCTGCTTGTTTCTTCTCTCCTCATCCCATTGGCTACCTTTCCCATGGCCTCTGCCACCTGGATTCTACTCTGGACTCCAAGTGAGGCCCAAGACCAAGGCTTATTTCAGGAGCCTTTGCTACCACAGAGGTTCATGTACACTAGTGGCTTTCATCAGACCTCATGAAAAATTACTTTAGTCTCAGCCCTGACTGCTCTGCAAGCTGCACAGCAGTCAGTCCTGAGTTCTCACAGTTTAGGGGGCTGTGGACAAGCCATTCACATCTTACAGTCACTATGTCTATAATAATAATGAGGGGTGACCTCTTACGTCCCTCTTTGCTCTAATAATGGGCAAGCTGATTTCTGTTTTGTTTTTCTGGCTATTTCACTGGTGTTATTACACTTTGTTCTTGTTCACCCGTCTTCGTTACCACTCAGATGGATGGCTCTGTTTAAAATGATCAGGTGTGAAACCAAACCCATCCAATGACCATACAGAACAGCTTTCTTTCTTCATGCTGAGGCTGCCCCAAGCTCAATAATTTCTCAAGGCATGACTGGACAGTCCCTAAAGAAGCTGGAGTGCTGTCAATTACTTTTTGAAATCACTCCTTAACCCTTCCTGTCAGTGCAAGGATACTAACCCAGGGCAGACCCTACTCATTATGGTTCCTGTTGGTAATGTGGGTGGTCCTCTCAACTCCTGTGCTCTCCCTGCCCCTAGTAAACTGTACTTCGTTGTCACATTCTTTGTTCAAAGAAAGCACTTCAGATGTCCACAGTGGTTTTTCTTTGAGAATCACTTGAAACTTATGGATCACGTGCTTGTCATTTCAAGGGTTCACAGAGTACCTAAGATCTGCCACACAGGGCTCTGGCTCCTCTACTTAAGCCAGATACCTCTCCTTCCCCAACCAAATTGTCTGTTAAAAATGTATTTGTTAGTTGGGCAGTGGTGGTGCACGCCTTTAATCCCAGCACTTAGGGGGTAGAGGCAAGTGGATTTCTGAGTTTGAGGCCAGCCTGGTCTACAAAGTGAGTTCCAGGACAGCCAGAGCTATACAGAAAAACCCTGTCTTGGGAAAAAAAAAAAAAAAAAAAAAAAAAAAACAGAAAAAAAAATGTATTTGTTTTAACAAAGCATTCACCACCAAGGTCATGGGTTGCAACTAGGCTGATGACAGACCGCAGGCATGGACTTTTTGTTGGCAATGATGAGTTTTCCTGATAGCCAAATGTGGAAGGCTTCCCAAATCACCAAATGTAGCCATGTTTAATGGGACCTTTTCTGCATCTAGCTTTGCAATGTTACGAACTTTGCTGAAACGTGGTATGTTGACCATTATTATCAAGAATACTGCTCAGACTGTAATATAATGTTTTCTCCAGTGATACTGATTGGTGCAGAGGATACAAAGTGATTGCGAATCTTTGAAGACCTTTCTCTGACATGAGAAAGTGTCACACGCAATAGTTGGCATGGCGCAGATACTTAGCCAGTTCGATTTTCTTCCATGTTCCAACCCTTCTACCTTCTAGGTTCTCATGTAAAGCAGATAAGATGTGAAAATAGATTAGAATTTGTTTACTGTGCCATTCCAGAAGACATTTAGAAGCACAACAAAGGACCTGGCTACCTCCAGTGAGTCCTTTCCCAGGAAAAGTCTCTGTTGTAGTCATCCAATTGTGAGAGTCCAGAGCAAGGGAAGACCCATGGTTTTATCTAATCTATGTTTTACAGATAGGGAGACTGAGACCCTGAGCAACAAGGACCATTGAAGTAGGCTGGATATCTACAGCCAGATCCAGATCTCTAAAGGCTCCCCTCCAGACACTGGTCTCAGTATCACACAAGAGCTCTGCCTAGCTGGGTCACACTTTCCTTGAGCCCCTCATCTGGGCTGTGTCCATTTCTGCATGCCACTCACTTCTAGCACAGAACTTAAGTACCTGGTGCAGTGGGCCATGTGCACAGTACAGATGCAGCCAGCAATGAGATGACACCCCAAAGTTTATGGGACTGTCACAGAACTCGGGTACTAGGAGGTGACCTGACACTTCCCTACAGGAATAACATGAGCGCCCTGTTAGACTGCTGTGTTCACATCTGATCAGAAATAGATGGTTTTTTTTTTCCCCACTCAGAAGAGGCTTGTTGTACATTCTTCACTGGTTTCTCTGAGATACTGCTTTTGAGAAATAGTCACTGAACATTTACAGAGCCATGTGCTGGGTGCACAGAGATGAGCTAGCCCAGAAATGGATTCTTTCCCTGGTAGAAAATGATCTAGTGGGAGATGAAAGAATAAAAAGAACGAGAGTAAAAATAGACCACCCCTCATGCAGACGGAGTGAGGCTAATCTCTGCCTGCTTCTAAGAAAATAAAAACAACACTGCACAATGAGACTTTGATGAAGTTTAAAAAAATCTAAAACCCAACACGCTTTATTTTATTTTATCTCAGTGGATCTCAACTCCCAAATATCTGTGTTTCAAAAGCTAAGATTAGATACCATTAAGCCATCCTGGCCAGCATTGATTTAAAAACCCTCTTCTGTGCTTCAGGATTGAGGAGGTTGTGGACCCCTGTCAATCTCCTGTTATCAGCTGGATCTCAGCCTGCCAGGAGCCAACCCGCCTGATCCCCTATTCTGGCCACATCCCTCCATCTTCTGGTTTCTGTATATGAAGCCTGTGTGGAACCATGAAGCAGCCAGTTAGGAATACTAACTTAAACTCTAGGCTGCTCTTTCTTCATGGAATTGGGTGGGTTTGATGTATTAGTAAGACACAATTCCAAATATGTACTAGCTTTGTACCTAATGGAAACAAAGAAGAAATGAGTTATTTTGCTTATACTCTCAGCCAGTTCAATCCATAGCTTTAGCCCAGGGGTCTATGCAGACGATCACAGCGGTGGGAGCACGTAGAAGAGCTTCTTCACTTCAGGGTGGACAAGAAGCATAGAGTGGGGAAGGGACTGGTCAATGGTATCCTCCCAGTGGCCTATTTTCTCCAGCTAGATTTTACCTCCTACAGTTTCTGGTACCTTCCCAAATAGAGCTACCAGCTGAGGACCATGTCATTAACACGTGAGCTTGTTGGGGGCACCTCACCTTCAAATAGTAACAGTGGGTTTCATATCAGATGATTACAGAGCTCCATACAATACCTTGCAGCTTTCCTCTTCACTGGCAACAGAGGAGGTATTTAAGCGATCCCAGAATGTATTTGATAGAAGCTTTCTGGACCTCTCTCAAGGAATGAGCTCCCTGTCCATTCTTTCGCTCCCTTCCCCATTCTTTCCCATACTCTCTAGCAGGCACTGGATGAGGAGTCGGATGGCCAACATAGCACAACTGAAAGGCTCCTACCTCTTGGTGAGCTTATGTACAGCAGTCATGAAAGCTACTGAATGATAACTACAAAGTGATACCCAAGAGAGGCAGAGCATTCAAGAAGAATGTGAGCTGGGGTTGGCCTGGTAGTGTTGCAGAGAAAGGTAAGTCCTCTTGAACCTAACTCATATTAACCTTCCTCTTGTTGTGATGGGGACACACACAGATACACACACACACACACACACACACACACACACACACACACACACACACACACACACACACACACCACTATTTAAGTCACCTGCATGGTTGTTTCCTTAGAAGAGTCTTCCATTGGGTACTAGGCAATTTCTCAAGTCCATTGAATGAGTCGTTTCTGTAACAAGGGATCTTTCTGGAGTATTAACTCACTCTGTATAGAAGTTCCTCAAAGAGTTGTTTTGTCTTTGTTACCTTTGGGGTAGTACTGCCATGGGGAAGAAATCAGACTGGCACGTCATACACAAACCTCAACCTTTCTGGGTCTACTCTCATGCATTTTGCTAACTCAACTTTATTGACTCAACACTTGTCTTTAAATTGACTCACTTAAAAACTTAAAAGAATTTATCTCAAAAGACATCTTTATATTGCTGCCATAAATAGAGTAGCAATATCCTTTGCCCTAAATAGAAGGTAATAGCAAGAATAAATACAATTAAATTGTTGGCTGCCGTCCTGCTCAGGGACTCGCTTTATCAGGAAGAGCAGACGGGTTTTAAAAGGCTCCCCTAGACTTAACATCCATCACCCCTAGAGCCCACCCCTTTCCATTCCAGACAGTGGTGTTTGAGATTAGACTACAGGCTGGGCAGGCCACCAAATCTGCTGAGGAACCCCCAGACCTCTGGAGGGACTATTACTGCATGCGCCAACTGTGAAGCAAGGCCATTTGCTATTTGAATGATCACAGCCAACCAGCTCACAAGAGGCCTCAGTGAAGCTGAGGTGTGCTTTGCTGTTCAGCTTCTCCAGAAATTTCCATCTGGCACTGAAGGCCTGTGGTCAAGGCTGTGTCTGGACACATTGGAGTCTCTTTAGACTCCTAAGTCAGGTCAACCTTTGATGAAGATTACTTTATGGCCAAGGAACATGGCCAACTAGACTCTGAAAATTTTCAGGTCCCTTTTCTGGCTTTATAAAGCAATTATTGTTTGTAGGTTTCAGTTACCTGTCCATCAGATTTATCTTGCAGGGTGTGTGTGTGTGTGTGTGTGTGTGTGTGTGTGTGTGTGTGTTCACCATAGCATGCCCATGGAGGTCAGAAGATAACCTTGCCCACCCACCTTTACCACCAACCTTATTTGAGCTAGTCATTTTGTTGTTTGCCAATGCATACCCATGGCCTACTAGTTTCTGGAAATTCTCCTATTCTCCGCCACCCATCTCCCTTAGTTAGCAGCACTGAGGTTAGAGATGTGTGCTACTGCGCCTGGCTTTACATGGGTCCTGGGGATTCAAACCCATGTCCTCAAGCTTGTGTGATAAGCAGTTGGCCCACTGAGCCATCCCTCCAGTAGTCTTGCAGTGTCATTATAATAAATGTGTGGACTATTTAAAGAGCTTCTCACAATACCCAAGGGCATCCCCATTTGTGTCTATAAGGAGTTACTTTTTTTTAAGCATTCGTTTTAATTAACATTTTGCGTTAACATTTTAACATTCATTAACATTCCTTTGAAACATTCACTCTAGGACAGCTCCATGATGGGCAGTGGAGATACATAGGCAAATTCTCCCTGGTGAGTAGGGCCAGGGTCACCACAGAAGGCAGAGAAAGAAAGCAGTGGGACTCACGTATCCTTCAGTGACAGGGACATACCTGCCGAAATGCATCATGAAGCGATGTGTGAATGCTACCAAGTGTTCTTCAGACATGGATGGTGTAGCCTTCTATCAGCTGACTGTGTGCTTTATGACCTATTGCTCCTAGGACCAAACACCGTGTTTCTGTACAGTGCACTTACTATAGGCAACAAAATGTATTTTTTATCCAAACATAGGAGAGGCACATTATGTTTCAGCTTAGTTATAATCTTAGGGAGCCACTTTGGCATATGCAGTTTGGGACTGAGCAAAATATCATATCATGGGGTGTGACTATGTTGCCACCAGTAGGGTGTGTACGCACATTGCTTGGGCCTTATTATAAGGCAGACACAGCCTTAGCTGGCCTGAGATTCAGCATGTCTGCCAGACCTCCAGATGATGCCCAGACTTGCTGACTTAAGGATCATACATTGAATCAAAGGGCCCTAGCTCAGTGTCTCTCAATTCCTGTTCCTCAGAGGGCCCAGCAGTGATAGAGTATCCTGGAACTTGTCCAAGATGCAAATTCTCAGGCCTTAGGATCTCTGGGGTGGGGCTCAGCGACCTGCTTTAGACAAGCCTTTGAGGCAATTCTGATGCTCTGTCAAGTTTGAGAATGACTTTATGGACTTCAAGCCTCCCAGAAACCATATTAACTCATATTCCCATTTTCTTGCAGGTAATGTGTGGTGTGAGCCTGACAGGTAAAGGACCATGGGACCCTGATTTTCTTAGTCTTTCAGTTGCCAAATCAGAAGATCAGAGGTTTGAGGCTCTTGTCAAGTTTACTCTTGAGGAAAAAAAAAAAAAGGTAGTTTCAAGACTACCCCACTGCAGAAGAGCAAGGGAAGAACCGGAAGCTGGCTAGGGTGTTGGTTGGGAGGAATCTAAGGAGCCTTTTCCTTCCTCCTCCACCATCGAACTGTGTCTTCCATGAAGTTGAGTGTTTATGGGACCCTAGGGATTTCTCCACTGAATTTAAACAGGCAGACAGGCCAGCAAGTATTTACATCAGTGTTCACACAGAGAAGTGTGGGCTTATATATCTCATAGTCCTAAATCCAGGTGTTAGGGATTGGGGCCACATCCAGCAAGTCTATCCAAACACACTTATGATCCGCAATGGAGTGCATTTTCTAATTCCGTGCCTCGGCCACTCCCCCTCCCATTGTTGCTTCCCTCCCATGCTTCTTGGCACTGTATCATTTTCTAAATGAAAAAACCCTCTCGTTGATGTTGCTTTGTTAAAACCACACCATGCTCTTAAAATAAACCGATGTGCTCCAGCATGCTCCAAGCAGTCTTTCGTTTGTGTGTGTGTGTTTTCAAAATTTGTAGTACACACGTGCAACGTCTACCATTTTAAACTTGTTTAACTGTTCTATTCAGTGGCGTTAAGTACCTTTCTGATTGCTGTGCAGTCTTCGCCACTATCCCTCTATAGAACCCTTTTCATCTTGCAAAAGGGAGAATTTATACTAATTAAATAGTAACTCTTTATTCTCTTCCCACTGACGGTGGCCACCACCATTCTACTGAGAATCTGGCTGGTTTGACGAAGCTCCTTTTTGAGGAACCAAGCAATGACTGCCTTTTTGTGACGTGTTATTTTGCTTAGTTTAATGGCATCAAAGTTCACCTATGTCGGACAGCGCATGTGTCAGAAGCTTCTTCATTGTTGAGGCTGAATAGTATTTCTTTATGTGTGTCATCATTTATCTGTCAGTGGATATGGTACTGATGGCTCTATGAACAGCTGCATTACTGTACGACTGTTTTAGTCTCTGCTTTCAATTATATAAACTTTTCAGTGATTTTACTTATTTTTCTTTTATGTGCATGCATGTTTTGCTTGCATAGATGTCTGTGTACCACATGTGCGTTTACCCATAGAGGCCAAAAGAGGGAGTTGTATTCTCTAGAACTGGACTTAAAGATGGCTGTGAGCTGCCATGTGGGTGCTGGGACTCGAACCTGGGTCCTCTGGAAGAGCAGCCAGTCTTCTCAAACACTGAGCCATTTCTCTAGCCCCTCCATTTTTTAAAAAGTGTATACCCATAAGTGAGACTGCTAGATTAGATGGTATGGGACTTGTATTAGGGTCTTAGGAGGGACTGTCCTATTGCTTTCTACAGTGGCCGCAGCGTTTCACATTTTATCGTTTACAGTTTGTACAATCAGGAGGAGACTGTGCCTTAGGAAACCAAGGTCAGAAAAGTGGGGACATGTGCTTGAGGACACACAGGTAATGAGTGTTTTGCCACAGCAAAGCATTCTCACTGCCCTACAGTAGCTCCTCACTGGTACAGAGGTGGAAACGGATGTCCTGCATCATGGACAGTGAGCACTGCTCCAGTGAGAACACTGCAGAAGTAAGGCTCCGAGTGGCATCTGGAAGAGATTTGTATGAAGCCCTAAGTCCTCACTCTGTTGGGTTAGAGCCACAGAAGACAGACGGGTTTTGGGAGGCCTTCTGTATGCATGTCCAGACACCGACAGAACAGCCCTGGAATTCCTCTTGCCTTTCTTTTTGATTCTCATAGATAAACACTTCAATTAGGATATTAGTCTGGATACCTTGCATGGTTTACTTGAAGTCAAGTTCTAGGAATGTAGTTAGAGACCCTTTGTGACCTATAGAAACAGCGAGCTGAAGTCACCTGCCCCGTCAAGCTCACTCTCTCCAGACACCATATGCCTTTCCTCTATTATTTAGACTGTCCTGGCACATATCGTGAAAGAAGGTATGAGTTACTCTAGGTATCGCACCCCTGAGTGAGGTCAGCACACTTAGCCTAGAAACTAGAGATACTGAAACCTAACAACAAGCGCTCAGGGCTTACTGGGCAGAGTCCCAGTGTGTCTGCCTTTTCCTCTGCATCTGCTGAAATGCCAGACCTCCACGATGTCACCCCAGTGCCAGGAGACTACAGATGATCAGTGAGTCCCTCCTACAGACTCAGAGGTTTCCAGTATCCCTATACCAACCTGCAGCGTGGCACAGAAAATGAAACAGAGTGTAGAGTGCCAGTGTAGAGGGTATAAAAAACGTCAGTACCAAAACATAGCGAGGAGCAATGGGCCGGGGCCGGGGCCAGGTAAACGCAGGTCCTCTTGCTGTGTGGTCACAGAAAGTCCTGGGACCTCTCTGAGCCTTTATTGCTTATCCACATATGGGCAAAGAGCAGGGCTGGAGTAGTTCTAGAGCTTGGCTTGAGCTCTTAGAGAAGGTACCAGGCCCTGGGAAGCGAGACTTCCTGGGATGAGGGACCCCCCTGCCGAAGCCACCCTTTCCCCGCCAGGCTCTTTCCTTATCAGGTTTCACATGAGCCCTTCTGTTCCTCCTCAGAAGAAAACGCCTCTAGGCCTTAATCATGTGTACTGTTCCCTCTTCTCTCAGTGACTCAGTCTCCCCCACCCCTAACAGACACCATTTTCCAGAGCCATTTTGATGAGAGCAGCTTGGGGCAGGAGGTTGTTGGAGGGGAGGCAAAGGCAGTGGTGTTTTAAAGCTGGCCCTGCATTCTGTATGGACCTTTCTGGCTGTCTTGAGCTCCAGCACACTGTCACTGAAGGCCTCCCACAGCCTTGCTAAGTCTGTCCAGTCCTTTGTCACAGACCTTGGTGTTTCGGGGACTTCTCCCTTGGAGATTAGAGCATGCATACTTCCTTACTGGAGGCTGCTTCATGCATCACTTTTGTCTAGTTCCTGTCATCTGGAACCAATGGTCAGAATGTCAGCATTTCACTAGCTATTTGACTCTGGATGAATTATTTGATGGCTCTGTGCCTCAGTTTCCCCATCTGTACAATAGAGGTAATAATGACATCAACCTTATCATATTGCTTGTGAGGCTTAGAGGTGTTATTTGAGATCTAACACCCATAAAATGACTTTGATGTTATTGTCTGTTGGTACCTTCCCCCTGGAGAAAAGAACTGTGTGCAGGGGGTTAGGGGGAGAATATGTTTTCCAGTGTGGTCCTCACCATAGATCTTTAGGACCCAGATCCCAGCATATAAGATCTTAAAAGCTGGTAACATTAACAAACCAAAACCAAACCAAAACAAAACAATCCAACAAAACAAATGCAAGCAAACAAAAACTTGGGGTTAGCAGGCATTGGTTCTTAACCTGTTTGGCCAAAGAAGAGGATTATGGGCCAACTACAAAGATTTTATTTTATTTTATTTTTTAAAAGCATGATCATCTTAGTAGCCAAAAGAAAAAGAAAGCAGAGCCTCAGCATGCAGAAGCTCTGAAGCAAAGACAGTTGGGACCTGAAACTGCCGAACTGGTCTGGCTACGTTGTAGCTTTTCTTTCTTCTTTGTTTTTCCCTATTGCATCCTTTGTCTTTTCTGTGCATCAGCATTTGAGGACCACTGGTCAGAGGGATCATCTGGATCTCCAAACTGTGGATTAAGATGCTAAAGGAGCAGGAATTGCATCCTCGAAGCTTGAAGGGGGGTTGGAGAGCAGAGAGCAGAATCCTGGGTTCCTCAGACAATAGCAAGAAAGCGCCCGGGGAAATCCCCTTGACAGAGTGGAGAGCCTCCCTCTTGCAATGCAGATTTACAACTCACACAGCAAGCAAGGCGTGATGCAGGATTTTCCAGGGAAACAAATCAGCTCCCCCAAGTGCTCGCAAGTGTGTCAGGAAGAACACAGCTGCCCGCGTGTAATGCAGACGCTCTCTCCTTGGTTGAAGCCATTCTCCCCACACTACTGTGAAGTAGGTGACAGCTGAAGCTGAGCAAATTCAGGGACAAACAGGTCCCGTCAGGACACTGGACAGTCTCCTGGCTGGGTGATGAATTGCGGGCAACTGGGGAGAATTTAAAACCAGCCCAGCTGCCACCTAGCAGAGTGACTAAGCTCAACACTTAAGGACGAGACTAGCACTGCTGAGATAGTGAGCAAGACCCAGACTGTCAGGCAGACAGCCACTGGGGATGTCACTCTGGCAGACCTTTAGGGAGGGACCTGTCTCCATCACCCCCTCCCACCAGCAGGAGACAGCCATCAGCTCACTGGGCTGTGGAGTTCCTGCTATCCTACCATCTGCCTGTCTAACTCATTTTTGCTCCAGGCAGCTGTGAGATCTGATCCTCCTGAGCTTATCTAGACCCACGCAGCATCCGCAGCCTTGAGTGGTCATCATGAGCCTCCTGCTTAACAGTGTGTTAAAAATAAAGCATGGATTTCAAATGCCCCATAAAGAACATTTGCAGATAGTATACCTGGGTGGGACCTTGCATTTCTATGTGGGCCATGTCTCAAAGATGTCCCTTTCAGTGTCCTTCCCAGATTGTACCCTGCATGCTGCACATGGCAGAAATGTCTCAGCTTTCTCACCAAGTGGAGGTGTGTAACTGTTAGCTGAACAGTGGGGATCTTTTGAGACACAGAGACTAGGATCCAACTGCTAATCCCTAAGCCTGAGTTTGTTCATTCAATAAAAACCCAAAAAGAAAACGAAAACCTTTATGGGCTTCATTATCTACCCGGCATTTCCATCCTGGGGTGCTGGGCCATATGCTTCCCAGGATAGCTTTGAATGTAGCTCACTGCGAACTAGTATACTAACTTAAAACATTATGACTTTAAAAAGAATGATTTGTTTTGGAACTTGATTAAGTGGTTCTTGAGGGTGAACCTGTGGGTGGCAATGTCATTTTGCAATGTCAAAAGGCTACGTGGTGACGGAGTAGTGAGGAGGCAGGGGCCTGGAAAGGGAGCAAGAAGAACAGGAAGGTGGGTGTATATCAGGAGTCCCAGGAAGGAGGATTGGCGCGTGCAAAGGTATAGAGATGGGCAGTTATGGAATAATCTAGAAAGTTGTGAGCAATATCGAATGGAACAGGTTGAGCCCATGGGAGGATGAACCGGAGAGGCCATGGCTAGGTTATAGCCATGGGTGTCCATTCTCTGCTTAAAGAAGTCAGTGTTTGTCTAGAATCCCACTCTGTGGCAAGTATTTATAATTTTCATTTTTACCATTCCCAGTTTGTAAAATCCAAACAATTTTTAAAACCTAGCAACTCTCTACTACAAGGGGAAAGAGGCTGTGCGCACTGAATTGGTTTCCAAGACAGATATCTATTTACAATTTAAATTTGACGCTAGAACAGTTGGCATCAAGGACTAGGAGCAAGGGAGTTAAAACCAGACCGTCTTTCTCTTCTATTTTATCTTTTAATTGTGTTTATGCTTGTGTGAACTATACTAGGACGGAGACGAAGAAGAAAATGAACTCCTCCCCCAACAAAAGGACCACCTTGAACAAACACAGACTTTTCTCACAGAGCGCAGGATGCAACTGCCCAAGGCCACGTTCTCCCGAATCCACTCAGATCCTCTTAAAGTGTATCTCACCTTGCCTTCCCTGGATGGCAAGAGTCACTACCTGCTTATGGATCCCGTCCAGTGATGGGCAGAGCTAGCCCCTCCTCCTGTCACTTTCCCAAGGTGACACTTAATAGGGTGCTAGGACTCTGGCATAGTGTACTAGATGGCATCAAATCTGACCAGTCTGATATTCATTCTAACACAGCAGAATGTGCCAGAGATGGATCGGTTGTTAAATATCTTTACAATCACCCCTGCTCTGGATACCTGGGCAGAATCAGAGAGGTCCGATTCAGTTGCCATAGGAATCTAGATGACAGAGCCATCTCCTCCAGAAGATTTAGTCCACAGTCAGCCTGACCTCTGGCCTATGTAGACCTAGTACTTCATTACTAGCAAATTAACTCACAGCTTCAGTTTCCTTACTGAGAAACTAGGGGTAGCAGCAGTACCCACTGAGGACAGGGAGGGTGAGGGGTCAGTGAACAGGTGCTTTGAGGTAGTCAGCATGGGCCAGGTACACAGAGCTTGATGAGTTCTTGGTGCCACTGGATGCTTGCCATTGGGGTACCACAAGGATAGAATATGTTAATGTCTTGGCTAACTTTGAAAAGCTCGCAGTTCATTCATCCCCGCTTAGTGCCACAACAGGCATTGTTAGGACACCAACTACTCATTTGTCTTTCAAACAGAGTTGCATAACTCTCTTATAAGCATAATGGCTTATCTGGTGACTAGGGTATTGGATGACAACTGGCATAAGCCTGCCTTGCAAGGAAGCAACCAGAATATGACTTAAATATTTGATATTACATTAAACCAAGCACAACTGATAACAGAGGGAGCTGTTTTTAGAGGAGGAGCTCTTCGTGCCCTGAGGACCTCTCTTGCCCTAGGATGTTGTGTGCCTAACATGTGCTAGACTGGGAAAATTTGTACTTCCTGAATGACTGCTGTAGGCTAACTGTGAGGACACTGTATTACACATGAGAACCATGATTCCCACTCCTTCATAGGGTTACACTCAAGCCTAAACCCCAGGGGATAACCAGAATAACTCAGTTTACCTAGCATGTGTGTCAAAGCTGCATCTTGCAGGCCCCATACACACCAAAAGAACTATGAAAGAAGTCCAACGTAAAACTGCAAATGTATTTAAAACACTATAAGGGTTTGTTTTTGTTTTTTGTTTTTTGCAATTTTTTTGGTAACTAGACAGCATATTGTGAACTTTGTAGATGATAGCGTCATGTCACAATATCTAAAGGTTGAACATGCCTGATACAACATGGGCTAATGGACTGTAAAACCCAGAAGTGCTCGGGGTAGGTAATGTGGCTCTTTTACCAAAGTCCCATTCAATCTCTGACTCAGAACTTGACTGAGCTCCTTGGTTCCTGGGGGAACTCGATGGGCAGGCACCTTGCAGAGAGTCTATCTTTTTATACGTCTTTTTCTCATGCAACTCCACATGAATGACAAGAATGTCAAGAATGGAACTCTGAAGACAATCACTCAGAAAAAAAGATGTGTCTCAGAAGCTCTATTCCTGGACAGAGGATATTTAATGCCTGGGGTAGGTCAGGACCACTGGGGCTACCAATCTAAAATCTCATTTTCTAAGAAAGAATTGAAGGCTTTGGAAGAATGGCTCTG
Source organism: Uromys caudimaculatus (assembly GCA_028551405.1). Lineage (NCBI taxonomy): Eukaryota > Metazoa > Chordata > Mammalia > Rodentia > Muridae > Uromys > Uromys caudimaculatus. The sequence continues at coordinate 116,271,490 of CM052703.1, read as the reverse complement.
TAGGGTGTGTGTGTGTATATGTGTGTGTGTGTGTGTGTGTTTGTGTGTGTATATGTGTGTGTGTGTATGTGTGTGTTTGTGTGTGTATAAGTGTGTGTGTGTGTATGTGTGTGTTTGTGTGTGTGTATGTGTGAGAGTGAGAGAGAGAGAGATTTACTTGCTTTTTTTTTTTAACTGTCCATTTCTTAGTCCCAGGAAAACTTATCCCCAAAGTGACTGTCTGTCTTTCTTGCCTGATCAGTAGATCTCAGGATCACACTGTCCACCCCCTTCCAGAATCTGTCCTTTTTTGACAGGACCATGGTTCTTTCTGGTGGGTAATTTGTTATCTTCCCCAGCACAGGTAGCAAGGGGTGGTGCATAAGCACTGTGGTCCTGAGTAGGACCCCGTGCCTTTTAGGAAGCATAGGGCAAAGGAGACAGAGTCCTCTTGACACCCCAAAATCTGTGTCAGGTCACTTACCCACACCAAACATTTGAGGTGGTTCCAACAATAAGTGACTGTGTTAAAACCTTACTCCTTATGGGTCCATAGAATGATAGTTTGCCATTCTCTGTCCCACACTGTTCCTTCCTTCTCCATGCATGGTAAATGAAATGAACCTTCTTCCTTCCAGATTAAGCAGAGGGGGCTGACTGCAAACAGAACCAGGCTGTTGATACCAACCACATGGCCTGGATAGTCCAGGTCCACGGGAACGCCATCAAACTAGGAGAACATGTTGATGATTGACCAAGCTAAAGTCCAGTCCAAAGACAAGAGTCTACAGATGTCAGTGTGGGCTAGGCGACAGTTTTCTTACTAGGATCAGTCCAGGTGGGGGGGGGGGGGAGACTCAGGATCCCCAAGTGAAACATGATATGCTCACAGCACAAGTGCCCTGAGTTTTCAATACACACTCTACAGGTAAATGCTCCTCTGGAAACTTCTGACTGCCTGCTGGAAGAATTTGACTGTGGAAAGCGGAGCCTTCAAGATGCCTTTGGCAGGAAGGGGAGACACCACATGAAACTGATCTTCTCATTACATTTTAAAAATTAAAAGTCCCTGACACATAGAAGATACTCAATAAAAAGTTCAGCAAATAGATGAGCAGGGATGCCTACTCATGGAAGTGGGAGCATATGTACACACACACACACACACACACACACACACACACACACACACACACACACACACACACACACCCCAGACCAAGTAGGCATCTGAGGGTCCTCCCTTTTCCCATTGTCAAAGTCACCCAGTGATCTGGGACAGGCAGAAACCTGGGAGCGCTGAAGATCCACCTTCCATTATCTCAGAATGTGATTTCTGTTCCGACCACACACCAGGAGAGCAGTTATGGGAAAGTAGTTCGCTTCTGTCTCTGCTGAGGAGCTGGCGGCACAGAGTGTATTAACTGAACATTAGTGAAAGTTTTCCGAGTTCTTGGGGAAACCGAGGATGAGAGGAATGACGAGGAGAGGGACTCTTGAAGCATAGTGGAGTCCATAGAATGATTTGTGGGATTACAGAAAGGGACAGTGGTAGAGAGAAAGCGAAGAGCAGGAAGAGGCACATGCCTGCCGGTTAGGGTCCCTATGGTCTCAGCACTTTGAATTCCGGACTCTCTGTTGTGGAGGGGTCAAAGGCAGGACCCATCCTCTGTTCGTGTGGATAATGAAGTTGGACAAAGGAGGGGCGCACGAAGCACAGGACGCTTGTATGAGCTTGGCTCCTCACTAATCCCACAGAGGATCAGATCTCCCAACTCTGCTCTCAGGGACCTCACCCTTTTAATGAAGGCTACCTCAGAGCCCTGCTGCCTTCCTACATGTCCACCACGGTTTGGAGGCTCCGGACGTGGGTCGGACTCCGCATGCAAAAGACTGTAGGGTCGGGAGCCAGCCTCAGCCCACGGGACACCCTGATGGTGCGCCAGGCTCCGTTAGAGAGCTTATTTCAAGAAGTCTCAAACCAGGAGGGGCTGGCGGTTGTGGTCCCGCCCACCTCTGAAGAGATAGGGACAAGCTGAGATCGCGCGCTCCTGGGGACCCCCGAAGCCCACCGGGCGGCGTTGGGGAGACTTTCCGGCAACCTCTCTGGGTCTTGGAGCCGGCTGTGAGCGCTCAGCAACCTGGGGTCGCCTGGGGCGTCGCAGGGTTGGTGGAGCACTCAAAGCCAGCGGAGAGCCCAGGTCGCCAGCACCGAGCGCCACACCTTTAGCGGTGCCACCCCCCACGCCCGGATCTTGGGCTAGCCGGCGGGCGGCGTGGGTGCGTACCGGTGTGTGCAGGGCACATGCCCCTTCCCAGGACTCGGTGCAGAGCCCTCCTCACTCAGCTCCCGCCAGGGGATTCCCCTCCCCCAGCTCAGAGATCCCCCGCGCGCCCCCTGCCCACTTTGCCAAGGCGAGAAAGCGGCCGAGCCGGAGACAAAGAAACTCCTGCCTGCCTCCACTCTCCGTCCTTCTACCCGCCCGAGACACTCCCCGGCGCCCTCCCTCGACCCCGGCGACACCGCGTGCGCACACGCCGGGGGAAGGGACCGGGGGACAGGGAGTAGGGTGGGCGAGTCCGCTTTCACCACGCCGCGCGGCTACAGCTGCTCGTGCACCCCGCCCGGGGACGCCCCTCGGCAGCCGCGCCCCCATTATCCACTCCCTAAAGCGTCCCGGGCCCCTGACACTGCCACCCCCAGCCCAAACCGCCAGCACTATCCCTCCAGCTGAGCGACAGGGGGGCGCGGCGCACACAAAGCGGATGGGGAGTAAGGAGCCCAGGGGAGGAAGAGATCCCGCCGGGGCTCGGAGCATGGGCTCCGGACGGCAATTTACCCGATTTCTTCTTCGATCTCTGAGATGTCTGCGAAGATGAGAAAGACCACGAGCAGGGTGAGCGCGGCCAGCATCCAGCTCCGGAACTGCAGCTGCATGGTGGGGTCGGTGCCCTCCGGGACCCGCGCGCGGACCGGGGCGAGGAGCTGGGGCTGGAGGAGCCTCCGCGCTCCACGCGCAGCGGGGCACACACCCTGCGCTCCGGGCGAGTCCGGGCCGGCGGCGGCCGAGGCGACAACAGCAGCAAACAGACAAGGGTTGCTCTGGCGCGGCGAGCCCGCTCGCTCTCTCTCTCTCTGCTCCTGCCCGCCCCTCCCCTCTCTCCTCCTCCCCCCTTTCCTCCGCCCCGCACTGGGCTCCAGGCGCAGTTTGACAGCTTTGCTCCGCGCCTTGCCTGGTCTCCTCCCACTAACTCCAGTGGCCACCCACCCGCCTTTGCTTTTCCTGCCCCGGAGGGCTCAGGGAGCTTGCCACTCCCGGCCGAGGAAGGCTGGGCTCAGGCCATCGAAAGCGACCCGGAGACTGAGCTGAGCCGAGACAACTCGGAGCACCCGGGGCTGGCTGGCAAACGCCTTCTGTCGCTCGCTCTTTGTCCAGCGCCCTCGCTTTCTCTCAAAGTTTTCTCGACACAAAGACTAACACCTGGGGACGGTCTCCGGTGCGCGGCGAGGAGACGGTTTCCTCTGGGCTATGTTTCAGCAGTTGACGAATTGGGAGGGGAAGTGGAAGAGAGGAGGGGAGAAGAAATGGCTAAGAGAGGCCAACTTCACCAGAGATGTTCATGGCAATTGGTGGGCGAAGTGCTCAGCCTGCAAAACACCACCTTCTCTATGGGAGGTATTTCTGTCCATGTATAGACCCAAGCCCGGGAGCCTGGAGCTCCCCGAGTTGTTTGAGGTCATAACCCTCGGATCCCTGAAGTACCTGTTCCACTTCCAATGGCAAGCATACTACCCACATTGTGGCTGGTGCTGTACACGCTTCATCTCCTTAGCTCTTGCTCTTTTCTGGTCTAATCAATAAACCCCTGGAGTCCTATCATGATCAAAAGGCCTTCTAGAAAAATACAGTTCCCACAAAGGGAGATGCTCCTTCCCCCACCCCACACCGAACTAATTCCCTGCTTCAGACGCTTTAGCTCACATTACATCTTGCCCTGTTGCGTTAAGTAGGAAGGACCCATTCATTAAGTTTTACTAGAATTAGATTACAACACACCCACCCACACACACCCACACACACACACACCCCACATCCCCACACACACACTTGGCCCTGGATATAACTTTTCAGAAGCCAGATCATCGTTTGGTTAATGAAAGGGTCCTAGAGTTTGATTGTGGGAGGAAGTTGAGAATGTCAGTGTAATGTCCTACTGTTTAGGAAGCACCGGTAAATGAACAGATAGGGCAGGTCCGTTGTGCTCCAGAATAACTCAGAGGGGCTAGTGGTAGCCATGTCTCTCCTGGGCCTAGGTGTAAAGGTCTAGAGCTTCCCATAGGTCTTCATTAAGGAACAGGCTGTCTTGGGACCAGAATCCTTTGGTCTCTTTGTGAGTAAAAGGGAGTATGAGGAGTGGTCTCTGCAGGAGGGCTGCAGGGGTTTGTTGTTTTTATTTTTATTGTTGATGGTAGTGGTGGTGGTGGTAGTGGTGGGATTCAGGACAAGCACTCCCCTGCAGGAAGAGCCTCTATCCCCTGCCTACTGACAGGATAAGGAAGCAGCCTGGTAAAGTGGGGGCAAGTTCTTCAGGGGTCTTCTCCGAGCGCCAGCAGCAGTTGTCTTGTTCCCTGAGGAGGGACTTGCCCCTTCCATGGTGCTTCATTGGTTTCCCACCCCCTGCTGTGACCATGAACATCTGTTCCCTTTCAAGGAGTACCCAAGAGCAGCACACTTTCCCCTCAGGTGTGACTTTCTGAGGCTGAGTGCCATGTTGAAAGTCATTCTTTTTGTCCGTTACAAGTAGGGAGATGTTTAAAGAGAGAATCTCAGAGCTGAGGAGGTGGCTCAGTCAGTCGAGGGCTTGGTGCACATGCAAGGACGAGGACCTGAGTTTGGATTTCTAGCACCAAGTTCAAAGCTGGGTAGAGTAATGTGTATCTCTAATGCCAGTGCCTAGAGGCAGGGCAGAGACAGGCAGGTCCCGGGGGCTTGGTGGCCTGCCAGAATAGCTGAATTGGCAAGCTCCAGGTTCAATGAGAGACTGTCTCAAAAAAATAAAGTGGGACATTGCTGAGGAAGGCATCCAGTGTTAACCTCTGGACTCTGTACACACACACATACCTGCATATGTGTGCGGACATACAATACATTGTACATATCCCACATGAACATGAATGATACAACAAACACACACAGACACACACACACACAGACACACACACACACACAGACACAAACACACACACACACACACACACTGAAGGATCTCTAGCTAGCCAAACATAACAAATGTGGCTCTGACAGGCCTTGATCTTCCCATTCCCTCTGCCTTGCAAAAAAAACCAAAGCCAAACCAAACCAAACCAAACCCATTAGATTAGATTCTTACAGCTAGTGACCAAGGTTTACTCCCTCCTTCTGAGGCTGCCTACCAAGGTCCAGCAATCAGAAGCCCTCTTTTTAGAATTGACATGCCTAATCAAAATTGGACACCTCATCCTAACACGGGGTTTCCCCTTTTACCTTTACAAACCATCCTTTGCCTGTGGGCCAGGTCCGTCTCCTCTCTATCCACAGGCAGTCCTGTGTCCCATCGGGACACGTGTTTCTTCCCCTCTCCCTCATCCTCCATCTCCTGTCTTTATCTTAGTCTCTGCCCTCTGTCCTTCTGGAACAAATAAGCCTTTGTGCTGAGACTGTGGTCTTGTGCTGATACCAGTACACACAAACACACACCACACACACACACACACACACACACACCACACACCACACACACAGATACATACCACACACACACACACACACACACACCACACACACACCACACACACACATCACGTACACACACCACACACAGATACACACCACACACATACACACACACACACACACCACATACACACACCACACCACACACACACACACACACCACACACCACACACAGATACATACCACACACACACACACACACTACACGCCACACACACACATACACACACACACACACATCCCACACACACCACACACACTACACACACATCACCCAGCCCCCATACCACACACACACCACACACACACACATCACATACACACACCACACACAGACACACACCACACACATACACACACACACACACACCACCTTTCTATCAGTGTGACCACTTAGCTAGTCTAATTCATCCTGTGCCCAGATTTTCTAAGTGCCTTTCTCTCTGTCTGACTTGACGAGTCATTCAGGAGGCGTGCGTTGTTTTTGGTGATATTTTGTTTTGTTTTTCTCCATTCACTTCATTCATTCAGCAGTATTTATTGAGCTGCTCTCTTGTGCCAGGTTCTGTGCTAGAGGCTAGAGAGAACAGGAGCCAAGTCATGTCCTGCCCTCTAGTGGCCCTCTGTTCAGAAGGAAGGCAGTCCTGCAAGTGTCTGATTATGACACAGGGTATGAGTTACAGTGAGCCGTGTCTCCTACTTGTTACTGACTAATAGGATCGCTCCAGAGGACAAGAGGAAACCACCCTGGCCTCTCCCCCTGCTCTTGGCCGTCCCTCCAGCTACATGGTTTCGCTTTCTACTTTTTATGTGTGTAGAGCGTGTGCATGTGTGTAGGTGCGCATGTATGTTTTCATGCATGTATATGGAGGCCTGAGATAAATGTTAAGAATCACTTTTGGTGATTCCAACTTATGCAATGAGGCAGGGTCTCAGTCAAATCCCAAGCTTACCTTGCTAGCCAGCTTGCCCTGAGAAGAAGCCCTTACTGTACCTTCCGAGGCTGGAATTAGAGATGGGCTACCGTACCCACTGGCATTTGTGTGGGTTTTTGAGGATCCCAACTCTAGTTCTCAAGATTGCACAGTAAATGCCCTAACCACTAAGCCATTTCTGCAGCCCCCAACTATACTCCTTATTGTGACAGAATGTCACGAAGTAGTACCACCATGCCCAATTCATCAGGTCAGGCAAACCTCACTGCTTCAAACACTATTATAGTGGAGACTTTTCATTTTCTGTGTGATGAACCACGTTCTTATTCTAGGTTCAGTGGTATTCCTCCTTTTCATCCACTAGAAAGGAACCATTTTGAGTGGCCAAGGAGCCATGGAAACTTGCATCAAATACCATTCCTTATAGAGAAATTCATGTGCCCATATCATTGGAGAAGGTTCCAGGGCACATGTACCAAGAAATGGAACTAAATCAACATTGTAGAAACCCTTCTTCTATTGACAGTCATTGAGGTAGGATTTAGTTTCGAGGGTGGTGAGGGACCCTTTTGACCATTCACCATAGAGTATTGTTTAAGGCACTTAAGATAGATTATTCTTGGGTCAATGTCCTTAACAGTGACCTATGCATAATGATTGCCCTTGTCTCTACAAGCTGAGTTTGTTCCTGGAATTTGGAATGAGGATGAAAGATCAGATTGGAAGCAAGTGTCAATAGCTACCATCTTAGTTAGGATTTCTATCGCTGTATTGAAACACCACAAACTGGAGGCAGGAGCTGATGCAGAGGCCATGGATGGATGCTGCTTACTGGCTTGCTCCTCATGGCTTACTCAGACTGCTTTCTTACAGAACCTAGGTCCTCTAGCCCAGGGATTGCACCACCTACAATGGGCTTGGCCTTCCCCCATCAATCACTAATTAAGAAAAAAATGCCCTACGGCTGGATCTTATGGAGGCATTTTCTCAATTTAAGTTACTGCCTTTTGGCTGATTCTAGCTTGTGTCAAGTTGACATAAAAGTAGCCAGCACAGCTATTCAAGCAAGCATATGCTTGACTCGGCATGCTGATCCCTTCTCTCCTTGCACCCCCTTTCCTGCATTAGATTTCTCTGGAAACTGGGGTATCCTGCAGCAATCCTTTCTTTAGGCCAAGTCATCGAATGCTCGGACTAAAACGCAGGACTTACATGGGAGCACCAGTAAATTAAAAGTCATTACAGCTCATTAACATTTTAATTCAAATTAATAGAGTATATTAGCTGTTCAGGCAACTCAAAAGGGCTCAGGAAGTTTGTATTAATGGAAGGTAGCAGAGAAGGGGGCCATGCAGAAGCCTGGTAGCACATAGCGTTAGACAGCCCTTTGATGTCAGTGTTCAGGCTGAGGTTGGCGCATCCTTTGAAACACCAACCTCAAGTAGTGGGAGTTACAGGAGCTGCGATTCATGAACACTCTGCAACTTTACTACCACGAATCTAACTAATGGCCTCAATACAGTCTGGCTATGAAAAAATTTCACTTGCACTACTATATTGATAATGATTTATCCAACACACTGAAGGGCCATATCAGATGGGGAAGGGGTGAGCAGTTCCACACCAACCTCCATGAACACGTGTCACTGCAAGGCGGGCTGAGGGGCATTTCTCCTAGTCCTGGTGGCAATGGGATCCTTTCATAGAAATAACACCATCTTCATTTTGCACCAGACAAACTAAGGCTTTAGAGATGCTGAATTGCCAATGTGGTTCAGTTGGTGGTGGTGGGAATTCTGATTCAGATGCTGGAAATGCAAAGGCTCCCCAGAACTCTGGCAACTGTGAATCTATTTGTAAATAGCACCTCCTTTGCTTTGTATCGCTTGAGATCTGCTGTGTTGGGGCTTGGGGATCAAATCCATCTTCACTTCTGTGCAGCCTCCATCGTTGAGGAGACGGTAACCGTAAATCTCAATTTTTGTCTTTCCATGTGGAAAAGTCCTTTCAATCAATGCAGAATAAATAATAATTATCCAACATTCAGACCTAGTACCTAGCGTCCTTTTAGCTACAAAGCAGTGATAGTTTTGTGTGTTCATCATCTCTGAAAGGGAGAGAGAGAGAGAGAGAGAGAGAGAGAGAGAGAGAGAGAGAGAGAGAGAACGTGTTGGGATAGAGTAGGAGGGGAATGGAAAGAGGCAAGATATCATAGTCTGGGTAGATTAATAAGCTATTGTGTTTCTGCACCTTCAATAACTGAAAGAGCCTGCCTTTTCGTTTGAAATTTACACTACATTTGAGTGTTCTTTAAAAATGCCACGCTTCCCCCTTCCAAATCAGAATCAGAGTGGTAACAATATGGAAAAGCAAAGGGGCACATTTGCATTCCATTTGTAACTTTCCTACATAGCAAAATTGTAGTTTAGCCAAGGAACGAAAAGAAATATACTCAGGCAATTGCTGCAAATGTTTCTGAAATTATCAGCAAGAGATGTGGGGAGGGTGTGGGAGCATGCTCGCAGTGAGCTGGAAGGGAGAGAAGGGGGGGGGGGAGGTGAATACTTTTACCTTGGAATTTTGACAAACCCATCCATGGAGGTGAAAGACAATTTAGAACCAAACCATAAAGTCCAGTACCAGGTAGCAGAGAACAAAAGAGAATGTGCTCTCATGATTCTGTAAAATGGCCACCATGGCTTCTGAGTCAGACTTCTCAGCTCACCACGGTTTGCTCACAGTCCTCTATGACATCCCCATCCTCAGGCATCCATGGGAAGCCCAGGCTGGTCATCCTTGGGTTCATCTTACATCTCTTCCCTTTGCCTCCATTTGGCTGATGGGTCTTTCATTCACCAAGCTGGGAGTGTCTGTGGAAGTCACACAATCCTCTTCATTCACAGACAGGGTTTGTTGCCTTACTTTTGTGTGTCTGAAATTGTGCTGACAGCTGGGATGCAGTGACTGAGGCAGGTGGATTACTTCCTGATGAAGTTTGGAGTCTCCAGGTATTGAGAATACACTCCAGCTTGCTTGTCTCTGATCAAATACAGTCTTAGTTTTTCTCATATACACCATTTTCTTTCATTTTTTCATTAAATTTCAATGAAATTAGATACGTGCAAGGGATAAAGATGGTCATTACTTTCTGGCTTCACACTGATGTACAATGGACAGTTATGATTTAAATTTTTTTTTACCATCACCCTCATGTTGATAAAGTCATAGTTGGGAAGACGGATGCCTGGCACACCATAACAGAGAGCTTCGATCATGCCTAAAGAAAATGAAAACATGTCAAGAGCATAGAAAATGGTGAAGGGTGAAGCAGCGAGAAAGTGAGAGGTCCTAAGTGCTTACTGTCTTTGCTTCTTATTGAAATGAATGTTTATATATTCCATGTATGCTAGTATTTAATATTTTAACGTTTAAAATGTATTTTCTGTTACATTTATTCATTTGTGTATGTCCATGCTGTTGTGTGCATGTGGAGGTCAGAGGACAACTTTCATGAGTTCGTTCTGTCCTTCCACCATGTGGGTCTTAGGGATGAAGTTGGGTTTGTCAGGGTTGGCAGCTCATCCCTTCCCCTTCCTGCTCAAGTAAAGTCTGTATGGTTGTACATCCTTGGCAAAGCAGATGTAGGAGAACTACAGAGAGATCCAGGGATGAGTAACACACAGCCCCAGTGTACACGAGTAACACACAGCCCCAGTGTACACGAGTAACACACAGCCCCAGTGTACACGAGTAGCACACAGCCCCAGTGTACACGAGTAACACACAGCCCCAGTGTACACGAGTAACACACAGCCCCAGTGTACACGAGTAACGCACAGCCCCAGTGTACACGAGTAACGCACAGCCCCAGTGTACACGAGTAACGCACAGCC
>CM052703.1:116137096-116260408 GCA_028551405.1 Uromys caudimaculatus | reverse complement strand
TACAAGAGCTGGATATGCTTCAGGCCTTCTCCTTTGCAGTGTCTTCTCCTGGGCTAGTCTGACTGACACCCAATTTAGGTTTTTCTGCTCCCAGCTCTGCAGGAGAATGGGTGTCTTAGTAAGGATTTTCTTGCTGTGAAGAGACACCATGGCCACAGCAACTCTTATGAAGGACAACATTTCATTTGTTGGGGCTGGCTTCCAGTTCAGAGGTTTCGTCCATTATCATGGTGGGGAGCATGTTGGCATGTAGGTAGACATGGTGCTGGAGCTGAGAGGTCTACATCTGGATCCACAGGAGACTCTGTGTCACACTGGGCATAGCTTGGGCATGTATGACCTCAAAGCTCACCTCCACAGGGACACACCTCCACACCTACTCCAACAAGACCACACCTCCTAATAGTGCTGCTCTCTATGGCCAAGCATTCAAACACACACGAGTCTGTTGGGTCCTTTCCTATTCAAACCATCATAGTGGGCCTCATGCAGAGGGCCTGGGTCTCCTCCCTGCTCACCACTGCTTAAACCTCACCTTGGTGGAGGTGCAGGGAAGAGTCAAGAGCCTTACTTTTTAGATCTTCAGTCATAAAGTCTTTCTTGAGGCCTCCGAATTGCTGATTTTGAGAAGAATAACTCTCACTGTGAATGTAGATCTGAGACTACCATCCGCTTAGAGTAACTTTAAAATAAATTTATGGTTAGGAGAAAATGTAAAAGAAGACAAAAGTTTTAGCTTCTCCAGCTAGCTCATTAGTAACGTATGAAAGTCCAAAGTGTCTAAATTCTAAGAGGACAATGTGGCCAGTTATCTTTATTATTATTAACATGTTTGGGAAGACCATTTTATGACCTGCTTTTGTCACATGATCTTCTGTTTCAAATATTCTTTAGAGGACTTTGGAATCACATGCATCATCCAAGCTTAGAGTAAATGTTTACTAACAGGGAGATAATTTTGGCAAATCTGAGTGATTACAGAGCTTTGTGGCTGTGTGTCGGCCTTTATGTCAACATGTTATTGCTAATGGCTATGATTTATTTACTCCCAAGTCCTTGGTCAGTAGCAGCGCCTCCAGTTATATAGCCTTGGTCCAGTGAAGAGCATGCAGTCTGTTTCTGGAAATTCACCATGATGACAAGAGAGCTCTGGGCTGCTCCTCTCTCCTGAAAGCAATTTAATACAATTTCCTGAGTGGCTCTGGGAGAAGCTGTGGCCTCAAACCATTTAACATACTCAGGGTTAGCTTGGGCATGTCACAGCAGCTCCTGTAGCATCTAAGTTACTTAAACACTGAGTTATCAAGACACGTGGGTTTTCCAATATAGCAGATCATGAGTCTTACTGATGGGGAATTTTACTGCCTGGGCCCGAAAGGTCCATACTCTAGAGACCTGGTCTTCAAAGTGGTGTTATTGGAATTCCTGTGGAACTTTAGGAGATGGGACTTTGTATGAAGTTCCTAGATTAATTTGAAGGTGGCTGTGAAAGGGGTCGTGGGACCCGATCTTTCTGCTTAGTATCGTTCCTGATTTGTGACATGCATGGAAGTTTACTCATGCTCTCCATTCCTGACATTTAGAAGCTTCACCAGAAGACCCAAGGCAAACAGGCAGGCCAGTCTCTTAGAGGGAAACCTCTAGAATCAACACCATAACAACAGTTTTCTCTTTTTAAGTTCATTGTCTGAAAGCTTATTAATACAGCTAGCTCAAGACATTTGTTTTTCCTTCTGGAGGAAAAAGGTTGACTGGGGGAGGGGGGAAGTGTAGACTGAGAGGTAGAAAAACCTATAGAGGGCTATCATATCATATTAAATAAACATGATTTTTGACCAAACTCTTTAAATGTTATCACAGAGAGCCACTTGCTGAAGTCGACTGATCGTTTTCGATGGAGGTTCGTGATTGTGAGGGTGGGGGTCAGAAGGAACAGCTAGAGCATTTGGAGGGCTTTCGTGTTATGCATTCTTCCTCCTACCCATTCATAATTCCTATTTGCATCCTTTAGAACAAGTTGATTATTTGTGGGTTCAACGAGATGAGTATCAAAAAGATTTGAGAAAATAATTACGTGTGCACTAAACATGTAGAGGCTTTTCTTCCCTTCTTGCATTTCCCTAATACCAGGTAACAATTATTCACAGAACATTTGCGTTTACATGACATCAAGTTAGGTACTTGTCATCAAGAGACAGTGGAGAGAATAGGAGAGGATTTGTGTGGTGTGCAGGTAGTATACTGTTTCTTTCCTATAAGGGACGTGAGCATCCACAGATCGCGGTAACTATGGAGGTCCGGGAACCTCTCTTTCATGGATACTAAAGGGCAACTATATTGTTTTGTGGGTTTTCAGGGGCGGGGGCTAGGGGAGTATCTGCACTTCATTTGTCATTTCCTGAGGATGGCCCAGGTTTCCAGCAGTTTCTTTCTACCTTTTCAGCTGGAGTAGTAACTTTCTAGCTCCCTTGTATTTTTCTAAAGCTTTCATTTCCCTGTAGTGGGGCTCATTTCAAAGGCTGCTCTCTGCTAATGATCCTAGGCCTATCTGAAGGGGATGTGTTCTCCCCTCCTCCCCTTTACCTTCTGCTTGCCAGCCTGTGGGAGGGGCCTGTTTGCAGCCGGAGAGCACAGCAGCCCACAGCTGGCCTCTGGCAGAGGTGTACCAACAAAGGAAGAAAACAAAAGCTGAGCTGCTGTCATTTCAAGCTCCATTAGGGGCATGTGTTGGGCGAGGAAATCAATGGAAAAATGGGGCTGGCAGGAAAGGGGCTCCCTCTCCCCCTCTGTCTGTAGAATGGGATTGACCACAAATAATAATAGGGCAGAAATCATAGGCATAGAAAAAAAATAAGAATAAAAAAAGTAGAAAAAAAGGAAGTATTTGCAAAGCCTAAGGAGGAAAGAAAATTGCCACCATATTTAGTTTTTTTCTTTGCATGATAAAATATGAGCCAAATCAGGATTGCAGCACCTAGCTAGCCACTGTGAGATGGATGCTTTGAAGGGAATAGGAATTATTCTTCCACCATTACTGCGGCCATTCTAAAGGATAAACTCTTAAGTATCAATAATATTGATATTCGTCCTAATGTGTGGCTAATCGAAGACCATTTTACAGCTTTGCTTTCAGAAACACAGTCAAGAGAAGGCGTCCACGGGGACTGGTTAACTCAAAATTCATCCAGGTCCTCTGACAAGGTACAATAAGAGAGGTATTTTGAGAGACAATGCAAGCAGCAATACAGTTGTGTTTTTCGTAAATAGTCTATGAAGAATCAATTCTTACTCTGTAACTCCGTTTTCATATAACCTGTACACTTACAGGAAGGGCTACAAAAGGGTTCCTTTCCTGTCATTTGATTTCTTTGATATGCTTAATCCTGGCCTTTCCAGCTTTCTCTTAATGAGCTTTTCTCTGCCTTTGTTGTCTTGCTGTGATACCTGAGAGCAGCCACCAGATGGCACTGCGCCAGATGAGTGTCTTGGAGATGGAAAGGGAATTGCTGGGTTTAGCTGGGGTCAGGTAAATTCGTGGGCAGGGAAGAGTCAGAGGAGAGAGTACAGAATGAGAAGACGAAGAAGTGGTGGATACAGATGTCTAGAAGGCAAAAATCTTGCATTTTATCTTTGAACTGATTTGTGTGACAGAAGCCATGTACTGGGAATTGAGATGAAAAAAATGGGCGGTCTGAGGAAATCGGTATTCAAGGTAAAAGAATCAAGGCAAGGTTCTCATGGATTACCAAAGATTGGTTGGAGAGTCCCAGTAGTCTTTACAGAGAAGTCCGTTCATTTACACCCCATCAAGCCTTAGTGAAGAAATTAAATTTGAACACTTCTTTAACTAATCAATATCAAAGTCAATAACAGATTGATACCTTGCACTTCCCTGATGTAGGCACGACACTAGTAAATGTGTGGTTCTGGTGGTTTCAGTTTAGAAGTTAAAAAGTAGAATTGTCTCCAGTTGGTACAGCTATACTTTTTTTTTTTTTTTTTTGTAATTACACTATGAGTCTTTAATGCTCCCTGCCCTATAGAAAGTATATAAATTAGCAAATCCCCTTTCTCCAAGGGATGACAGAAAGGGCAGAATTAATATGACATCTGTATGCTTGAAGCCCACATACCAAGCCTATATACTAGGTAACTATGAAATAATGAAATACCTTCCCTAATGTGCCCAACCCCAAACCCAGATCAGGGAGTTAAGAAGTAGAAACCACAGAGCCTCAGGTTTTTGCAAAAGGAAAAATCACCTGACTCAATTATGGTGCGTGCTTGTCACATGTTGCACAGAGATGGCTGTATCCAACTCCTTATTGATATAGTGGATTCTCCTTGTCAGTCCTCTGGGGAGGTGGAGTTGAAGTCCCCACATTTTGTGGTAAGTGTGGCTGTACTTAAAAACACATCTCCATTACTCCCCACTTACGAAAGCCATAGGGCGCTGCTCCGGAAGCACCAGAGGAGAAGGTGAGTATGGTACCGGGGAGCTGTCTTCACCGGCTCTGTCACACTTTTGTATGGTGCATGCTTTCACGTTTCCCAAAGTGAGAGCTGATTAAGCCATGTGCTCTCTGTCCATCTCAGCACTTCTGCTGGCCCTTTGATAGGACTTGTTGTGCAGGCTGTTGCAGGTCACCTATGAGGCAGCTGGCTTCCTTTAGAGAAAGTATTTTTTTCTCTGTTCAAAGTTAGTAACTCATGCTCAGTGGTACATGACTGTAATCCTAGCTCTTGGGAGACTGAGGCACAGAAGTCATGAGTTAAAGACTGTTTCAAAAAAAATCAGATTAGAAAAAGTCAGTAACTTAAATTTTCATGAAATTGTCTCTCGAAAGGATAAACATGAGTTATAAACACATAGCTCAAATCAATTTATTACTTATATATTTGTTTGTTTATTATTTGTGTATGTGTATATGCATGTTTATGTGTGTGCTCATGCACAACTGTGTATGTGCACATAGAGGCCAGAGGACCACTTTATTTCTCAGGAACACTGTCTAGTCCACCCTATAGTTGAGACAGGGTCTCTTGTTGGTCTGGAGCTCCTCCATTTGGTCGGGTTAATTGGCCAGACCCATCTGTCCCTCCTAGTGCTGGGATTACAAGTGTGTACCTCTGGGGGACCCAACTCAGCACTTCATGTTTGCCAGGCAAGTTCTTTACCCACTAAGCTATCTTCCCATTCTTCATAGCACAAGTTTAAAACACACGGATGTCTTTGTGGCAAGCAAAGTGTTTGAAGATGTGTTGGACTCTGAAGGCTTTCAGTGGGCCACAGGCTTCCCAGCTCTCAACAGCCTGGTATTTTACATTTGGACTCGCTCACATACTTAAGATCTCTGGCTGGCTCCTGTGGCATCTAACAAGTGGATCAGCATGACACACAAATGTCAGTGCTCTACTTGGGGATAGGCACCCTTGCTCATGAAAGACTTAAAATAAATGGGGACAAATCCTCTACATTGTTCATACAAGGATATTGGAATGACTTCTGTAAAGAACAATCTGTCTACATGAAAGAAGTCTTGATATGGGGAGGAGGGTGATTTGGTAGTTGGTGAGAACAGAGTTATCTAGAACCATGAGGAGGCCTGTCCCTCCCGTTTCTCTGGGGCGCCCTGGGTACAGTGTTTTACCATGAGAAAATGGGGACTCTTGACAATCTGGCTATAAACAGAGATCAATTCAAATATTTCACCCCACTGTTTGAAGTTCATCTAGATGCTTCTGCTTTTCAGGTTATACAGGGAATAGACACGGGCAGGCAAGGACCTTCTGAACAGAACACCAACAGTTCAGGTACTAGCCCCAGTTATCAACACATTGGCTATATTAAAAAAAGACTATCTGTGCTGAGTGAACTGTAGGCACAGCACGCAGCAGCCCACAGAGCAGGAGAAAAATCTTACCAGCTATACCTCAGACAAGAGGGTAATAGCCAGAATTTACAAAGAACTGCAAGAATTGAATACCAAAGAAATAAAACTGCCAATCAGCAAATAGGCTAATGTATCAAATAGACGATTTTCAGTAAAAAGAACAGGAACGGCCAATAGCTATTTTAAAAAGCATCCAACTTCCCTCGTCATTAGGGAAATGCAAATTAAAACTACTGCAAGATACCACCCTACCTATTTCAGAATGTCTATTATGAAGAAATCTGACAGGAAATGTTGGAGAGGGTGTGAAGAAAGACGAACTATTACTGCTGGGGGGGGGGGCGTTCAAGTTAATACAGTCATTATGGCAACCAGTTTGGAGGTTCCTCAAAAAGTTAAAAGAAATACTACCACAAGACCCAAGTATCTCACTCCTGCGACTATACTCAGAGAACTCCATACCATAGAGATATTTGCACACCCAGGTTTATTTCTGCTCTATTCTCTGTAGCAAAGAAATGGAGCCAACTTGGTTATCCATCAAGAGATCAATGGATAATCAAAACATGGTACAGTCTTGTTTCATTTCCCTGTAGCCAGAGTAAACACCATGACCAAAAGTAACTTGCAGAGTAAATGGTGTGTTTAATGTATACTTCCATATCAAAGGAACAAGGCAGGAACCCAGAGGTAGGCACTGAATAAGAAGCCATGGAGGAACACTGCCTATTGACTTGCTCTTCCTGGCTTGTTCAGTTTGCTTTCTTACCCAATGTGGGGCCACCCGTCCAGGGGAGGCACTGTTCACTATGGTCTGGCCCTTCCATATTAATCACAAATCAAGAAAATGCCCCACAGACTTGCCTACAGATCAGTCTGACGAAAGCAATTCCTCAACTGATGTTCCTTCTTCCCAGATGACTTCAGCCTGTGTCAGGTTGACAAAAAGCTAACCAACATACATACATAAATAAAATGCAATAAAAGTCAGTGCTAAATAAGAGTGAAATCACAAAATTTGTAGGAAAAGAGATGAGCTTAGAATGTATAATATTAAAGGAGCTGGCTCAGTCTCAAACGGAAAAGCACGAACGGTCTCCCCCATGCTCAAATCATAGCCTATAATGCATCCATGCATAGATGTAAACAAGCATGCTTTTGGGTGAGCGCAACACAAGGAAGGAGAACAAGAAGGCTGAGAGTAGATGATGCGGAAGGACAGAGTGCAGGGAAAGGGCACGAGAGTCAGGAAAGAGAATATGATGTAAAGTTAATTGTTTTCTAGTTTTAACTCTTGTGGGTTTTTCTTTCTTTTATTTTTGGTGACTACATGCATGTACTTGGTAGTTAAATGAGTAAGATTGAAAGCATAGCTATGGCTTCAGAATGGCTCTTCTAACTGTGTAGAGATCCACTGAGATGTCTAAACTTTGGGTCTGGCAAGTGCTTGTTTGAGTGGTTATATTACTGTAGCTATGTGATTGTTTTATTGGCAATCTCTTAACAATAAAGTGATGTGTGTGTATGTGTGTACATACAAAAACATTTCATGAAGCAATAAAACTCTTACAACCACAACAACAAGTCCTTCAATCCAATAAGTCCACCATCTTTAGGAGCCTTTCCTTAAGGAAATGTGTGGACGAGTAGGAAATAGACACAATGGAGTTCACAGCAGCAGCATTTTTAGGATTGAAACCGGAGACTAACACTCCAGCCACAGGGTTTTGTCAACAGATCATATGACAGCCGTTGAGCAGAATCCTAGGCAGCCACTGCAGATGACGTATGATGACCTTCTGGGATGTAGAATCTACCTGCATTCCGTAAGCTGAAGATTACAACATGGCTTGATCCAAGATTTTGCTTTTGGAAACATACATAGGTGCCTATTTGGAATCGTGGGCAACCTTGGAGATGGATTTGCCACTGTCCAATAGAGTATGGCCATATGGAGTTCTGAACTCAGGATGATGTTGATGTGAGTTCACCATGAGGTTATACATGTTGTGGCTTCCACTTCCCTCTCCATATTAGTTACTTTGCTTATCATGTGTCTATGTATTGACAAAAGGGGCCTAGAGGAGAAAAGATGCATTTTGGCTCACAGCTTGAGGATATAGTCCAGCGGTTCTCAACCTTCCTAATGCTGTGATCCTTTAATACAGTTCCTCAGATGGTGGCCCCCAACCATAAAATTATTTTCCATTGCTACTTCAGAACTGTAATTTTGCTACTGTTATGAATCATAATGCAAATATCTGTGTATTCTGATGGTTGGCCACCCCTGTGTAAGGGTCATCTGATCCCTGATGTGTCACAACCCACAAATTGAGAACCGCTGGTATAGTCCATCTTGGTAGGGAAGACGTGGTAATGGGAGTGTCTCTCAGCTGTGATGGCGGGTGCAGTAGGATGCTTGTTTCTAACTAGTGAACCAGGAAGCCAAGAGGGTAATACCAGGACTCAGTAGGCTTCCTCCTTCCTCCCCCTTTCATTCAATCTGGGTGGCCAGCTCATGGAGTGATGCTTTCCATGTTCGGGGGAAGTCTTCCCTCAATTAAACCTTTCTAGAAATGCCCTCACAGCCATTCCCTGAGGTGAGTTTCCTAGATGATTCTAAATCTTGCCAATTTTATGATGATGGATAACCATCACACTATCAGCTTCTTCCTATTGCTTTCTTGGTTACTGTTTGGATAGAACCAGATTTCATGTAGGAAAGGCCCAGGTGGCAAGGAACTGAGGGTGGTCACCAGCCAACAGTCACAGAGACACTAATGTCTGTCCTTTAATGGGAGGGAACTGAATCCTGCCAGCAACTGAATGAGCATCGAAGTGACTTTTTCATTAATTGAACATCTAGAGGAGAATGCAGCTCTGGCCAGCACCTTGTTCGCGAGTCTCTGAGATCCTTGAGGAGAATCAAAGCTAGTTGTGCTGCTTCCTCACCTCCAGCACCTGGGTTAAGCTCCAAATTTGTTGTTTCTGAAGTAATGACTCACATGTAAGGCAAGAGGTTGTGAGTTCTAAACTATAACGTACTAGATGTTATTATGTCTGGTGACAGAAATGTAGCATTCTTAAAATACTTTGGGCCTGCAGATTCCTTCAGTGTCATACTGGCAGTGTCATATGTTTATTCTGACGAAAACTTGAGATTTTGACACTGCCATTGAATAAACAGAAGGGTGATTTAACAGTTTACAAATTGATCTGGCTGATTTCATTTACTTATGACAGAGTTATCTCATCTCCAACACACAGTCTGGATTTACAGAGTGCAGGCTGTGTCTTAGGGTTACCATTGCTGTGATGAAACACCATGACCAAAAGCAAGTTGGAGATGAAAGAGTTTATTTGGTGGACATTTCCGCATTGTAGTCCACTACTGAAGGGAGTTAAGACGAAAACTCAAATGGGGTAGGAACCTGGAGGCAGGAGCTGATGCAGAGGCCATAGAGGGGTGATGCTTACTGGCTTGCTAATCATGTCTTGCTCAACCTGCAAGAGCCTAGAACCAGGAACCTATAGAGCCCAGGACCAGCAGCCTAGGGATGACATCACCCCCAATGGGCTGAGCCCTCCCCTACCAATCACTAATTAATATGCTTTACAGCTGGGTCTCATGGGGGCATTCTCTCAATCGAGGCATCCTCCTCTGAAATGACTCTAGTTTGCGCCAAGTTGACATAAGACTAGGTAGCACTGTGGTTGTCACGATTTATGACTCAAGGTGACTTTGGTTCACATTTTTGTCTCTTTTTGTTGTAGGTTGAGTTCTTGGGGAGTGGACTCAGATGCTCACTGACACCATCACCTATGAAAGAGGCAGGAAGGAAGCAAAACGGAGGCAGAAAAGATGAGCAGGAGTGCCCCCTACAACTCGGAATCTTAAGTGACCAGGCCAACGTAGTTCTGCCTCCTTCAGCCACTGGATGCTGGCTGTTCCCAGAGCAGGGGTGACCTTGGAATGCATGACACCCTCCCCCTGAGACAGTCCTAAGATAGGTTGAGCACAGAAGACTGACTTCTGATGATATTTCCTGCTCTGGACAGTGGGTCTTTTCTTTTCTTTTCTTTTTTTTTTCGAGACAGGGTTTCTCTGTGTAGCCCTGGCTGTCCTGGAACTCACTCTGTAGACCAGGCTGGCCTCGAACTTAGAAATCCGCCTGCCTCTGCCTCCCAAGTGCTGGGTCTTTTCTTGAACATGTCTGTGGGTGCTTCATTTCTGAATGGACCACAACAGAAGGGAAGATAAAAAAAGGCAGAGTCTGGCTAATGGAGGGTTGAACTGCTCTTCATACCTAGCGAATGTTTACCCAACCACACAAGGAAGTCTGAAGCATAATTGACCCAGGAAATTTTCTTCTCATTGGGTGGAAAAGGCCAGTTTTATATCCCTTTGTAGTGGGCCAGTACATGCTCATTGCCCTCAGAATGGGCAAGCCTTCGGGTGAAATCATTTTCATTGGCAAGGCAGAGTCCCAAGGAGCTGGCATTCAGATCCTCCTAGTCACTCCAGTGGCACCACTCCTTTATAAAAAGAAAAAGGAGGAGTTGTGGGTCTTAGAACCATGCCAGGAAGCTTGGTAAGGCAGAGCCGGTTGAGATCCAGAGGCTCGGTGGGCACACACCTGAGACTTAGTAGACTTCCTGCTCCCTGCCAGATTCCTGGCCTGGAACACATGCTACACCTCCCACATAAGGAAATGTGACCTGTGGTCACATAGGCCCAGAACAGAGTTCTCCATGCTAATGAAGTACCTAGAGGCCCCAAGGGCTTAGCCAATAAACTTCCCTTGCCAGAAATTCCACCCTGCAGAAGGTATTTAATCTCAGATCCACCCTGAGATGTGGGTTTAGTATGCATCCTTTTTTTTTTTTTTTTTTTTTTTTGTTTTTTGTTTTTTGTTTTGCCACGAACAGTCAATAAACAGTTGAGAACCATGGACTCTTTCATCTACCACCACGATGGGGACTATGTAGATCTTCACCTACAGAGCTGCAGCTAAATCTCCTATAAATGGCTTCTCTGTGATTCCAGCCTGCTTGTGCCAGAACCAGCTCGGCTTTCTGGCTTTCCCACATTTCAGGCTGTGCTTTCCCACCTCTGGAGCAGTGTCTAGGCACTTCCCTACAGCCCAGCACCAGCCCGAGATAAGCGCAAACAAACTCCCTGTATTTCACCTCTGGTGTGGCCGTGCCCTGAGGCTGGTGGAATGTGGACCCACAAAAATCTACTTTAATAAGGATTCTCAAATGCCCCAACCCCCTCCCCCAGCCCACTGTCCAAAGGTAGGGAAGAAAAGATGGTGAATAGGACAAGGGGATGTGGACCTGTTTACAAGTAGTTCTTTGGGACAATTCCAATCTCCATTGTCAGGATATTAGCAGTCCAGTTTCAGGAGTGTCAGGACACCAAACATGAATCAGCAGTGGTGGCACGATCCAGCAGAAACAGCCAGGCCTCCACCAAATCGGCACAAGTCAGCTGGAGCGACCAGAACCAGCTGGGACGCCAGGGGAAGTTCTCTGCCATGCTTCTCTCAACCAAGTGAAGATCATTGAAGACACGAGACCAAAGAAGCATTACAAGGCTAGCTATGCAAGCACCCCATCACTAACCACTGAGTCCTATTTGTCCTCTCTCCAAACTTCACGTGTCCTCCCTCAGGTCTTGCCTCAGCAAAAGACCGAGTGAGTCTGCATCACATGACACAGCCAGAAACTTCCACTTCATCCCATCACTGCTCCCTCCCACGAGGACCTGGATGGACATTTCTGCCCATAATCTGCCATTTTCACCTCTCAGCTTTTCTTCCGTATGTGTTCTAGTAGCTTCTCCAGGATTGCAGTGAGCCTCATTCCTTTTGAGGGAAACAGAAGATAAAGAGTCTTAGAAGAACAAAAGCCAGTGTTTTATTATTTTTCTCTATAGTGCTCTGAACTTCCCATGGGTCAAACTGTGTTGGATTATACTCCTTCCCTGATCCCTACTGTGGCACTTGTATCCATCTGGCTTTAGGTATTTTATTATTCCTGGTGCTGTTGTGTTCATTGCCCCCAGGAAGCCTAGCTCTGAAACAGTCTCTCCTACCATCAGCCTTGTCTTGCAGAAGACGGCCACCACTGGTAATCGAAGTGATGCTGGTGTCCTGACCCCTGGCCCCAGGGAATAGTATCATCCCTGAACTGTCTATTGAACACCGGAAGATCTTTTGAATGTTCTGGCTGTTCCCAGAGCCTTGTGTTTCCTGGTGTCTCTCCTAGAAGTTCTAGCATCTCAGATTTCCTTTGCTTCACTATCATGTGTTCTGTGCTCCTAGATACCATCCACCAGCCACTTAGCATCATTTCTTGGAGTCCTTGATAGAAGGTATCTTGGAAGAAAAATCTCAGATCAACAAACCTTACCTGATCCAGTTCTAAATTCTGACTTGACTTCAGTACTCACGAATGTTTCCAGACTCTCGTGGGCCAAAGGTGGTTAGGGTTGCAGCTTTAAGGTGGAAATTGGATTCTCATAATCTTTTCTTCTTTGTCTCTCAAAAGATTGGTTGACTGATATGTGTGTGTGTGTGTGTGTGTGTGTGTGTTTGTGTGTGTGTGTGTGTGTGTGTGTGTGTGTGTGTGCACACCATGAAAATGCAGTGTTTCAGGGGTCCAGAAGAAGGCATCAGCCACTTGTATGGCTGTAAGTGGGACTTGAACTCAGGTCCCCTGTAAGGGCAGCAGTGCTCTTAATTGTGGAGACATCTCTCCAACTCCAGGAGTTTGTCTCCTCTTACCACGAAGTCATGTTTCTTACCATGAACCTGTCTCTTCTTCTGTCTTTCCATGAGGAGACAAAAAACTTCTTAAGTATCAAGGGGGTTTTACACTTGCCTTTCAATTGCCAATATCTTCTAAGTTTTTTTCTAAATATAAATGGTGCTTATCAATAGTCACTTGATGCACTGCTGTGGAGTTACAGTGCTGCAGGAAGCAGATGAAGTCCTGAGTAAATGAGCATTGCTGACATGAGCATGGTCATATCAAATACCCCATGCCTAAGACCCGAAAGAATGGCAAAGCCTTCCTACTGGAGTAAGACTCAGGGAAATGGCAAAGGCTTCCCCTGGTCCACATGCATGTGTTGACAGAGTGTACTGAAAGTATGTATTATTCTTCGTGGATGTTTACAGAGATTGATCCCTATGAGACTTTACACGAAGAGATTAGTGAACCCCCCCCCCCCTTTGTGCCGTATGTAATAAACTTGCTGAGTTTCTGAGTTGTATAGTAGGTACCCTCCATCAGAGTAAGCACAGGCTACCAGATATCAGCTTTTCTGTATTTATGCCTTATTTCTTCAGCGTCTGTCATTTCTTCATTCTAGTATCACCCCAGTCAGATATTCAGGACCAAGCCATGCTAGACAAGGCAATGCTCCTTCCCACAAAGACTAATTGATTTGTATTTGTGTGTATGTGCACACGTCTGGCCATATGGATGTGCTCCATGTTCATGCAGTGCTCTCAGAGGCCAGAAAGGAACATCAGATTCTCTAGACCTGGAGTTATAGCCACTTGGGGCAACCCAGTGTAGGCACTGGGACCCCACCTCCCCAATGCACATTTCTAATAAATTGCACTAGCGACACTATTCCTTTCTACTAGTATGCCATTCCCAACTCACCAAGAATAAGATTTAAAAATTTGATTCTCATCTTATGCCAGAGGCTCTTTAAGTCCCACCTACCACTGAAGAAAGAGTCATGGACAGCTAGCAGTCAGCAAGTTTGATCTCTGGCTTCATTCACTATCTCTTTTTATGACCTCTCAGTAGAATTGTTTCTCATTGGTTAGTTTTATGTCAACTTGACACAAGCTAGATTCATCTGAGAGGAAGAAGCGTAACTTTAAAAAATGCCTCCATAAGATTTGGCTATAGGCAAGCCTGTGGCACATTTTCTTAATTAGTAATTGGTGAAGGGAGGCCCAGCCCATTGTGGGTGGGGCCATTTCTGGGTTGTTGGTCCTAGGTTCTATAAGAAAGCAGTCTGAGCAAGTCATAGAGAGTAAGCCAGTATACATCACCATTCCAAGGCCTCTCCATCAGCTCCTGCCTCCAGGTTATGGCCCTGCTTGAGTTTCTTTCCTGACTTCCTTCAGTGATAAACTATGTTGTAGGAGTATAAGCAGAGTACAACCTTTCCTCCCCAACTTGCTTTTGGTCATAGTGTTTCTGGTGTTTTAACAACTCAGTTGTGTCACGTGATATTTTTCTGGAAGCTATCTTACAAGAGGGCATGTGATGTTTTGCTGAAAACAGAGGATGCATGATGTGTAGAAGGAATATAAATAGAATCCCACAAACAGTGAGAGGATGCTCTTGCATTGCTAGAGCTGGTCTTTGCTGGTCTTCACTGGTCTTCATTGGGCTACACTTCGTAGGGAGAAACATGCCAAAGAACTTCTCGTGGTATTCCTGCTGATTCTGGCCATGTCTGCTGACTCATGCTGATGGGTGGAGCCTTGCTGTTTCTGCTGCATCGTGCAATCACTACTGATTTGTGTTTGGTGTTTGCTATTGAACTGTACTTCTGGTATCCTGATAATGAAGAGTGGAATTGCCCCAAGGAACTACTTTTAAACAGATGTATAGCACCCTTTTCCTGTTAAACCTTTCCCACCTATTTCTGGTTGGAGAGTTAGAAGGGAGGTTGAAGTATTTGAGAACCCTAAATAAAGTAGGTTTTGAAAAAGTATCTAAGCCTACATATATCAGGTTTTTCAGAAGCAGATAATGATATGGTAGTTTTTATGGTGGCCAACAGCTGTGAGAAGGCTAAAGACGGAGTGAGAAAAGGGTATATAGTTCTGACAATATCTTGGCCCAACTCCTGGGAGCTCTGGACCAAGGATGGATCAAATTTCATGCCTAGTGTTGGGGTGTAACAGGGATATTGTCCAGTGAATAAGAGGAATTAATTAAGAATTTCTGCTCATCCTCAAGGGATTGGGTTAGTTGACTCAAGAGCAAGTTGTTATAAAACTACAAAGTATGTTGGGCTTTTCATGGCTTCTCTCCTGTTTCCTCTCTTGCTATGTGATGTGATTGGCATATACCCACTTGTTTTCCTTTTGATTTCACATGGGGTCCTTATAAAAAGTTGACCATCTACTAGCACCAGAGATAATTGTGGGTCTCCACAATGATGAGCTAAAAATCCTTCTCTTCTAAATTACTCAGCCTTGGGTATTTTATTATAACATAAAAACCATAGACTAAGTTAAATATAAAGCTATGTGGCTCATTACCATGCCCAACATACCTCTGAAATGTGATTTTTTTCTATATATGGTTTTTATGTCATTTTTCTACATAACAAAATAAATAAATACAACAACCCATAAATTTTTATTTCAGAGTGAAATTCAAATCGCATCTCCTTCCTCAGTTTGCTTCATGAGAAGAAAGCATTTGGTTCTAACTTCTAGTGTGCAAGGGTGTATGATCAGAATTCGTAGCATCTGTTTAGAAGTGAGGTAATGGCCAAACTGATGCTCCCAGCTCCTGTATGCCGTGCTATCAGATGTCCTTGGCAAAGACAGCAAGAAACAGACAGCTCGTGACCCATGTTGGTGTTGTGTTGACTGGCTCATGTTGCGCTCACTTTTGGAATTATTTTCTCCCCACTGGTTTAGGTTTGTGCCTCCAGTGAAGTTGCTGAAGCCACACAAATGCTGGCTTATTAACCTGAAGAATCAGAAGGAGAGAGTGTCAATCCTTCTTCCAGTTCTCAATCTCTTTGAACATTCTTCTGTGAAAATGTTTATGGGAGAGAATTAGTGGCAGCTTTTGTTTTTGAAGCTATGAAGACCAGCCTGAGGCCTCATTTCTGCTTCTGCCTAGTAGCTTCTATTTCCTAATAAGAAAAAGTCACCTTTTGACAAGAGGCTTTGTGACCGTAACTAGAGAGTTTAGTTTCTTTCCTATGACTTAGAGAAAGGAAGCCCACGCAAAAGAACTTGAGAAGTGTAAAAGGTCTGCTGGAGAGAAAACAACATGGGATTTGGTGACAGTGAGCCTCAGGGGTAGATGGATTGAGATGTTGCCTCCTGCTGTAATCTATCATTATATAAACATTCCGATACTCAGTTTCTTCAGGTAAACTAAGAGCATAACTCATTGTTTTTTCCCTCTTTTGTAGTAAATGTCCTTGAATGGATTCTGTCTCCTACGCTCTCGAATTCTCTATACAAGCCCCAATAGCTCCATCCTGACAGTTCCTCTGAAGGGCTCCTATTGACCTTCTGCTGTGTGAGATGTTTCCCAGGGAGACATAAACCAATGTCTACAGATACCTAATGGATTGTAGACCAATGTAACGATTCTATCGAAGGACAGCTTGGTGAACCAATGAGTTTTTGGGATTGTATACAGGAGCACAGACAACTCAAAGATAGCTGTGTTATCCAAAAGCCCTCCCCAGCTTGTGTGTTCAAGCATAGATGATGCAGCTGTGGAGCTCTCTGTGTGGTGTATCGTTTCCCACTGGTACTTAGTGCTTACATAAACGGGGAGAGGGAGAGACCTTATGAACTTGGTAAGTTTCAAGGACTTCTTGTTACCAGTGAATTATCTCCGGAATCATCAGGAATAGCTCTCCAGCTTGGAGTGTTTCAACTCAGAGGAAATTGCTACACATCTTGCCTGACAGATGTATTGTAGGGCAGATGTTTGTGGCTTGCCTTAGGAGACCTCCTGGCAGTTCTCACAGCACTCCGGGTTGCCAATCAACCCGTTCATCTGGGACATCCCATTCTTCTCTGGATCTTTTATTTTTGCTTTTCCTCTGGCCAGACCTGAGTTCCTAAATATCTTCTTCAACTATGTGTTCATCCGATGCTGTCGTTTTGGGACTCCACGGTTTTTGATGGCACCTATGTCCTGAGGACTCTCACATTTAGAGCTGCAGCCTGACCTTGTCCATGACTTTCAGTCTCAGATATTCAGCCATTTAAGTGACATCCCCTTTTGAGTGCGCCGTCTGCACCTCAGACGTAACCCCTTACTCCCATTCTTCCCACCAACACTGCAGGAAGGTCTGTTTGGAAAGTCAATGGTTTTTATTATGTTTTTTTATTAATCATTTTATTCGTTTACATTTCAAATGATATCCCCCTTCCCAGTTGCCCCTCTACAAATTCCCTTCCCATCCCCCTCCACTTTGCCTCTATGAGGGTGCTCCTCCACCCACTTACCCACTCCTGCCTCCCTGCCCTGGCATTTCCCTACATTGGGGCATCAAGCCTCCATAGGACCAAGGGCCTCCCCTCCCATTGCTGCCTGACAAGGCTGTCCTCTGCTACATATGTAACTGGAGCTATGGATCCCTCCATGTGTACTCTTTGGTTGGTGGTTTAGTCTCTGGGAGCTCTGGGTGGTTCGGTTAGTTGATATTGTTCTTCCTATGGGGTTGCAATCTCCTTTAGCTCCTTCAGTCCTTCCCCTAGCTCTTCCATTGGGGTCCCCTGGCTCAGTCTGATAGTTGGCTGTGAGTATCTGCATCTGTATTGGTCAGGTGCTGGCAGAGCCTCTCAGGGAACAGCCACACCAGGCTCCTGTCAGCAAGTACTTCATGGCATCAGCAATAGTGTGGGGGTTTGGTGTGTGCAGATGGGATGGATCTCTAGGTGGGGCAGTCTCTGGACGACCTCAGAAAGCCAGTGTTATTCTTCCCTTTTATGCTCTGCCTTTTCCTATAGGGACTGGAATTTACCAAGTATATTTCCCAGAATCCCAGCCTGTAGGTATTCCATTTTCAACCCACCAATAAGGTGCATTTGCATGAGATTTGGAGGGAAAAGCAGTCTAATAATTGCTATGCTCAGATGGTCTTCAAGTAAGAGATTTTGCCATGGTCTCTACACTCTTCTGTAAACTCCTTTGCATATGAAGCTCAAGTGTCTCAGGGATTTCCTCAGCTCCCTGCGACACTCTCCCTTCCTGCAAGGACATCAAGCTAGCATCAGTGTTCTTCCATGACCTATGCTCCTTCCGTCTTTCAGAGTTTTATAAACACCCACAACCTCAGGTCCTTTCCTGCCTAAAATGCTTGCATAGGCTTCACTTCTGATCCATCCTCTAAATCACTGGCCCCCAAGTGTTCTTGCACATAAGCAGAAGAAATGGGGGGAATTTGCATTGCCCCAAGATCTAAATCCACTGATCTAAACCTTTACCATATAGGTTAATGGTAGTGTTGTCTATGCAGCCTCTTAGGTCAAAACACATAAGAACATGTGATTCTTTTCTCTCTTTTATAGCTAGGATCTTGGTTATTTAAACAATACACCTGAATTTTGGCAGATTATATAACCTGGGTGAGGTTCCATTTAACTAGTGACAACTGTCAGTTACCTGTCCCTGAGGCTGGATGTCGCCAAACACGGGCTCTGTTTCAAGGGAACCTGATTAACAGTGATTTCTCACTGGAAAACAAAGAAGCTTTCTCAACGAAGCTTACAGGGAAGTCTCCAGCTGAGAAAAGTTAAAGGCTTATTAAGTGAGGGGTTGGTATGATCCTTACGTACAAGAGCAGAAGACCATTTGATCGGAGGAGAGTGGTACATTTGTTGAGCAGGTTAGGATGCAATTTTGAGATTTTCAGGGTAACAGCTTGAACAGAGCCTAATCCTTGCAGGTGTAGATTTTTTCCCTCCAGCAGGATGCATATTTCCATCATCAGTTTTGGAGAAGGTCCCAGGAATGGGGCTGTTAACAGGGATCATGTATATTCTACTCTGTGGTAGCCATTGCCAAAAGAGATGTTAACTTGCACCAAAATGCCTGTCCATAATGGTTAGCAAAGTGTCATTTCAAGCTTCATCTTTGCCATCTACTAGGGCAAGAAAAATTACGTTATGATATATGTATGTGGACATTTTCTGTGGACTGCCTGCTTGTGATGGGGATTTCTTATAAAGTTAGGACAGAGTACAGAGGAAATCCTTTTTTGTTCAGACTTACTGAGTAAAGGTAAGAGCATTGAGTAGGAAGTCCCATCTCCCTGGGGCAAGAGTTTAAACACTATCATCAGAAGAGGCCATTTTTTTCCCTAGAAAATATGGGCTTCTTTTCCTGGCTAAGAACATTCTACCTTGGCCACCACTTCAGAAACACCTCCACCCGTCTTGGTGGTGGGTATCATCCAACTGGAGATTTGAACTCAGCTTCCCAATTGTCACCCCTGTAATCCCACATCTAATCACAAGCACAGGTTTACCTGTGGCATGGTGCTGTGAGATACTGAATGAGAAGAAATTCAATGAATAAAAATGAAATGATAAGATAAATCCTCTGGCTTATAGGTTCAGTGGGAACTGTGAGTCAGAATTATGCATTTGGCAATCCAGAAATGATACTAATGAATGCAAAAAAATATGAACCATATGCTTTTTAACCCACCATACAACTCCTCAAGTGGAAACAAGACTCCTAAATCCAGTAAATTTGTCTAAATAGAGATCCATAGTGTGTTCATGTACACCAACCTTTGGAACTATTCTAAATTTTTAAACTTGAACATGAAATAAGTAAATCTTCAATTTTTGAGGGGTGTGGTATTACACAGGTTTATAGTGTTGCAGGTTTCTCTGGTGGGAAAGTTTGTGTGTGCTTCATTGTAAGTTTGTGGTGTTTAAATGTGGCATAAGGGTACTGTTCAGAAGCAGGCATTTAATTTCCTTCCTTTGAATCCACCATCTCCAGGTGCCCAGAAACATCCCACAGTCCTCAGGTCTATAAAGCTGACATTTCACAGAACTACAAAGTCCAACATAGTAGGGTACCCTCACTCAGAGAAACCGTTCCCCCAGTATTCACCCATTTTTGGTTTTAGAAAATAGACTTAGCTGAAAGAAACACGAGGCTTGTTCTGGATTGATCAGACATCTGTCAAAACATCTAAAAGCTAAAGCCATATGAAGAGCTTCTCAGAGAGCATAGCAGCTCCAAAACATCTACAAAAGGCTGAGACATGTCCCTGCCTTCCTCGCTCCTAAGAGAAAGGGAACTGAGTGTGTACCAAGCCCATTCTCTGCTTTCTTCTGGAACAATCTTGGTGTGAGACCCTTGCCTGGTAGCAGTTTCACCCTTGGACATTAATTCAGGGTTCTCTGACTACAGGGGTCTTTGGCTCTGGATGGCAAAACCTTGCCTTAGTTTAGGTCCAAGCTCACAACTTCCAGACAATAAGGACCCAAGTGGAATTAAAGATCTGTGATCTCTTCTGGGTAGAAGAGAGATGGTAACTTTCCCTTGGAACAAATGTATGGAATGAACCAGCACTGTGAAATCATGGGATAACTTGTGATGTCAGTTCTCTACCTCCACTGTGTGGGTCCTGGGGACTAACCTCAGGTTTTCAGGCTTACTGGCAGTGCTTTACAGCCGGAGCCATATATCATGAGTGAGTGAGTGTGTGTGTGTGTGTGTGTGTGTGTGTGTGTGTGTGTGTGTGTATGACAAGGATGATGTCAAATGTGATTGGGGTACAAGATCTCTCGATGAACCTGGAGCTCAACAGTTTGGCTAGATTAACTGCCCTGCAAGTCCCAGGGATCTTCCTGTCTGTCTCTCCAGTGTGGGGTTATAGGTCCATGAAACATACAGCTTTTTATATGGGATCTGCAGACCAAACTTGGGTCCTCACACGGGTACAGCAAGTGAGTCATACCAACTTTCAAATCATTTCTAGGTCACTCAAAGCATCTATCATAAATAGACCACGCACACATGTTTCTATTCTAGGTTTTACAAAACATGGATATTTTCCAGATTATTACAGAGACTGTATCTTTTAATTACTATGCAGCCAGAGAAACAAGAACATTTGCTATCAAGGATGATGAAGGGCTTTAGAATCAGAGTTGTCTTCAGCTACGTGCAGGCACATAGCAGTTGGCATGATGTACTTTCTCTTTGTGCCCCCATTTCTTCATTTATAAAGTAAAACTATTGTTTATTTCTTACAGACATGGTGCCTTGCTGCCATTCTCAGCATAACTAAAGAGCGGAAGTGTGGTGGGGAGTTATTCTATAGTTCTTGGAAGTACTGACCTGTATCTCTTCCCGTTAACTCCTGCTTAGCAGGTCCATGTTTCTCTGTGATATTTTCCTGGGAGTTTCTACAGCTAATACAATTCTGGTTGTTGCCTTAGCTCCAGAATCTCTGAGCAGCTGGGAAGCTGTTAAACAGGAATCATGAAAGCAAAGATACAAGCTCTGAGGACCCAAGGACCAGTTGGTCTCCTAAAATGCTTCAGGAGAGTCTGATATTCAAAGTGATGCATCTGGACTCTAATCTGGAACCAGCGAGCAGCATATGCCAGTTTTATTGGCCCCCAAACTAGTGCACTAGAAAATAAGAGTGCCTTCTGTGGAGGTAGGCTTTTTCCTAAATGGGGAACAAGATCTTGATACAGAGAAGGCAGAAACTCAATACATTCACACAACTTCAGCATTTAGGAATCAGAGGGTCAAAGAGCAAAGGAACAAGAGCTGGCCAGGTGAATAATTTGCACTGCAGGATGGCCAGGCAGTTTCGCCGTGCCAGACCAAGTCAGTCATTCCCTTAGAATGTTTCAGAAGAAACCAGAGTGCCAAGGTTAGTGGGAGGGAATTTAGCTGATACATTTAAGGGTGTTCCAGAGGAGGAAGCCATGACTTCTGGTGGAAGAAAAAGGAGTCTGAATCTGGCCATACAGACTTATTGGTAGAGTAAGGGTAATTGAAGAATCATCTCCCACTCCCAAGTATCCAGGGACAGAAGGATGCTAAATGGTGAACGAAGAGAGCTTACCTACAGCAAGGTGCTCTACTGGCCAGGGAGTGTGGCTTACAGATTCTCAAGTCTCCTGATGCACTAATCCTGCATCCTTGGTCATGGAATCCCTATGTGCCACCATTTTAAGACATAGCTTTTTTATTAGTTAATCGATCTATAATAAGCTAAATAGCTGCACAAATGAAGGCATCAGCATTTTTCTCCTCTCTTCCTCCTTCTTTCCCTCTGTTCCTTCCTTCCATCTTTCTTTCCTTCCTCCCTTCTGAAGCAGGCAGAGGAATAGTTTAGTACCCCGGCCTTTAAGTAAACTTCTAGGGAGAAGCTCTTCTGCCTATGCATAATTAGGTATAAAATCAGATATGTTTTGGGAAGTAGAAAAATGATTATTATGACCTAATCTATTAATCAAAACAGTACCAGCTGCATTCTGCCTCCTTGGTAACCAAGCTCCTCCTTCCCATGGCCCCAGATGATAATCAAGGCCCGTGGATCATTTCATTCCTGCCACCTTCCTCTCTGTTGCCATCTATTCTGATCTTCTCTGTTTCTTTGCCTTAATAAAATTTGCCAGCTCCTTTTGCAAATTTGTGTGGACTTTTATTTCAACTAATAAAGCAAGAGGCCACACTCAAGTCTTACCCTCACCACTGGCTACAAGTAACTTAGTTCCTCCCTTTCTCTTCTTTTGTTTCTTTTCCTTCCCTTTATGCGTATGACTTCTTTGCCTGCATGTAATTAATTGTATGTGTCCTAGATGGGTGCAAGGTACCCATGGAGGCCAGAAGAACACATCAGATCCCCTGCAACTAGACTTACAGATAGATGGTTTTAAGCCACTAGTCTGTGGCCTAGCCTTTCAGCATGACCTTGAGCTTGCTATGTATTCCAGCCTGACCTCAAACTTGTGATCCTCCTATCTTGGCTTTCTGGGTACTTGGCGTATAAATATGTACTACCTCGTATGACTGAGTGTTTTTGAAAATACTCACTGTATGTTTCCAATAGGCAGGCAGAGTTGGTAACTGTCAATCTGGAATAGTCCCATTTTGCTCAGTAGACTTTTGGTAATTTCTTTACTTGTATGGGCATTTCTTAAAACCTATTCCTGGACCCTGAATCAGATTCTTGGGTCCTACCCCAGACTTAGTCAGACTCTCTAGAGTGGTCAAAGAACGCATTGAACACACCCTCTTAGGTAATTTGGAAGCTCTCTTAGATTTGATAAAGTCTGATTAAAAGGCCAACTGTCTCCCATTTCATGCCACCCTGCAATAAGAGAACTGGTGATCCTTCTATCTTCTGACTAAATCCAGGCCACGTCTGCTTGCCATTACTAGCTTGAGACTTTTAAACAGTAAGGCAAAGACTTGGAAGGAAGAATCTCATTTGGATGTAACACAGGTAGTCGGATGAAGCCATTTTTTCTATTTCTGACACTCTATGATTTTATACCATTATATCTGTCATTATGATCTGTGAAGCACAGGCATGAAATGGCTCAAACTGTAGCTACTGCAGACAGAAGGGCAGGTAATAGCTTCATGCAGGGTTCCCATATCTCCATGGGTCCTGCCTTGGACTTTAAATCAGGCTGACCAATGGAGCTATGGATACCATGGGCCTTCAAGACCGGACCATTTACTTGCTGTCACCACTCTGTATCATCGTGGATCTTGTTTCTTAGTTACTTAGTTGATACTAGTTTTTGTCTGTTGTGCAGAATGATGGCTCTCGTTATGGCATTCTCACACTTATATATCAGACTTGTATGCATTGATCTGGTTCGATGCCCTTCCCCCAGGCCTCTCCTGCACTCCCTCTATCTGTTTTGACCTTATGCTGCATTTCTGACTCACTCTGAGCTCTTGGTTCTGAGTCTGATCTTCATTCTTACTGCTGTTCCTTAGAACTTGAGGGTAACACGTTTCCCCCGAACATTCATCTCAGCTGTTCCCAGGCTCTACCTGGGAAATACGAACCAACCTGGCTCAGGCTGCCTCCCAAACAGCCCCATCACACCCACCTGGCTAGACAATTCTATCACATAACCTTTGAATCGAGACAGAGAAGTCAGATTATTCCCATGCTCCCCAGGGGATTCCAGCAAAGGTTGACAAACACTTATAAGCAGAAAACTACAGTTCCCTACAGCCACCCTCTTCTACCTCATCACAGCCTGGGTTACACTTCTGTCATGTTTCCACGACATGAAGGAGCTCTTCTAATGTCTGTCCCAAACCAGTAGTTACCACTCTTCCCTCCAGGAGTCGAGTCTGAAATATGCCACCAGTCATGAGAATGCAGCTGGCCAAAGAAAACAGAACTCTCACAGGAGAGACTCACAGGCAGAAATCTGGTGGGCCATGCAAAGCAGAGAAAAGAAGCTATTCGCCATAATGAGTAACCTGCGGCACAGCAATACAGTTGATAAATTCTTGGTACTTAAAGTGAACTTTGAACAAATGCGGAAGCAGAGATTGAGTGCTTTGTGCAGAGAATAAGCACATTGAGGGCTTGTTACAAAGAAACTCTGTCCTGCATAGGCTGAAGTGGAATACTAAGAGAGCTGGGGACTCTGAGAGATGACTCAATGGTTAAGAACACGCACTGCTCCTGCTGAGGACCCGGAGTTCAGTTCCCAACATCCATGTAAGGCAACATACAGTCACCTGGAACTCCAGCTTTGGGGGTCCAACACCCTCTTCTGGCCTCCATGGGTAACTGTACTCATATGTGTCTGTGTGTGCACACATACATACATAATTAAAAATAATATAAAATTAAAAAATATAGTTGGAGACTCAATGCAAGTTCCTCAGCAGAACCCAGGCAGCAAAGTCTATTTCCTAAAACCCCAAGATTGAGGTGGAGGGAAATCTTCCAGTAATGCTAAGGTGGGGGTTACAGTGCTTTTAGGGGGAGGTGGAATTAAAAGTTCCTATTGTGATCTCACTGCGGGTTCTTTGTAGTTTGTGGAATCCGCCAAGCTTAAACTGCCTGCGTAATACGTTCTTTATCATCTTAATTCCAGAGGGCATCTTTTTTTTTTTTTTTTTTTTTTTTTTTTTTTTTTTTTTTTTTTTTTGAGACAGGGTTTCTCTGTGTAGCCCTGGCTGTCCTGGGACTCACTCTGTAGACCAGGCTGGCCTCAAACTCAGAAATCTGCCTGTCTCTGCCTCCCGAGTGCTGGGATTAAAGATGTGCACCACCACTGCCCGCCCGGCTAGCTCATCATTTTTGATGAATTCTTTTGTTGTTGCTATGAGTCCCTGAGCTAAGGAATCACATTAAACTCTTTTATAGAAACATATATGGGCAGAGAGTTTGGGTGTCCAGCTCGGTGGCAGGGCAGGGGAGTAACTCTTTACTATGATGTTGGTGCCTCAGCAGCATTCAAACTCTCCTCTAGGATGCTACACCCAGTGCTAACACTGCCCAGCCTTACGGTAGAGAACAACATCAACGCTGAGGCCCAAGAAACTGAAAGGCTGTGGGAATCGTGCATTTGGAAGGTTCTGTAATGAGACAGGGCCCAGAAAGATGTGAAGAGCTCTCCAACTGTCAAACTGCAAAGGTTGGAGGATCAAGTGGGGCGTTTCAAAACAGCCATCTCTGCTTTTCATTATGATGAAAACCCAGATACATTCATTCCTCACAGAGTCAACTGATCTCAACAAGACAGCCCGAGCTCACTGGTCCATCACTTCCTATGGTGGTGTGCCGACGAGAATAGGACCCGACTCTCTTCATCTGCCAGGTCTGGATGTTGATAGGAGTTTCTGATGGGAAGAAATTGACTGTGTTTTCTTATTCTGTGATTTCAACAGACTTGCTTTAGAAAGCACCATCAGAGCAGAAAGTAAACCCTGTGGCAGGTGTATGCACTGTCGTCTCTCCTTCCACCTTTCTTTACTGGCCAGGAGGGATGTGTCTCCTAGAAGTTCCACCCCTGGCGATTCTCTTTGGAAGAGCTTGCTTGAAAACTGAGAAGAGGAAGGAGTTCAAGCGCTGCCACTGAAACCAGATTGAAAGCCAGTGATTACCTGGGAGCTAGCTGACAGTGAGCCCGCCCTGGCAATCTACACCCTATAGCAGCATCCAAGTATGTACAAGGTCTCTGTGAATTTCCTCAGAAGAGGGCAGATTAAAAGTAAAAATAGGGATAAAAAGCCCAAACCTTAAATAGCTAGAGAAAACCTGGGTGATGGGGATAGCTTTTGCCAGGTTCTATCTCTTGGAGCGTTGGGGCCAAATCCCATTTCACACCAGATTTAACAGAGGATTCATCTGAGAGTCAGAACTCTACCCAGTGCCTTTGAACATCTTCCTTTAAGCTGTGTTAATGAGCTTGACTACTTCAGGCCCACAAGCCTTCACTGCTCCCACAGTGTTGATGTCTACGCAGGACAGGCTACAGGAATTCTCTCATTTGGAGTTCCAGTTTCATCGCTGACTTCTCCATTCCTTTATCTGAGAAGAAAGGAATATTTAGACATTTAATTGGCATATAACAAGATAACTATAACGAGTTAATTAGTTCTGAATTACGTTGCATTTGCCATACCTCCTGAATGTGTTCTCAGCAATTAGGGACATCTAATGAACTTGGAGTGACTGCTTGACTTCTCACAGTCAGCAGGAAGATGAGAACATCTCTCTTTGAGTTGGAAGCAGCACAGCTTTTTTTTTCTTGAAAGCTGGCATCAGGGGATGGATTCTGCCTGTCTCAAAATCAGTTAAACAGAAGAGAGACAGCCAACTCAGAGAGGTAGGCTGGACCAAGAAAACATGTAAACAAAGTGACTGATGAATGCAATGTGAGAATCTTTGCCGCAGAATCCTGGAGGTATGGGTTCAAGTCCTGGCTATTGCTTTCTAACTATGTGACAATCTTAGTGAATTTTCTATTCTAGAAATTATTTTTTTAAGTGATAATTTTATATGTAGTACAAATTAAGTAATAATTGTTAGGTGCTATAATGGTATAGTACTTGACACTGACATCAAAATTGTAAGAATATGATATAATATTTGAAAGTATGTGACATTATCAATGTAAATATATGAGATGATAATTGGAAGGGTATGACACCATCAATAGAATGATATGGCATCATAATCTAATCACTTTGACATCAAAATTGACATGATATGACATCATATTAGAAGGAGATTATAATTGGAAGAGAATGAAACCATCGACAGAATGACATGATATCATAATCAGATAACTATAACATCAAAATGGGCAGAATGGCTAGGATGACGATGATTGATGGTAGATTCTGGAAAAGACAGTGGGAAAAGGGCCTCTTAGTCACTACTGTAAATATAGGGAATGCTGGAGGGAACGTAAGCTAGGGAGACACTGTGGAAACAGTAAGGAGACTGTCCAAAACCTAAAATCCAGACACCAGGATCCAGCTAACACCAGGATCCAGCTAGGTGGCTCCTGGGCATGTAACCCAAAGGAAGTTAAGTTAATAGATCACAGAGCTGTTTGCCACATCCACATTTACTGTAGTCTTCGTCACAATTGTCAAGTTATGGAACCAAGATAGATGTCCAGCTAATAGATGAATGGATAAAAATGTGGTACACACACTCACACATACACACACACACACACACACTGTAGTTTTTATTCAGCTGTGAAGGACAAATTTAAGTAATTTATACAGTTTTAGATAACATTGGAAACCATCATGCTAAGCAAAATAATCTAAGCTTAAAAGGACAGATCTCACATGTTTGTGTCATATATGGAGAATCTAGATTTACACACACACACACACACACACACACACACACACACACACACACACGACACGAAATGGACTCAGCGGGAGAAGGAAGACTAATGAGAGAAGGCAGGAGAAGTGATGGAGAAAGAAAGAAAAAGATGGGTGAATAAGACAGCAAGGAACGACACGCATATATGCACACATCATGGTGAAACTTATTATTTTTGTACACTAATCAAAAGTCCACTTAATATAGCACTAAAGTAGGATGGTATCTCTTGATGATGTTTCTCTCCAACAACAACAAACAAATAAAAATCCCAAACACGAAAATGAGCAGCATTCATTTAATTCCCAGCTCTGGAGCTGGAAGGCACAAGAGCACGTCCCTGGTATCTGCTGAGGGGCTTCTTACCGCATCACGCTATGGTGGAGGGCGTCTTAGGACAAGAAATGCCAGCAATATATAAAGGTGGGGCTTAAGTTGCCAACACATGAAATATGGAGGACACACTCAAACCATAACAATGACTTGGGCAAGCACCTCAAATCCTCTATCCTCCACATCTGTACTAGATAGAACAATGAACTCATAAGGTTGCTATGGAGATTGACCAGAGTATGGAAGCTGAGGCCCCCTGTTTTCTACACATAGTATCTGTAGCTGTTTCTCTGTGACTGGGATAAGCACCAGAGGAGAGGGTTGGTTGTCGCAGACGGAGCCCACGGGGGAAATTTCACTGCAGTGCCAAGTGGTGAACTATTCAGGGAAAAACTGTCAGGATCCTAGAAGATGCCTGGGTAGTCAGGGAGTGTACATGAAGAAGATCAGTTATTCATTTCCCCCGTTTGATCACACCACACAGTGAGACTGAGAAGACAAACGTGATTCTAGTTATCTATCAAGCACCTTGTAAAAGAGTACGAAAGTGGTCTTCTCTGGGAAGGAAAGAGCTATGGTAGGGTAGGGAAGGGCGAAGTCTCCCCTAGCAGCATTTATCCTGAGGGGCTCCAGGGCCTTGGCTCTCCCTAGATACTCCTTTCTCTCCAGTCAGGGCTCACCTCATCCTTAACACTGGTTATGATTACAAAGCCACACTGAGAAATCATCCGAAGGAGGGGAAAATTTACAAACTGATTTGCATTTTAATGAATTTTTAATTGAACCCAAATCTGTTGTTTCTGTTTAAAGATGCAGGGCTGACTTTGTGGTTTCTGGGGCTGAGGGCCAAGTGGGAACTTGATGTGATAGAAACAATAATAATGCTAAGCTTAATTAGGTTTGAAGACTTGTCTGGAAAGCCTGTGTGGAGTCTGGGAATGGTGTTTCCTAGCAGTGGGCTAGAAGCTTGATTGGATGGGTAGAGGCTATCTCCTACAGATCAATAGCTCAGTTCAAAGCAACCACAAGCCCTGGGGGTGGGACAGGCTACTGGGGTGTTGGTTATGGTGCTTCTGGTCTTCTAGGTACAAGTGCCTTCCAAATTAGTCAGAGGTGGGTGGGCAATAAAATTCCACACTGCTTTGCTGTTGTGCTTCTCCTCTTTCTCCTCCTCCATGTTTCCCTCTTTCTTATCTTGTTTGTCTGTTTATTTTTATTTTCTTGAAGTGGGGATAGAGCTCAGGGTCTCTTGGATGCCATGAAGATATTCTACCGTTGAGGCATATCCTCTCTTTTTTCTTTGTGTCAAATGGCAGATTTTTAGTGAAGGCAAAACATAACTAAGTGTAGATAGCCAATGTGATCCATGTGGGGCTGGGGGAAGATGACTAAGCTGATGAAGTGCTTGCCGTGAAATTATAAGCACCAGAGTTTGGATCCTCAGCGCCTGTGTAAACAGCAGAGCACAGCATGGGGTGCCGGGAGCCCATAATGGGAGCCCATCTCTGGGGCTTGCTGGCAGTCCAGTCTGGTGGCATCTGTAAGCTCCATGTTCAATGAGAGAATCTGTCTCAAACAAACAAACAAAACCAAAAAGATGGTGAGTGAATGAGGATGAAACATTGACCGTTGGCTTCCAGAAGGTCTTACTTACTTGTTTTTTGCCATGACAGAACACCATGACCAAGGCAACTTATAAAAGAAAGCATTTAGTTTGGGGATCACCATTTCAGAGGACAGTAGATAGGAGTCAATGATCACCATGGCAGGGAGCATGGCATCAGACAGGCAGGTGTGGCACTGGAGCAGTCGCACAGAGGTTATGTACTGAGACAATAACTAAGAGGCGGGGGCAGGGAGGGAGGGACGCAGAGCAGAAAGAGGGAGGGGGACAGAGAGAAAGAGAGAGGGAGGGAAGGAGGGGGGGAGAATTATGAATTTGGTGGGCTTTTAAAACAGCAAAGCCCATCCCTAGTGACGCACCTCCTCCAATTTGGCTCCATTTCATCAACTGTGAACCATATATTCAAGTACACATTACACACACGCACACACACACACACACACACACACTCACATGTACATACCCATATACCACATACATTATCGAACACTCTATGTGAATTTGAAATGACATATGTGTATAGTTTAAATGGGAAGATGGCTGCTGCCTGCTTTGGAAAAGACCTTGAGGGGCCAGCATTGAAGAGAACTGCCAGTTCCTGACTTCATCGTACTTGGTAAGATGGCCTGAGTTTTTCTCCTACTATTATATTTGGGTCAGAGATGGTAGATTTTATTACTCAGAGCAAAAATCTACAGCAAGGATCATGTTTCTGTTGACTCTCCATGACCTGCAGCTCCACTGGGGAGACACAAAGTGGCAGGTTGACCTAGATGGATTTCTTCACTAGCAGTGGGTGTGCCACGGGAGAAAACATCCAAGGGATGAGGATTCATAACTTTTATGGGAAGAGGAGGACAGTATGTACTTTAGGGTGAGAGATGCTACAGAAAAGGGTCCAGATAATTTTAGCAGTCAGGACCTTGCATCCCTGGCTCACCTGGCTAGGTCCGTGGCTGGTTCTTCATCCGGATGCTGTGAAGGTCAATGAACGGTACAGTATTTGGAATGATTTGAGTGCAGGGCATTCGGAGTCTGGGAAATGTTGGGAAAATGACTGTTAATTTACAAAGGAGTAAAGGAATTGTTGAAAGTATTACCCTCCTTCTGAGTAATTTGTGTAGCCAGGGGGAATTCTGAAGCATTAACGATAAGCAAGTCTTCCCTATAGCTGACCATCATGGCCTGATCTCTGGCTTTCACCCTTCCACATATACTCTTCAATTCTACACCTGACGGCCTCTTGGGAGCCTTCATCTTCCCAGGCAAAGATTCCAGGATGGTCAGAGACAAAGAAGAACCGTAGAGTTTCATAGATTGGAGGACACTGTGTAAAGGCTGGCTGGAGGTTTTAGAGGATTGTTTGCAAGCAGATGTTCGCCCTTTGCACAAGTCAGACAAAAACCCCACAGCCAAGGAGAGTCCTCAGAGAGGCAGGGAGAGCACTCCCTTGAGTCGAGTGATGGGTCCTCTTCCTGATCAAGTCCCTGGATAAACTTGAGGATAAGCTACAATATGAGAAAAGCAATGGCCTGGAAATGTGGCAGTGAGAAGCCAAGAAAGCCACAGATTTCTCGTGGAATACTGGCTCTTCCCTCTGTGCTCCAGGGTCAGTTGCTGTGAGGTGCCTTGTCGTCATGGCTCATGTAGGTCCCAGAGCTTCTTGTGGGTTCTAGCTTCTCTTCACTGTCCTTCATTTTGTCATACCTTCTCCTCCTGATCATCTTTAATGAAGGTTTGAAGTCTAACATGTCCCCAGGTATGACAATGGCAGTGTTGAAGGGATTGATGTCAGTCATATAAAGTCAAGACTTTGTACCAATTCTGTCTGTCTGTCTTTTGTCTGTTGGTTGATCTGTCTTAGGATTTCCCTTGCTGTGAAGAAACACCACTACCAGAACAACTCTTATAAAGGACATTTAATTGTGCTGGCTTACAGGTTCAGAGGTTCAGTCCACTATCATCAAGATGGGAGTATGGCAATGTCCAGGCAGGCATGGGGCTGGAGGAGCTGAGAGTTCTATATCTTGATCCAAAAGCAGACAGGAGAAGACTAGCTCCCACTGGGCTAGAGGGAGGGTCTCAAAGCTCACCCCAACAGTGACACACTTCTTCCAACAAGGTCATACTTTCTCTAACAAGGCCAAACCTTCTAATAGTGTCACTCCCTGGGCCAACCATGTTCAAGCCACCTTCTATCATCTATCTATCATCCATCCATCTCTCTCTCTCTCTCTCTCTCTCTCTCTCTCTCTCTCTCTCTCTCTCTCTCTCTCCATCCAACTTCTATCCTTTGATACTAATTTGTCCATTCTTCCACTCATCCTAGTGGTCCTGATTCTCTGTGACTTAGAAAGGTCACACTTGCCACACAGGTGCTGTGTCTGGAATCATGGGAGAAGAGAATGCATTCTCTGTACTTTCTTCAATTGCTGGACTGTGTCCTTAACCCTCTGGACTCCTAAGCCTCTTACCACGCAGGTGCTCTAAGAGAAAGGAGGGGAAATAGGTCACTTTGTTGTTGTCCCAAACAGGATTCCTCCAATCCTCCAAGTCACAAATAGGACAAGGGAAGCTGAGAAGCCTTACTGATGTAACCTCTCTGAGAATGTAGCTCTCAGGAATCTCAGGAACCTTATAATAGTGAACCTAGGTTATGGGGTTTATTTATTTATTATTATTTTTTATGTATTTATAAATAATTAATAATATATTATTTATTTTTATGATTTTTTTTTGTTTTTTTTTTGAGACAGGGTTTCTCTGTGTAGCTCTGGCTGTCCTGGAACTCACTCTGTAGACCAGGCTGGCCTCGAACTCAGAAATCCACCTGCCTCTGCCTCCCAAGTGCTGGGATTAAAGGCGTACGCCACCACCGCCCAGCTTATTTTTATGATTTTATATATTTTATAATTTATCTCTGTTTTAAAGTTAAAGATCAGATTTTGTAATGACCTTTTGCAGTTGAATTTTCTTTTCTTTTTTCTTTTTTTTTTATTTTAAATTTTTGATACTTTATTTACATTTCCAATGTTTCCCCCTTTCCAGGTCTCCACTTTGGAA
This sequence comes from Uromys caudimaculatus, assembly GCA_028551405.1. Lineage (NCBI taxonomy): Eukaryota > Metazoa > Chordata > Mammalia > Rodentia > Muridae > Uromys > Uromys caudimaculatus. The sequence goes on along the minus strand of CM052703.1, from coordinate 116,227,863 downwards.
ACCCCCTATCCTCTCCCCCTCCCCCACCTCTATGAGGGTATTCGTCCACCCACTCCCATCTTCTCACCTTGACATTCCCCTTTACTGGGGTCTCTAACACCCTCAGGCCCAAGGGCCTCTCCTCCCCCTGATGGCCAACAAGGCCCTTCTCTGCCACATATGTGGTCCAAGCCATGGGTCCCTCGATGTATATTCTTTGGTTGGTGGTCCAGCCTCCAGGAGCACCAGGGGGGTCAGACCAGTTGATACTGTTGCTCCCTCCATGGGGCTGCAAACTCCCTCAGCTCCTTCAGTCCCTTCTCCAACTCCTCCATCTGGGACCTTACTCTCAGTCCAGCGGTTACTGTAAAGTGAACCTTGGGTATTCTGAACTTTTGGGCTAATATCTACTTATCAGTGAGTACATACCATGTTCGTTCTTTTGTGACTGAGTTACCTCGCTCAGGATGATATTTTCAAATTCCATCCATTTGCCTGCGAATTTCATGAATTGTTTTTAATAGCTGAGTAGTACTCCATTGTGTAAATGTACCATATTTTCTGTCTCCATTCCTCTTGCAGTTGAATTTTCAAAGAGTATATATATAAAACATTTTATTTATATAATTTATAATATATATTATAAATATAATATATATATATATACAATACACACACACACACACACACACACACACACGCACACACACACAAACATGTACTCTAAATTGGAATTGAAACTATGGAAGGCAAAAGGCAACATCTCAAGAGTTATCAGAAGAGATCAAGATGGGATCAAAAGTGCCTGAATAATTTTGATAAGCTTTGTGCTTATCAAAGTGATTATAAAACATTTAAACACAACACAGACTTGTAGGGAGTTTTACTTCTTCGATTTTGTTTGCAAAGCATAAGGGACAGACTAAAATAAGCATAAAACCCAGCAAGTAATTCTATTGAGAGGCAGAAGCTTTGTATCTAGGGAGGTTTCTTGGGAGGCACAGAACATGCCTTTGTGACTGAGATTATGGCTTAGTGGGAAAATGCTTGCCTTGAAAGCACGAGAAACCAAGTTTGATCTTCAGAACCCATCTTGGGTACTGGCACATAGTTGTTATACCGGGGAGGGAATAGACAGATTCCTATAGCTCTGCTCAGTCAATTCAGTCAATCAATGGGTTCCAGGCCAGTGAAAGATTGTCTTAACAGCAGCAACAACAGCAACGATGATGACAGCAACAACCCAAGGTGGATAGTGCCTGAGTAGTAACCAAGGTTGTTCTCTGACCCATACACACAGATACACACAAACACAAAATGCCCTCTCATATCATATTTAAAGGCATTGGCCAGTATACCAAGACAAGTGGCTTGTTAAGAGACATGAAACTTGACCCATGCATGAACACATTTATGCTTTTTCAATGTTTGTATTAGAAACCAAGGAAAAGAAAATTCATACCTAATAGTTTGCTCTTCATTTTCTTTTGTAGTCTTGCTTGAGATAACAAAAACACATATGTTCTTGTGTTTCATGAGACTCCTGATATGTTCTCAACCACGCATATTAATTAACTAGAGTGACTCCCTCCTAATTCACAGAAGAAATCAGGTGTAGAGAACTGAGGCCTGCCTGTCAAATGCAAGTAGTCAAGAAGGCCAGCAAAGCTTATGATTCATATAAATCTGTACATTCTTTTATTTCAGTCAAAGAAATCACTTGGACACTTCCAAATCAAAGCTCATCAACATGACCCCAAAAATAACTGGATAGCATACAGAAATAAGCAGCAAATGACACGACTCTTAAATTATACTTAGTGGTTAGTGCTTCATCATTCCTTCTTTGTAAAATATCTAGATATCTAAAAATACATTAATTAACTTGGTATTTGTTCAGGGTTTCAATCCACCTAAAGATGTTGGAAATTGTATCTAACCTAGTTCAATGTGAATCATAATTACTGTTGCCATGAAATTTTGTCAGGCTAATGATTCAATTTGGTTGAATACAAATTTATGATTCTCAACACTCTAATCATTTATGAGTAGCATTAGCTTACTTGATTAGTAAACTTGTATAAATTTAATAGACATTTTTCTTGAGCAAACAAACCCAAGGAAAACAGCACATTCCACTGTATTGTATTAAAATTCAAAAATCAGAAAGAAAGTGTGGCTTTTTCCTTAGATTAATGTGATTGATCAAGTTTTACTTGAACTGAGAGAACCCGGATTCTTAAGATGTGTTTGACTTAACAGTTCATGGCAGAAGAAATTTTCAAAAGTCTTCAGGTACCATAATTTCAGTGCTTTTACTTTGTGGGACTTATAGGAATTTTTTTTTTTTACATGAGTATTTCTTAAGCTTTAGGTAAAATGTTAAGGCCTAGGTAACTGTTACCTTTCTAGGCTGCCATTTTGTATTGTTATTAATCTCATAAGGAAATTTTCTCATATGCTGTTATGCTGTCACTAGGATGTTCTGCGCTTTGGTGTTCTTGGAAACCAATCACAACAGAAGTCAGTTAGAACTGCTTTGTACAGTTAGTCACAATAAGCTTGGACCCAAACCAACCATCCAACAGCACTTCCTGCACCTGTATATAAGTTTTTATGGTCTCTGTTTTTATAAGCTGCCCCTGGGGTGGAGTCCAACATAAGAGAGACACCTGCACCAATGTAAGAAACTATTTGGAATAAGACTTCCATTTTGAGTAGGGGTTGAGTAAAATTTAAGTTCCCAAGACCTCCCTGGGAACTGACATCCTACTTGGCAGAAAGAGACATGTACGTGGGTAACTGACATCCTGGTTATCAAGTTAAGACATGGATGTTAGAGAAGTCAAGTCTCTTGTCACAGCTGAATATCCCAAAGAATGGGAGTTGGATAAGTATACAAAAAAGACACGTTCCTAAGAAAATCCTATATCCTTAAATCCAGCTTGGGGAATAACTTGGCACAGATGTTAGTGGATTTTAGGCTTAAAAACCCTGTAGGATCTTAACTCAGTGTTCAGCTCCCAAGTCGGTCCTGTGGCTCTGATCATCAGACCTGGGGTGTGGCATTCACTAAACCATCCCCGTTTGTCTGAGATTGTCATTTGAGTGGTTTGTGCAGCAATTCCCAGATCAACAGTACTTACTTATTTTAATGAGCTCATTAGAAGAGGGCTACATAATGAAAGACATTATATCAATGTCCTTGATTGGTCAGGAATATTTTCTTTGTCTACCAGGAGACACTAAGAACTTTCTCAGTCCAAGGAAATCCTTTGCATAGAGATAAAGCTTCATCTACAGCATCATCCAGAAAGCAAATGCAGACAGAAATGTAAAATCTGCTAGTCTAGATCTCAAAGAGTTAATCTTCTTCCTACTGCTTATGAAATTCTCCATTAATTTGGAACAAATTAGACAAGCAGACCAACCAACAGGAATGAACTAACACACCAGAGGATCAGACATCTCTTATTCATAGAGACTTGGTCAGTATTATCATTTTAGTGATTACCAAAGGGCTAACATGTAAGTCAGCTTGTCATTTCTGCATGAAATATCTATAGCACTCTACTTAAATGGAGGAGAAGGTCATCCTGGCTCATGGCCTTAAAGATTTCAGTCCAAAGTTGGTTGACCCTGTTGCTTTGGCTCTGGCTGTGGTGAAGGGCTATGTCATGGTAGGAACATGTGCTAGAGAAAGTGAGGGAGAACACAGCAGCCTTCGAGGGCTTGCCTCTAATGATCTGAAGGACCCCATCCAGCCCCACCCACTACCTCCTCAGCACTATGCTAGGGACCAACACTTTAACATATGGATCTTGGAGTAGAGCCATTTTATAACCAAATCTAGCATTTGGGCTATAAATTCAAATCTGTAATCTTTCCTGCGGCCACGGAGGATTAATTTACTAATTACACACCAATCAAAAACAAACCCAAAATGTACCAGGTCAGTAGAAAGGAAATGCCTTCTCATTTAGCCTTTCTTATTGACTGACTCCTCTGTAGAGAGAAGGCTTCCTACTGCTGTGGCCTGAGTCACACAGGCAGCTCCAGGCTGAACAGATGGCCTAGACTGGTCCGTCACTGATGGACAGCAATACAACTGGTTGGCTGTCCTTAGTGTGACGTGCCAACACCAAAATGAGAGTTAATTACCACATGCCTGAGACTTGAGGCAATTGAGAGGGTACCATGGTTTGCCACAGCTGTAGATTTGGATGAGAGTTTAGCTATCTGCCTAACCACTGTTCTCATTTGCCAGAGGGCAAACAGTCTCCGTGAGGGTAAAGCTCTTGCTCAAGGTTCCACAAGAAGTTATTTTTAGAGCCAGGACCAGAAATGTAGGCCTTCTGCCTTCCAGCAGCTACAGCCAGTGATATTTGATGCTGAAAACTGGTGAAAGCCTTCCTAACTTTTCAGCATGCTAGTGAGCTGTCTTAACACCTTTGTCACTTTGATAACTTTGATGCTGTCACTGGGAACCTTTTTAAGGAAAGCAGGTTCCACATACTGAGAAGCTGCCTCATTTTTGCATCAAGGCACGGTAAATTAGACACTTTAAAAATAGACGTGCTCATAGATGTTGACTTATCATATCTGCTTGGCCAGTGAGTTTGATATTCCTTTAGACTCTAGTCTGTGCTGGCTTGTGTGTGTAGCTATGACTGATGTCAAGGGATGCTCAGAGAGGGAAACAGAGTCACCTCTGAGGCTGGATAATTCATAGACTAGCAGTGTAAATCCTCACAACAATCTTACCAGAGGCCTAACTCTGATGTGGAGATGAGAGGACAATGCTTATCCAACACCACAGCTCCAGTCTTTGCAGTAAGCGCTGAAACCTGTTTGGCTGCAAAGCCCGAGCTCATTGCGGGACATCCTAAAGCTTCATAAGCACACCTAGCAGAGTACACCACGGATGTAAAAGTCACACTGTGAGGGGAATTAGGATCTCAGGAGGAACAGAGACTGGTTGAGGAGGAATGAAAAGGGCAGGGAGTCGTTCTCATGACAGGAAGGAAGGAAGACGGTCTGGGGAAGATGCATGTGGTGGCTGCCCTTTGCCTGTGAGCCTGCGATTTGAATAATGAGGAGTTTGGATGCTGGGAGATGGGAAAGAGAGTACAGCAGGTGGGAAGTGCTTAGAAATTTGGACCCAAAAGGTAGTATTTGGGGAACGACAGGCAGATTGGCTAGGGTGAGTCACAGTGAGCTAGCAAAGGGAGTTTAAGAGATAATCGCAGTAATAGAAATTCATCAAGCCCCTTTCGTAGGCTACATTCTCCAAGGTGGGCTGTGCATTTGTAATCTCATGCAGTCCTTTAACAGTAACTCTTCAACAGATGTCAGCACACTTAGAGTTATGGAACCTGGGGGCCAGAATAGGACAGGAACTAAGCCACGCTTAAGAGTGCTTACATTCCGGCGCTGGGATTTGAACCTGGATTTTGAGCCTTACCTCTTAACCACTCTACCTACTATTAGAGAACAATGTCCATGTCATTAATTTAGGAATTTTTGAAGAATGCACACATTGCCTTCTTCAAAGTGGAGAAAGAGAGAGAAAGAGAAAGAGAGAGAGAAAGAGAGCTCAAAAGAGAGAATAAGAGAAAGAGGAGAGGGAAAGAAAGAGGAAGAGGGAGGGAGGGAGAGAGAAAGAGAGAGGGGAAGGGAGAGAGGGGAGAGAGAGAGAGAGAGAGAGAGATTTTCACTCATTCACTAGTGAATATTCTGGGCCCCGTGATCTAGACTGCCAGGGTGTCTTCAATCCTCACTCAATTAAAGAAAGTAATTGCTTGGGATTGTCTCTCAGGACAGTTCACAGTGCTTGGGTTGTGTGGTGGTCTGGTAAGAGGAACGGACTCTAGAGACCCACAGCACTGTGGTTTCTAGTAAGAGTAATGCATTAATATTTAGAAAATCAAAACACGCCTGTAAGATCCTGAGGTGAGAGAACAGGAGGCCTAGCTGTGTTGGGTTTGGGGGGGGGGGTGGAGAATGGAAAAAAGAAAAGAAGAAAGTAGCAAGGCAGCAGAGGAACTCAGAAGATGCCTCGGATGCTTTCTGATTTGCTGAGGAGTCAGGAAGTAGGTGAAGTGGCGGGAATGGGGAGAGTGGGGGTAAGGCCTGCTGTTTGACCCCACATACTGTACATAACAGCAACTGCAAAACCCCAGCCACCCTGGGAGGTTGGTATGGAGCAGTGCTTGACAGTGACGTGTTCTGCTTCCAGCTGCAAGAGCACTATGACCTGGTCAGGCTATTTTCCTTCTCTTCCTCAATTCCCTTTTTTTATAGAATGAAGATGGCACAGCCTGGTTCGCAGAACATTGAAAAGGACAGAATGAGACAAAGTGGGCCAATTTAACAGTAAGTCTGACATGCTCAAGCCTTACCAGCCCTGAAGAGCTGTTCCCTCCACATCCATGTTAATAGCTCTGAGATCATTTGGAACCGGCCACTATTAGGATATTTGCACCTTGAAAATTAAAGATGCTACAAGTCAGGATACTTTTTCAGAAACATCACAATTTTACATTTGCCAGATGATGCTGCACAGAAAGCTTAGTTATGGGAAGTTATTTTATATGATTTTAGGGTGAGAGAGCCGGAGTCTGTGCTGGTTAGGGTTTTTTTGGTGGGTTGTTGTTTTTGTTTTTGTTGTTGTTGTTTTGTCAAGCTGACAAACTAGATTCACCAGGGAAAAAGGAACTTTAACTGAGGGAGTGTCTCCATCAGATTGGCCTATGGTCCTGTCTGTGGAACGTTTTCTTAATTAACGATTGATGTGGGAGGGTACAGCCCCCTGGGCAGGTAATCCTGGGTTGTATAAGAAAGCAGCTGAACAACTCACAGAGAGCAAGTCAATGAGCAGCATTCCTCTGCTTCAATTCCTGCTTTGAGATCCTGCCCTGACTTTCCTCAGTGATGGGCTTTGGTGCAAAATTGTAAGTTGAAATAAACATTTCCCTCCACCTGTGATTATGACAGTAGCAGAGAGAAGAATTAGGACGGGCTCTCCAGGAGGTGAGATAAGACTCTTAAGGGGATGTCTGATATTCCGGTCTTCCAACAGAAGCTGTCTGAGGAAGGCTATCTGAAGAAAGACTTACTCATTATTCTGTGACTAGGCAATAGTTCAGGGCTCTGGACCACACCCCTAGTCTGGGAACCCACGAGTCCATGAAAACCATCTGAAGTTACACCACGTTAGCACAATGCACTCTTAGAGAATCTATTAATAACAATGATGGATGTTTTGTACTGAATTAAACATGCTAGACATGGGGGAATTGACATCCAGTCACCTCCAGAGCTCCCCGGCACTCCGACCATATGGCACAGCCTCGATTTGGGGTTTCTACAACCACAAATGTATGTGGGGATCATGAGGGTCAGAGCTCTACAAGTCGTTCCCTTCCTCACCTCCCTAGCCTCCGATGCGACAGATGCCTGAAGCTGAAATTCAGAACAATGGAAATAGTGGGGGTCTAGAGGCCAGCAAAAACCAATTACGGACGTTCATGCGTTCTGTACACATCAATCCACTTAATTCTCATTGCCACACTCCAAGTTAGATACGTTTATCTTTATTTACCGGCGAGGAAATGGAGGGCTATGGAATTTAGTAATTTGCCAGTTTCCCTAAATAGTAAGAGGTCAGGGCTAAAATCTAGATGGACCAGACTCAGGGACTCTTCTTTTGTTTTTCTTACCACACACTGTTCCCTTGGGTCCAAAAACTCAAAACCAAATAGTACCCTGCCCATTCCAGATGTACCATTTTTTTCTCCTGCCTCAGAGACAGTTTGTTTATTGATTTTTTTTTTTTTTTAAAAAGCACACAACAACAATAAAATGTCAAGTCTAGTGGCACATACCTCATCCTGGCCCTCGGGAGGCTGAGGGAGAGGCACATCAAGTGCACAGTCACACTGGCCTATGGAGTGAATGTGAAACCACCCTGAACTATACAGTGACATCCTGTCTCAAAAATAAACGAATAAAAGAAAGGAGACAAAAAGATGTGGGTTGGGAGTGGGTGGGAATTTGATGTAACTCTTTTTCCATCTGCTAGGTTTGAATGTGTTGCTTCAAAAATTCATGTTGAAACTTAAACCCAAAATAACAGAATTCAGATTCGAGGCTTTAGGAGATGCTTAATCTATGGAGAATCCACCCTCATGGATACAATTAATGCCTTATATATGAGAATAGTGGGCAAGTTCAACTTTCATCTGTCGTGAGAACACAGCCTGTGTCCCCTCTTGAGGACCCAATGACAAAATTCTATCTTGAAGCGTAGGACATCCCTCAGTGGACAGTGACCAGGAGCGTAAGCAACACATTTCTATTGCTTATAGATTGTCCAGCCTGTGGCATTTTGTTGGAGCAGTGCGAATAGATTAAGCTGCCACCACAGATTGGTCTGAGGCTTACATAAAGCCACCCCATCTATGAGTGAGTGGTTTGAAAACTACAAAGAACCCTAACTAAGGGTAGACAGCAGACACCCAGTGTGAGCATGCTGGCAGACTCCAGGAAGAAGTCCCTCTGGTGTCTGCACACCAGCCCCCTGCCTCTGCATGGAGGCCAGCTGTAAACAGGAATGATTCAGAAACATTGACTCCCACCCAGCCAGAAAGCCAGAGGGCTCAGGGCCAACATTCATTAGCCTTGTGGCTCACAGCTCCAGCCTCTGCCAAGGTTAAGCTAGCTTGCCCAGGGAGGCCATTGATAGACAGAGTGCATTCACTGTACCACCTAGTGCTCCCCCACCATGAGAGCACTTGAAGCACCCAGAGGCCTTTGCATCATTGGTCTCAACAACAGACTCATTCCTTGTTTTTCTGGGCAATTGTACCAGTGTGTGTTTTGTTCTTTTTACATCTCATTATGTTTTCTTTCCATGATCACAGACCTTGCCGGCCTCTCTGGATTGTGGGTGGGCCTTGTTAAAAGTAGGTCTAATTTGGAATACGTGTCTTTTGACCATGGCTTTTGTGATCTCCTTATTAAGGATCTCTCAAAACAAACCAAAGCAGCAAATAATGGAAACGTCTGGGTAAGATGGCTATCACCACTCTCCCAGTTGGAAAGGTACCTGGAGGAGGAGGCAAACAACGGCTTTAGAACCATGAAGGGCAGATGGAATTCCTAACCTCAGGTCTTGCTGCCTGCGTAACCTTGGGCAAGCTATGGACCTTCCCCACCTCCATTTCCAAGTACCAGAAATGAGAATGTTGACATGTTTCTACACTGGGTATGAGGATTTAAAAGGGGGCACAGTGTTCAACAAACATTAGCATCTAATGTCTGCACACAGGGAGGGCTTGGTGGGGAGTGGGGCTGGTTTCCGCCATTGGCACACCTCTCTTTCCATTTCACTTCGCTTTTGCCCATGAGTTTTGCCACTCATGTCTGGTGGTTCCAACAGCCGGGCGATTGCCTTTGCCTGCTTATCCAGACGTTCCAGCTCTGGCCACAGCTGATTCATGTCTCCATACTGGGCACTTAAATGAAAATTTCCCGACTGTTCTTTTCCAGAAGAATGTCTAATAGTTCTATCGACTCAGGGAGTTGCCAGGCTCCAGACTCTCCCTCCAGGGAGAGACTTTCAGCAACACGGCTTAGATGATAGTTCGGCTAATGTTTAGTGAACACCTGCTATGTGCCAGGCATTATGCTCTATGGTTTCCCACATTGTCTCACTCATACTGTAGAAAATGTTCAAGGAAAACCATGCGCCATTCACACGCATACCTGCATGTGTGTGTGTGTGTGTGTATATATATATATATCTCCACTCTCGACAGGATGGAACTTTCCTTTCTTCTATCGATAAAGATATTTATCAGTGAATATAAGTTGGATGACAGTCAATCAAGATTAGGCATCAAAGGAGAACATATGTGGGAGGATTAGAGATAGGATCTATTTATCAACCAGACGAAAATATTTTAACAGTTCAGTTTTTTTAATATTTTCACAATTATCCTGGCTGATCTGGGCAACCTAGATAAAATATCAACTCTGCTTTCTTCCTGAATTTATCACACAATCCTGGGATGATAATTTTCTTCTATATAAAACAGTCGGTTTGGAGGGGGAATGTAGCATTTAAGGTGTTAGGGAGAGCAAAAGGTAGGCCCGTGGCTCCTGGGATTTGAAGGCACATACAAGCTGCATGGATCAGTCAGCTTACTGTGGTAGAGGAGTCAGGAGTTATGGCTTTGAGTTGCATGGGCCTGGCTTGAGGCTTCCTTCTGTTTCTTATGACTGTGTGACTGACGCTGGGCATGTGGGTGGGCTTGCTGGGCCTGTATTTCTCCACGTATAAAATGGTGATAACATTTGCACCCCCAGGCTTTGGATGCTTACCGCAAGGATACATTGTCACCAGCCATAAGTACAACTGGAGCAGTGCTTTAGAGCGGCAAGTCCTGCTTTTCTCATTCATCCAGGTTTCTTTTTCCCTTTGACTCTTTTGCCTTCGGTCCCTGAGGTAGGGCTCATGGTTGGGGTGGGGGACAAATATCCTGAGGAAGAAAGAGGATGTGCCAGAAGGTGGCTTCTGCCAGACAGGAAAAGGAAGTGGATCGAGCATTCTTTCTCATTGAGAAGGAAGAGACAGAGAATACACAGGTAAGGCAGGGGGTTGGAAACAAATGTTCTGGCTGGATCTTTCTCCTCCAAATTCTTTGAAATGTTGAGGACAATTTACAGAAACATCTGTAACATCTGGGGACATTTCCAGAACAATATGGCTTGCTTCTTACGTCCCATAATGGAGCCTGTGAAAAATGGTATCAGTTCAGAATGGAGCAGTCTGGAAGACAGAGAGAGAGCTTAAGGATGCTAGGCATTGAGATAGTACCCAGTTTCCCTACCTAGCCCCAGAAGTTCCTGTGTGCCCTTGTGGTAGATTTCAAATGCTGAGAAATCCTGTACTTCCATAATGCAATATGAGTGGGGTGCCTGGGAGGAGAAGGGAGCTGATCTTAGTATGTAAAGTGAATAAATAAATTAATTTAAAAAAGAGTACCCACTTATGGACTTCCTAATGGAAGCTTCTAGCAAAGGCTCCAACCCTCACCTTAGGTCCAATAAACAGAGAGCAGCTTCCCTTCCCCTCCCCTCCGCTCCCTTCTACCCCTCCCCACCTAAACCCTGACCAGGAAGCAAGGGCATGGAGTACTTAGCAGTGAGCTTGAGGCTCTCTGACATGAGCAGTGTCTTTGCTATGTTCCTTTCCCACAGACCAACTTGGGAAGGAGAGGGGAAACTAGGAGGGACTTGACAAAGGAGAAAGTTAAAAAAAAAAAAAAAAGCCAGACAGGGAACATTTTGGTGAATGCAGAGATTGCTATCTTCAATCAATAGTAATGCAATTTCCTCCTCCGCTGCTCACTCTTCTGTCCTCTAAAATGAGGGTTCAGATGAGGCTAGATATGGACATTGCAGTATGTATGTCTGGCTTGCTCACACTGGCCCTCAGTGGTAGCAGACAATGAAGGACTGTGATATCAGGTCTGGCATTGGGCATGCGGGAGGCTGGAGAACTCAGCACGTGTACAGCAGAGAGGCCGTGGCATTTTCCACACATGAAGACTCATCTTGCATTTCTGAGGAGGGCCACATCTGTAGAAGAGTGCAGTGACTCCAGCTCCCCCGTCTTCCCTCAGTCTCTTTAACTGGACCTATTGGGATGAGTGGCTTTAGTTCATAGTCTTTGCCCCTCCACCTGACTACTCACTGCCTTTGACTGTCTCCAGTCAAGCCCTACTAGAATTCACATCTGTTCATACTCCACCAGGGATCTCCCAAAGGAAAAGGAGGCCGCCATCTTTCAGGCAACCTTTCTCTGATCATAACCTTGCCTCCTTCCCCAATGGCCACTGTTTTCCCTCATCCTCACGTGGTCATCACCTGAGCTCTCTCTCTCCCTTCATCATCAAGCTCCCATCCCCGCTGCCTTCCTTTCCAATGTGGACCACAGGACCCCCACGCAGCATCATCCCCTCTCATGCCAACATCCTCAGTGCTTAACAGAACTCCAATGCTGGATGCTGCTTTCCACCCTTCTCTGGTGAGGGGGAGGGGCTACAAGATGGCATACATGGACAGATAGCAGTTCTCAGGGCTCAACTCCATGTGGAGCTGATACACACCCTGCACTACTGTTTTCTCCGCTGTCTTCTTCTCTGTCCTGCCCAGTCCACAGTGACTTCACTCGATCATGCCAATGTGAATCCAGTCTCAGCAGGTGACATGACCCTTTGCCACCAGAGAAAAGTGATTGAAGCAAACATCTTTAGGACTGAACAAGCCTACAGATTTGCACCAGAGCCTGGCAATTTCTCCTTTACCTCAACAGCCATGGCTGCCAGTCCATCTCCTTTGCATTGGATTCTATGCCTGGGACTGCCAACTCACCACTGAATCCAGTGATTTGTTACTCCCTAGGTTTTTCATTTATTGTATAACTTAAAATAATAATAATTTCTATTCATTGTATAAAGGTTGATTTATAACGATATTTTTGTTTAAGCACATTGTATGATTTGACTATATCTGCACACTGTCACCCTCTTCTGTAGGCCCTCTCCCCCTCTCATGGGTCTTCCTTGAGAACAATATTTGTAAAATGTAGATCCCACATATAAGAGAAAACCCAAGGTCCCTTTTTCTGAGTCCATCTTATTTAGCTTAACTTCCTGATCTCCAGCTCCATGCATTTGCCTGCAAAAGTCATACTCTCATTCCTCTTTCCGGTTGAGTAAAATTCCATTGTGTATGTGAACCCCATCTTCTTTATACATACATCTGCTGATGAACACCTGGGCTGGATCCACAGCGTAGCTATCCTGAATAGTGCACAATAAACATGGATATGCAGGCATCTCTTAGATGCCTTTGGGTGCATTTCCAGGAGTGAGACAGTTGGCTCAAATGGTAGTTGTATTTTTATTTTTTTAATTTAATTTTTTTTAAAGAAACTTCATACCAATTTCCAGTGGCTGCATTAGTTTTTACTCCCACCAGCAGTGAATAAAGGCCCCATTTCCCCGTATCCTTAGCAGAATTTGTCTTCCCTTTTGTTTTCAGTGATAGCCGTTTTGACTGGAATGAGATTGGAATCCATGTGGTTGCAACTTGCGTTTCCCCGAGGGCTGAGAATGCTGAACATTTGTTTCCTGTATTTATCGGCCATTTGTACTTCGTCTTTGAGAAAGGTCTGCTCATTTCATTTGCTCATTTATTGATTGCGTGTTTTGTCTTTGATTTTTCTTTGAGTTGTTTATATATCCTAGATATTAATCCCCTCAGAGAAGTATAGCAGGCCAAGATTTTCTCCCTTTCTGGAAGCTGTCTCTTTGCCCAGCTAATTGTTTTCCTTGCCGTGCAGAAGCTTTTTAATTTCAGATAATTTCTCTTGTCAATTCTTACTATTATTTCCTGAGCTGCTGGAGTCCTTATGCCGAAACCTGGAGGTATATTCCTGCAGTTGCTTCCCGGGTACAGCTCTCCATCAAAGCTGGCAACATTACTCCCTTAAAAGAATCAGAAAATTACCAAGAAACACTGTCGCCTTTGGGTGAGGACGTCATGTTTTCCCAAGTCTCTAGGAACACTGCTCCCTGCTCCCACTCCTTCCTCAGGAGAGGGCTCCTCTCTGATCATCCTCTGACTTGGTGCTTTTTCAGATGCATCCACAACTCTGCAGGGCTTGTGACCATGAGTCTTCCTGGGCCAGACCTCTAGAGTTTTTGACTTGGTCTGGCATGAAGCCTGGGGTTCACGCTCCATCAAGTGCCCAGCTGTTGCTGATGCGTGGGCCTGGGAGTCACACTTCAAAAAAAAAATCTCAAATTTTTTTAAAGGTAGTTAGGGCCAGAGACACTTGTGGTAGGCTCTCCTCCCACTCTCTGAATAGTGGTTCTTGACCTGAGCTGCATATTAACACCACTGGGAGACTTTTTAAGCTCCAGAAAGGGGTAGGTGCTGCAAAGACCAAGTTAATTAGCCTCTCTGGGAAGGGTACTCACTCAGTTGCTGATGGGGGTGGGAAATTGCCCCCAGTGACTCAAACATGCTGCCAGGACTGAGAAAACTCAGGCTATTCCTTTGTTCCCAGTGTTCTAGCTACTAATATGGCCTCCATTACACTGTTTTGTTAATGACTTACAGACTTCAGACCTTAGCCTAGATTTTGGTCCTCAGCTCCATCCTTTTGCATTCAACTGTATTGACACAGACATCTATGGTGAACCCACATCCTACCTGCTCATCAGTATTCCCTATCCCCGTGAAAGGGTCTTCTCTACTTACTTCTTCTAGTTACAAAGTTGACTTATATTTTACTCTGGCTCTGCAGTAGTTTCCTGTGGCTGCTGTAACAACTTTTTATAAGATGATAACTTAGTAGAAAATTTGTTCTCACAGTCTCTGAGGTCCGAGTCTGAAATCAAGATGCTGGTACAATGGTTCTCCATCTGGGGACCCTTGGGAAGTAGGCTGTCTTTTCTAGCCTCAGCCAGCATCCCTTAGCTTGTGATAACATCACTAGAATCTCTGCTCTAGATTCATTCATTTTCTTCATCTGTGTCCCTGCCTCTCTTTTACAAAAGTGCTTGTAAGTGTATCTCAGTATCAGAGTATCACCCAGATACTCTGAGATAATCTCCCCTTATAAATAATATAAATAATATTTAAAGGTTCCAGCCTTAGACCTTGATAGCTTTGAGGACCATTATACATCCTACCATGAGATCCTTCACCCCCGTTCATCATCTTCTATTAATAAGCAAATCATAGTTCCAAAGCATCTCTGGAGTCTTGTCTCCATTGCTGCGTTCAAATCCACATTCCATTGTCTCCTGCCTGAACTCCTCAGTGTAAAAAGGACAATGCTACAGACCATCTCAATTTAGTACTGTTTATTTGGGGAAAGCATAGCAAAAACAAAGATGATTTGTGAACTGGGCAGCTCCCAGAGTCATAGAAAGCTCCGAGAACTTTCAGCCAAGTGATCCCGCAGCCTTTATAGAAAAATGGAAATGAAGCATAGAAAACAGCTTAATCGTCCATAGTTCAGTCAGTTGACCAGACAACCGGTTATGTGCAGTGTAACTGTTTGCAGTTTGGATAATTGGTGATGGAGGCCCCTGTAAGCTCTGTGATTGAACACTGGGTTTGTTTGATGGGCCTAGCCAGGTGCTCTGTCCACATCCACAGCCTCCTGCAAGCAGTGACCCTTCTTCAGCTGATGCCATTTTTTGTGTGTCACTCACTGCCTGCCTAATTTTTGTCAATCTGACACAAACAGGGTCACCTGGAAAGAGGGAGCATTAATCGAAGAATTGCTTCAACCCAACTGACTTGTAAGTATGTCTGTAGAATATTTTCTTTTCTTTTGTTTTCCATTGCTTCTTTCTTTCTTTCTTTCTTTCTTTCTTTCTTTCTTTCTTTCTTTCTTTCTTTCTTTCTTTCTTTCTTTCTTTCTTTCTCTCTCTCTTTCTTTGTTTCTTTCCTTCCTTCCTTCCTTCCTTCTTTCCTTCCTTCCTTCCTTCCTTCCTTCCTTCCTTCCTTCCTTCCTTCCCTCCTCCTTCCTTCCTTCCTTCCTTCCTTCCTTCCTTCCTTCCTTCCTTCCTTCCTTCCTTCCTTCCTTCCTTCTTTCTTTCTTTCTTTCTTTCTTTCTTTCTTCCTTTCTCTCTCTCTCTTTCTTTGTTTCTTTGTTTCTTTGTCTCTTTGTTTCTTTCTTTCTTTTGGAGATTGTCTTTTTTTTTTTTTTTTAAACTTTTTAGTGATTCCTTGTGAGTTTCACATCATGCATCCCAGTCCCCATTTACCCATCCCTTTGTAGCCACCCTCTGCCTTTGCAACCTCCCCCCCAAACAAACAAACAAACAAACAAACAAACAAAAGCATCTTTTCATGGGAGCTGTAGTGTGTCTCAGTGTATCACACAGTTTACCCCTTTTGTCCACACATCTCCATTTGCAATGTTCATTGTTCATTGCGAGGAGTCACTGGTTTGGTTCAAGGTCTCTGGACTCTGCTACCTCATCGGGATTCCTCTCAGATATCTTGTTGTTTCCCTGTGTCCTGGAGATGCTGCAGCTTTAGATCTGTAGGATTGGTCCCTTCATGCACTCCAGCCTTTCGTAGATGTGGTAGACATTGGGGTGGGACAACTCAAAGGCCTGGATCTGGGCCTGGATGGTGGCTGAACTGATCAGCCCGCCAGCTTCCATGCAGCCATACCAGCAGGGTGGGTTCTCCAGCACTGCCCTAGCTACCTTACCCAGTGCTGTAGCTCTCATGCCCTGGAGCCAGCTCAAGACAATGAGGGGCCAGCAGGGGTGAGCACTCCAGATGAAGGAGTGCTTGAACGTCAACATGGCCTCAGGTGGCAGCCCAGACCAGGGACATCTTCATGGCCTTTGGTAGTAACACAGGTCTCAGACATCAACACAGCCCCACACTGTGATAGCACATGGACCCAGACATGGCCCTCAGGAGCAGCATGGGCCCAGACGTCATTATGGCCTCAGGTGACAGCCCAGGCTACCTGATCAATTTGGTCTCTGACGTCAGCATGGCCTCTGGAAGTCGACATCCTCTCAGGCAGCAGCCCAGATCACTGACATGCGGATGGCCTTCGGTGACAATACGAGCCACAGATATCAGCACAGACCCTGGCTGACTGCAACTGAGTCATGGACCCAGACATGGCCCTTGGCGACATCCTAGGCCTGGCCTCAGGTGGTGTGCAGGCTCCTCACATCTGCCTGTTGTTCACTGCCTTTGAGATTTCAGCTCCATCTCTCTCCATAGTGTACGAATTGCTTGGCTTCACTTTCTCTCCCATCTCTCCATCTTGTACTCCGTCTTTACCATCTCTCCACACACACTGGCTCATCTTAGTGGTGCCTGAAATGGGCTCTTGGGTGACTTTCTTCCAGCTGCCCCTGGACAGTGGACTGTAGGGAATTTTCTTGCTTACTGATTTATGTGGGATGGCCTGGCCCACTATGGGTGGGTGCCTCCTCTGGACAGGTGAACCTGAGCTGTCTAAGCAAATAAGATAAGCAAGCGTTGGAGAGGAAGCCAATCCCCAGCATCCCTCCATGGACTCTGTGTGACTTCCCGCCTCCAGGTTCCTGCTTAAATCCCAGCTTTGTCTCCCGTCCTAGCTAGTTTTATGTCAACTTGACAGAAGTTAGGCTCACCACAGAGGAAGGAGCCTCAAGTGAGAAGATGGCTCCATAGGATCTGGCTGGAGGCAAGACTGTGACGCATTGGTGATGCAGAGTGGGGGGCTCAGTCATTGTGGGTGAGGCCACCCTTGGACTGGTGGTTTTGGCTTCTATAAGAAAGCAGGCTGAGCAAGCACTGAGGAGCAAGTCGGTAAGCCTCATCCCCCATGCTTCTGAGTCAGCTCCTCCTGCTTCCAGGATTCTGTTTTGAGTCTCTGTCCTGACTTCCTTCAATAAAGAAGAGTGATGTGGAAGTGTAAGCCAACTTTTCATGGTGTTTCATGAGTTAGGACAGCTTTCCTCAATGAGCTGTAACTTGTAAGCTGAACAAACCCTTTACTCCCCAAATTGCTTTTGGTCAGAATTTTATCACAGCACAGAGAAATAGCTAGGACTCTAACCCTTTCCCCAAATCCCCCATTGCTTTATGTCTTCTCATGGTCATCTTGGTTTCCATACACTGCCCAGTCACCTGACCTCAGCTTTGGGAATTCCTTTCCAGAATGTGACCACCCTCTGCATGTCTTGCTTCTCACAACAGCGTGACTCCCCCTGCTCACATGTGCCTGTCTCTGTGACTTCATTTCCCTGGTGCACATTGCTTCTGTTTGGAGCATCCTTAATACCCTTGCAAGGCCTACCCTTGGTCTTTGGGATAGGTTTCCATGGCTACCTATGCTTCCACAATGGCAGACTGGGCACAGGTCAGTTGTAACTGAGGTTTAATTTTCTATTTCTCAACTGGATGACAAGCTTCAGGGGAGCCAGGCTCATGTTAGTATTTGGAAGTAAAAGCAAATGTTTTTCTCTATGTCCCCAAACTCACCTCGTAGGGGTTACCACTGGTCACCAAAATGTGGGTGGCAATTTTTCCCAATGAAGAACCAATTGACCCCAGCAGACACTGGCTGGGTGATACACACCCTATTTCAGTTATGACCTTGTTGACCTGGAGTTAGAGGCAGATCCTAGAGGCAAAAAGTTCATTCCCATAAGAGTATCCACCCCCACACTTCAGATAACAGGTAGTGTTGTCTATACTTTGGCCAACTGACTATATATCTGGGCGGCAGTTTCTCTTTCTTAAGGGTTGCTAACTTTGCTAGAATGGTTCACAGAATGCAGGGAGATACATAGGCTTATCGTTTTCTCTATAGGCTATCACAGAGGACCCAGGTAAACAAGGCCAGGGAGAGGTTCACAGGGAAGAAAAGGGCCAAGTTTCCATACATGGTATCCAGAAGACATTTGCATGCCTTCAGACATCCCTAAACTCAGCCCTTTGGGGTTCTTAGAGAGGGTTCACTGCATAGACAAGATTAATGACATCATTGTCAACAGATGCTCAACTCACAATTCAGCCACCTCTCTGGCTTCTGGGATGAGGGAATAGGTCTGAAGCATCCAGTCCTCCATTTGATTCCCCTGACAAAAGCTTTGATCCTGAGGCTATTCAGGAGCCCACCAAAAGTCACCTTGTGAGGACCAAAGGTGCCGGGGTTATTCAGGAAATGACAAGGTCTTGCAAGCTCTTTGTTTGGTACTGAGATCAGAGACCAAATGTTTAAAGAAAAAAATTGTCCTGGTTCTCTTATTTGTAAGGATTTTAGGAATGCCATATCAGGAATCAAATGTATAATATATACTAATTTTACAATATATACATCAATTTAGCATATATCAAGTTATCATTCTATATATAATATTTAGTATAATAAATACATAAGTACGCACAAGTTATTCCTTTATTTGCTTCTTATTCAGTACTGAATACAGGGCCTGCCTCAGAGTAGGGATCAGGCTGTCTTTATTGGGTTGATTACAATGGACTTCCCCACAGCCCATTGCCCTTCAGGGCCACCATTCAGGTTATTTAGACATCACAATGGAAAAATTGGTCCTGTTTCCAGAGGCCCAGGTGCACATTTCTCCACATCACTGGCAGGGCTCCCCTGGGTGTTCTCTCTATCACATGGCTCAGTGAGAAGCCAAGTTGGCATGATGCTGGTTTTTCCTGCCTGGTTAGAGAACGATCCTGCATCTGCTATAACACCCTGGCTCCAGTTCTCCCATTTACCATTCCAAGCCTTTGAGCAGGACTGGCGTCTACAGAACCTATAGCCATGAACTCAGATGATAACCATCTCAACAAGACCAAAGCAAGACGCTCCTTGGAGATCCTTGCTAATGCATTTCTGGATACCAACATGTATGCAACAGCAGCCAGGTCAGATGATGTTTAGTAACAAGTGAACCCCAGTTAGGGGTAAATAGAAGAGGACCATCTACCTCCCCAAGAGAGCACAGGACAAGACCCCTGTAAAAGACATGAGGATCCCAGGTCCTCTAAACCCTTGATCAGCATCCTTCCTTCCTTCCACTACGTGTGCCATGTCCAGGTACATTTGCTTTAATCTGCGAGTATGTACTCACGTGTGAAGGAGGCAAGGGTGATGGTGAGAGAACACTCTTGGTGTCAGTCTTTGATTTCCACTCTAGGAAAGCATCTCTTGTTTGCTGCTACATCTATCAAGCTAGCTGCTTGAGGCTGGGTAGATGTCAACTTGCCAATTCCTGGAATTTCATAGGCTTGGATCCTGCCCATCCCTGGGCTTACAAACTAGGCAGGGCAAAGGGGTGTGCGTGCTTCGCAGTGTGTGCGTGGTGGGGAGTGTATGTGCCCATGTACATGTCAGAACACAGCAGTTTGCTTTTCCTTCATCTGTTGTGTCTACAAATCTTCTCCTTCCTTTACTTCCTGACCAAGGTCATCAAGAAAATCTGAGTCAGGCTTTTTTATTTCACCCTTCTCTCCGTGTTCCTCCCCTACACTGCTCTTTAGGACTCATTGCCATGTGTGGCTCCTCTCCTGGGCCATTCCCATTTTCTCTGCAAATTCCCTCCCACACTTCAAGAAACAGGTCCACCTTGTATTCCTAAGCTTCTTCCACTGCTGCTGGCAGTTAGGAATGTCTTCTTTTGTATCTGCGTATAACACCACCCCATTCTACCCCCACCAAGAACAGCCCTTGCCTAATGGCCTCGCCTCTGCCTGTTTGCTGGCCTATTACCTGGCTAAACTGAGAGCTTGCTCCCTGGGTCCCATTCATCTTTTGATTGCTTATGGCTGACCTAAAGCCCAGCAGATAATTGATGCTCAACATTTATCTGTTCCAATAAAGGATGGAACAAAAAGAGAGAGAGAGAAAATCTCATCTAGCCAGGCTGGAAAAGCCTCAGGCAAGTGGGGTAAGTGGTCCCGGAAGAATCAGGCAGAAGTGTCTCTCCTCCTTGCCTCCCCACTTGTCCTCTCAGAGCTCCTACTTCTTCGGTGATTTAATTGGGATTTGGCACTCCAGCCTCTTGGCTGGCCCCTTGGAAAAAGTTATCAGCAGTGAGAGCTCTCCATGTGGCCCGCTTCACACCTACGGAGCTTGCTGAGATGCTATCTCTTTCCCCCTCACCCCTCCAGCACCTGAGCCAGAAGCTTAGGGACCCTGCAAAGGACTGGATGGCACATAGAGTGCTTTAGAGATGTCCCCACACCCAGCAGAGTCTCAGCTCAGCGGTGTCAGAGTTTAGGAAATTAATGAAGAGAGAGAGAAGTCACTGGGATCTTAGGTTGGCTAGCAGAGGCCTGGTCCCTCCCCCCTGCCAGCTGATGGTATTACTAGAGCTAATTTGCTGACCGCAGGAGCTCAGTTGGGGCCCATTCTCCAGGCTTGCTTCTCAGGCGCAGCCAGGCCCTGTGTCCTCATGCCAGACAATGAGCTGCTGCAGAGAGGCAGCAGACAGACTGCTGCAAATGCCAAGCAGGAGCTGCAGTGCCAGGAGCTAGAGAAGCAGACAATGCCCTAGTAGCTTACTAGCCTGAACCCATCCGGCTTCCCTCACTGATTCAAGAGGAAATCTGGAAAAAAACCTGACTTGTATGGAGGTCCTTTAGAGGGGTTGTTTCTTTTGGCCCACTCCAGATCTTTGTGGGGCCAATCTTTGCTGTCCCATCTGACAAAACCCTAAGGGCTCCCAAGCAAGTTGCTGCTCACAGCAAGGACCACTTTTTAGCTTCCTACCAGGTGTGCACTGCAAAGAGGGCTCTTGACCAAACAGGAAATGTTCATGCTCTTGAGCAAACAGGCTATGCCTAGGGCACCATTTCTTCACTAGCATCTTAATTCTTTGCATCTGGAAGGATTCTTTGTGGGTCTTGCCAGCTGCTCCCTGTTTTTCAGCAAACACTCTGGGCCATGGTCTGAGGAGATGGCTCAGTATAATAATGTGCTTACAAGGAAAGCTTGGAGACCTGAATCTAATCCTCAAAACCTATGGGAAAAAGACAAGCATGGAGCCAAGCTCTCGTAATCCCAGTGATGGGGAGGTGGAAGCAGTTGGATCCCTGCGACTTGCTGAGCCTCCAGTCTACCATACTTAGAATGTTAAGTTAGGTTTCTATTGCTGTGATATCATGACCAAAAGCAACTTGCAGAGAAAAGGGTTTATTTCACATCACTGAGGAAAATCAAGGCAGGCACATGAACGGAGCAGGAACATGGAGGCAGGAGCTGATGCAGAGGCCATGTTGCCTATTGACTTGCTTGCTCATGGCTTGCTCATCCTGATTTCATATACCATCTAGAATCACTGGTCAGGAGTGGACGAGCACAGTGCTCAGTGAGCTGGACCTACTCACATCAATCATTAATCAAGAAAAAGTCCCACAGATTTGCCTACAAAGCAAACCTATAGATTCCCAGATCACCTTAGTGTGGTTATTTGAATAAAAATGGCTCCCAAAGGCTCATAGGGTATGGAGTAGCAATGTTAGGAAGTATGGCCTTGTTGGAGTAGGTGTGGTTTTGTTGGAAGAAGTGTGCAAGTGTGCCACTGGGGGGGGGGGCTTTTAAGTTTCAGAAGCTCAAACCAAACCCCGTGTCATTCTCTCTCCATTGACTGCCATTCCAGATATAGACCTCTTAGCTACCTCTCCAGCACCATGTCTTCCTACATGCATGCCACCATGCCACGATGACAATGTACTAAACCTCTGGACTGTAAGCCAGTCCCAATTACATTTTTCCCTATATAAGAGTTGCTGTAGTCATGGTGTATCTTCACAGAGAAACCTGAACTAAGATACCTAGCTTGTGTCAAGTTGAAATAAAAACTAGTCAGCACACTTGGTGTGTTCTGGGGACAATGGGAGACTCTTGTCTCAAAAAAAGCAGGTGAGCAGTTCCTGAGAAATGACACTCGAGAGCCTCTGGATTCAGGCATGAATATGTGAACACACATACTCTCACACTCACACACTCACACACACACACTCACACACACATGAACATTCATACATACTCACACATACATGTGGGAACAAACCTGGCGATGTGGAAAGAAGCCCCACGTGTCTGTCCCGGGCACTGCGGCTCTGGGTGGGACAGGAGACACTCAGGAAGTGGCTGCGCATCTTCCCACACAGTCTGACAGGCAGGTGGGGGCTGTGGGAAGCCTTTGCCGGCCCTGCCCGTGGGTGGGGGAGGGGGGCATTCTCGGCAGCCATCTCCGTGGGTTCTCTAGCCTGGGACACTACAGTCGCTGCAGACAGGCTAGCCGGAGTGCAGCTGGGATTCCTGCCATGACCAGGTTTCGGTGGCTTGGGCTGCTGGGCTAGCTGCTTAGGCTTGGGTGAATGGGTACCGTCTGGGAGCACTGGGAAGCCCTTGGCTAGAGATTAGATGCAGCTCCTTAATCGAGGGCCGGATCCCTTGCTTCCCATGGTGGGTCCAGATGAAGAGACAGTCCATAATTCTATTTTTATTTTTATTTTTTTGGTTTTTTGAGACAGGGTTTCTCTGTGTAGCCCTAGCTTTTCTGGAACTCACTCTGTAGACCAGGCTGACCTTGAACTCAGAAATCCACCTGCCTCTGCCTCCTAAGTGCTGGGATTAAAGGTGTGTGACTTTTATTTTCATTGTGTGGAGTGGCGTGGATGGAATTGTACCTCTGCCTTTCTGGGAGGGGTGAGGCAGATATAGTAACTGGGAAGGGGTGTATCTAAGCCTTTAGGTGTCTCATTAACATGGGGATGGCTTGGGGCTGTGTGGCCATGCCTCTACCTGAGGAGGGGTGGTACGTGACCCTGACTGGAGCCAAAAGCCTCCCAGGAGTGTTGGCAGAAAGTTTTCTGGTCCCTTGTGGATTGTTCCACTGGGTCAACCAGATTTTATGCCTGTGCTCAACCGGGTGCCAGATTGCCTGTCACAGATCACTGCCCCACACTCACATACATAATCTCGAAACATTCACACACTCACACGTACAATCTCACACACACACATACTCACACACCCCACAAAACAAACAATAACAACTCTGGGCTCCATCTAGACAGGGTAGGAAAACTGATGTTTTGTTTGTTTAAATTCACTGGCACTGATGCTTGCAGGACCAGTATTCTTGCAGGCTTGAGGCAGATAGCTTGATTGGCTTGCTCCCAGCTGATAAAATTGGAACTTAGAGGTCAGAATCTTCATGGACTTGCTCTAATGAATCTAATTAAGTACAGCCAAATATTGGGGGTTCTGGTTTTAGTGCTGCCTTCTTCCTTTCGAAGCTTCTACTGCCATCCCCCCACCTTTTCCTGCCCATCATGCAGATAAGCCTTCCTAAACCACATGCTTCTTCCCAGCCCACGAGAGCCCTCAGGGGTCCCTGTTGTTGAGAAGATGGATTTTCTGTGGGTAAAGTTATGACTTTATCCAGAAGTCTTTTTCCCTTATGATTGGTCAGTTATCATCATTATCATCACCATCACTTAGGATGTCATGAGAAAGGAAAAAATTTAGGACTCCAGCTGACAACTACTGAATGTTAAATTATGAGGATGTGCCCATCGATGTGGTAACATTTGATTTATCCTAAGTTCTGACCAACCTCATTCTTGACCTAAGATTGCTTCATCACCACCCAGTAGGCATAGATTTTCCCAAAACCTACTTTAATAAGACTTCTTAAATGCTTCAACCTCCCCTTTATCCCACCAGCGGTAGTAGAAAAGAAAGGTTAATAGGAAACGGGGGTTGTAGAGATGTTTAGAAAGAGTTCTTTGGGGGCTATTCATCAGTCCAGTTCACCAGGCAATCACCACTCACAAATCAGCAACAGTAGTTCTTCCAGAAGAAACCACGAGGCTCTGTCAATTGTCCCGAGTCTGTGGCTGTGGCAAGAAGCTGCCAGATATCAGGAGAAGTTCGTTAGTGAGTTACTCTCTATGAAGTCACAAGTGAAGATCAGCAACGTGATACAAGGCGAACCAATACAAGAGCATATTCAGTGAAGAGTAGTGAGGTGGAACAAGGCAAACCAAATGCCAGAGCCTTGTCTGTGGGGTCATATTTATATTCTTTCTAAACATAACACATCCTCTTACATGTCTTCTTCATCAAAACATTTTCTCACTTGTATCTGCTTCAGCAAAACATCCTTTCACCTGCCTGCCCCAGCAAAACATCATATAACATAACTGAGTTTCCAAGGAAACCAGAAATTTCTACGTCACCACCCCTCCAACCAATTCCTCCTCAAGATACTTGTGCCTCCTATAGGGCACTTGCTTGTCCTGTGACCATCAAGCTCCACCCTTTCCCTTTTTAATCTTAGATCTGAATTATGGAGATGGCATTTATGGCCAGTTGACTATTCCTTTTTCTTCCTCTCAGGTGCCCACATCTGCCTGTGAGGACAAAAGCTTCAGACTTATGGTCTTTGAATTTTCAGTGTCTGAGGTAGAGCTTGGTACTGTTTCTTAGGGGTGAAGTGTAGGATTTCCCCCAGAAGCTATGCCAGGGTTCTATGAACCACAATGCTCAAAGCAGAAGAGAAATTCACTAAGTGTCTTCTGTATGTGACCTTGGGAGGTATTTTCCCCACCTATGGTTTCATTCCTTCTTCCTACTCCTAGTAACATGGGGTCATCCCCTGACTGCATGTTGGGCTTCGCTGAGAGGAGAATATAACAAGCTAGCTAACAGCCGATGTGAATGGAGCTCAAACCTTGCAGCAGCAGTTCTCAACCTGTGGGTCATGACCCCTTTGGGGGTTGCATATCCAATACCTTGCATAGATATTTACATTATGAGTCATAACAGTAGCAAAATTACAATTCTGTAATAGCAATGAAAGAATTTTATGGTTGTAAGTCACCAGAACAGGAGAAACTGTGTTAAAGGGTCACAGCTTTAGGATAGCTGAGAACCACTGCCCTACAGGGAGATTTTAATAAACAAACAAAATCCATTTAGAATTGGTTTAAATAGTAAAAAGAATTGATTAACTCCTAAAACTCAAACCTTCAGCATGAGACTGGCTTTAGATAGGCATCATCTTGGAAGGTTCCCTAAACAATCACTAGAACTCTGTGATTTAAACAGAGTAGGTTCATGAACACCCCTGAACAGATCGGAGAAGCAGATCTAATAAGAATAGTATGCACAGAGAGGAGAGTAAGAATGGTAAGCAAGCCTAGATACAGGCACCTAGGCAACTGCCCACATCTTTCTTCACCCTACTGTGGAAGGGCCATGTACAAGTGCTGGGACAACCCTGCCTGCAAGTCAAAACTCCACAT
Organism: Uromys caudimaculatus; assembly: GCA_028551405.1. Taxonomy (NCBI): domain Eukaryota; kingdom Metazoa; phylum Chordata; class Mammalia; order Rodentia; family Muridae; genus Uromys; species Uromys caudimaculatus. Next base: position 116,201,994 of record CM052703.1, on the reverse strand, counting down.
ATGTGCTCACTGGTTTTAGCTGAACAGGTTTGGCAAAAAGAGAAGAGTCCAGTACAGGGTCTGGAGGTAGATCTGGCTACCTAGTCCTTTGTCTAGAGCAAGAGGCACAAGCTTCTTGTGAGTCTGTCTCCCAGGTCCCTTAGTCTCTCATTTTTTGACAAAATATACAGTTGAAGGCTGCTCCTAGATGGGCCATTTAAATGGGAGTCCAATGCAGACTGAAAATGTTGCTACTTTCAGTTGCAGATAAGGTGCAGAGGTGCTATGGGCTGGATCCAGGTTTCTCTCCTCACTGAGTTCCTGTCACCACCCCAGAGCCTGGCTTGGAGCTTAATATAGCTTCATGAGTCACTTCGTGAATGAATCGAAAGGCCTCCATTTACACCACCCATGGTTTTACTGAAGTCATCTAAGCATTGACTCTGCCCATGGTGGGGGGAATTTGTCTACTTGCCCCAGATGGAGTTCAGGGTTTCAGGAGAGCAGGGCTTGGCTCTCTTCTTCACTTAGGACAGCACAAATCAAAACTAGACCCATAATTTCAAGTGAGGGCACAGGCAAGCCATGATCCTTGTGCACTCTCACTCTCAAATGTTGGGTAGAGTCAAGTGTGGGGCATGCATTACAGACTATCTTCTAGAAGTTCAGATCTTTACATTAGCCTATGATCACATCAGAGGTATAGAATTCAGCCAGTCATCACAAAGCACTCTGCTTTTGTCTAATTTGCCATGACGAGTCACCATACATGGGGGGAAAACACCCTACATTTTGCAGCTCAAAATAGCCAGGCCTGTCTCTTCTCCTCTCTCCATAATCAACAAGGGTCAACCCTATGTCTCATGCTGCCTCCTGGCCATGCTTTCTCTGAAAAGGAAATTTTCTGTCCCTGTAATGAGAACAAAAATGTACGGCACCTCCTGCCTCTGAAAGATAGCACCACATTTTCTGAAACGTTAGTCTTGACCTGTGGTAATGGCCATCCTCAGATGATGGCCATTTCAGACAGCTGGGTCCAGGACTCTGGGACAGCTACAAAACCACACTGAATGAAGCCACTCTGCAAATAGACCTCATCTGGTATTTTAATCCTTTTAGGAAATGATTTGAATCAGCTCAAAAGCTAACCCAGGATGTGGTATTTATCTACACATATGCACCTCTATGTCTGCAAAGAGGCCCCATGGGAAATTGGAACCCACAGTATAGGATTTATATTTTCTTGACTTGTGTGTGTGTGTGTATGTGTGTGTGTGTGTGTGTGTGTGTGTGTGTGTGTGTGCGTGCGCACGGGTGGTATTCACATGTATGTGTTCATGTGTGTGAACGTATTTGTGTGTATGCATGTTTTGTGGCAAGTACTTCACTGACTGAGCTATCTCTCCAGCTCCATGATTCAAATGGAGTTCTTGATTCAGATATTGTCTCTGCTCTATTTGCTAATTGCTCCTAAGAGGAAGCTAGTTTTAAGTTCTCTGAGGTTCTTCTGTGAGGAAGACAAGTACAAGGGCTGCATTCCTAGTAATTCCCCTGTTGACTGCTGGTTCTCAGTGGGATCATGAACCCACCACCTTCTGTACTGTCTCAGTCTCTGGCACCAGCACAGTGGCAGGCACCATTAGATGTCTATTAATAAGGAATGGGTAAGTGACTAAGCCATTTTGGGATGCAGGAAAATTACCTGACTTACTCTTCCCAAAGGATTTGTATCTTCCTTATGTGATATAATACCCAAACTGGAAAGGAATAGTTACCATCCTTTTGGGTCTGGAGGTTGTCTCAGCCTTGAGACATGGTGACTCTTGACATGTCTAGTACTGCTAATTTCCTGGCATTCTCTTGTTGTCTCCCCTGGAACAGAAATAGTGCTAGGAGCTAGATGATATGCAGAGTGTGCAGTTGTGTGTGATGCTGGTCTTCCCTCTGGTTCTCATCATAATACTGTGGCTGCAGCTGACTAGGGAGAGAGGCGATAAAAGTGTAAATGTCTAGAAGTTTGGCACCTGATTTAACCTTTGTGCTTAGAAAGCAGCTCTCTAATTTAGAGTGAGACCTTATTAACTAAATGACATTCACGAGGCTTGGTTTTATAACTGAGGAGGAAAACATTCACGTCTCTGATGCTGCATTTTAAAGTGAAGACTCAAGAGCCCACCCCAGTTACAAATGACTATTTAATGGACTTCCACTGATGGCTGACATATGGTTACATGGTGCTGAGAATGTGACAGGGTTTGAGGAAGAAGCCAATAAAAATATTGGTGGAATATTATTCTTGAGTTGCGATGCTCTCTAGACAGATGTTGTAGGCTGAAAAATGGTACATCACATGTGTTATTGCCTAATCTTTTGAACTTGTGACTATTGCCTTAGATAACAAGGGAGGGTTTGCAGCTATATTCAGGCCATGGCTTATGAAATGGGGAAGACCATGCCAGGAAGCAGATTGTCCCACAGAGCTGCCGTAGAACTCGGTCTCTTTAATACCTTGACTTTAGCCCAGAAGACTGATTTTAAACTTCTGATCGTCAGCACTAGACGAGAATGAACTCAGAATATTTTAAGCCAATAAGTCAGTGATAAAATATTATAGGTACTAGGAAAAGAAGTGTTGAAGGCAACCCTGCTGATTGTATAGTAAGTAATTTACGATGCGTCTGACCTATGACCCTTGAAGGTGGCAACGGTGAAGAGCCTTCATTTGCCACCGAAATAGCTTTATATGAAACATATTAATGACTTAGATGAAGCATGAGAGCTCTATAGTAGTGGGGCGGCTTCAGGCTACCAGTTTTCAAGTTGTCTGCATTTCCCCTTACCTGTGGGAGTGATTTCAGCTTTTGGTAGCCAAGATGTCTTAGTTTCTTTTCCTGTTGCTGTTATAAAATACCCCAATTGACAAAAGTAGCTTAGGGAATGAGGGTTGATTTTAGCTCAGAGTTTTGGGCTGTAGTTCATCATTGGTGAGACAGTCAAGGTGCCCAGAAATTGAGGCAGCTAGCAATAGCTACAGTAAAGAGTGGAGGGACAATAAATGCATGCATGTTGATACTTAGCTCATTTTCTTTAGTGTTACACAGTCTAGGACCCAAACCCAAGGAATGGTGTTACCAGCATTGTGCAGGTATTCCCATGTCAATAAACATAGATCAATATATTTCCCACAGATGTTCCCACAGGGCAACCTAATTTAAGCAGTCCCTCATTGACACTCTACTCCTAACGGAGTCTAGATAATATCAAGATGACAACTAAAACTAATTGTCTTAGGAGGCTTCTTCTTTCCATGAGAAGATTATAAATCAGATAAGGTGGGTTTTCTTGTATGGTTTTACAGAGGAAAGTCTCTTGTAAGTTGGATCTTCTGAGAGGTCCACCATCTGTGTTGGCTAGTTGTAGTCAACTTCATACATTAGCTAGAGTCATCTGAAGGGAAAAAACCTCAATTGAGAAAATGTTTCCATAATACCTAGCTATAGGGCATTTTCTTAATTAGTGATTGGTGGGGAGGAACCATTGTGGGTGGTACCATCCCTGGGTTGGTGGTCCTGGGGTCTATAAGGAAGTAGGCTGAGCAAACCAAGAAGAGCAAGCTAGTAAGCAGCACTCCACTATGGCCTCTGTATCAGCTCCTGCCTGCAGCTTCCTACCGTGAGTCCTGACACAACTTCCTTCAATGATTGACAGTGATTTGCCAAATAAACTCTTTTCTCCATATGTTTCTTTGGTTCTTAGGTCTTTAGTTATCTGAATTCAAAGCTGAGATCTACCTTTATAGCTAGGACCACAGAAATGCCATCATTAGGTAATATTTTATCTGTAAAACAGGAATACTAAAACAAGTTCCATAATATATAGTGCAGATTAAATGAAATGTCATATATGGATGGGCTATTCTGTGACCTGGCACATATTGATCATTTGATGAATGAGTGTTAACATGTTTGACGTGTTGATGGAAGAGCCATATAATCAAGTACTAATGCCATAAGAATAACGGAAAATCCGTCTTGGGAAGCATCTGCCATCTTTTGATCAGCCAACAGGTGAAAATCGATGGGCAAGTTCTTATTACTCTTCTCCCAGGCCTAGCTTGGATGATAGAATGGGAAGATGCAGCACCTCATGACCACTTTCTGAAGTCTCCAATAGTGAGCACATGTTAAGTGACGCCTTTGGTAACCTGGATCCCCAAGTGATTATGAAGAACAGAATTCAATGGCAACCTGCAATGGACATGGGTCTTAAAACGTGTCGTAGAAGAGGAAAAGATGTGTTTGACACACAGTTCTTGAAGCTGTGAGGTTGAATGTGGTGTGGTTCTTCTTGTCGGTGGGGACTCCAGGGTTCTTGAAGCTGTATAGTACATTACATGACGACAGAGGTATGAATAGTGATGAGTCCAGCTGGTTTTTATAATAAGCTCCCTCTCAAGACAACCCACAAATCCATTCATCTAAAAATGGACCCACTCCCCTCTGAAAGGTTGGCTCTCGTATCTCGCAGTGGGAAGGAAATTTCAACATGAGTGTTTATGGAGATTTTTAAACCATAGCCATGGTCAATGGGTTATTAAACACCAGCCATCCATTTAATGCCACAGATGACTCTTTCAATGTGATAACTTCAAAAGACATCTAAATTTAATATGTCCATGTTTCCCAAAACAAATTGTAAAAATATTACATTTCTCTGATTTGAAGAATCTAGATTATACATCTATTATATATAGCCTATTATGTAAGATATTCTATATTATATATTTATTATATATAATATATGATATATTACATATATTACATTTGTCTCATTAGAAGAAAAAAAAATATGATAGATTGTATGTGTGTGTGTATGCATGTTGTTCTGGAGAGGGTTAAGGGAGATGATAGGGAGCTAAAAATAAGTGGCCAGGACTGCCAAAGATTCCTCTGGGGTTATGAGTGTTGCTTTAATGCTAAGCGAGTTGACCTATGTGATTCTTTCTACTTGTACCCAGCACTTTAGAAGGGAATATGGAGTATTTAAGCATAGGAATTTTGTTCAAGTTGTTACGAGGATCCCACCAGAGAAGACCATTTAGACACAGTCTATAGCAAAATGAAAGTCTTTATTCCAGCTGGTTGGGACTCCACTCAGGTATTCAGGATCTAAGCACAGCCCTAAGCATTTAAAGTGAGGGGCTTTTAAAGGCAAAACCCATATCTTGTTCTATTGCTTGGTAGCTGCAGAGGAGGAGGTTTTGTGTGAACCAGCAGTTTCATGGAAGCTAAGATAACCTAGCTGAAGCATCTTGACCTCAGGTTCCTAGTATAGAGTTGGGAAATTTCCCATAGGTCTTCCCATCAAGGAGACCAAATTCTAGTTAAACCTAAAATGGCCTTAGCAAGACTATGAGATGGAGGAACCTCTGGGCCATCTTGCTCTGTCACCAAGTGATGTCAGAATGAGAGCTGAGACGTTTTCATGAATTTATAATGAGGTCATGGGTTTAAGCTGAGGTAGAAAACAGAACCTGAGGAAAGAATAAGTAAGTGTGGGTCAGCCCAAGAGACTGGAGCTCCCTGTAGGGCCACGGAATGGCTGGTATAAGGATAGGGACGGGACTGTGATTGTGCTTCCAGTACAATCTGGATCACGATGCATCGTCTCTCAGCCTCTCTCTACCTAATCCCCGCACACTACCTTAGTGCTTTCTCCCACACTAGCCTCCTTCTGAATTCTTGTACAGCTCCCCACCACCACCATCTTCCTGCCAGCACACACACTGACACACCTTCTATTGCTTCCCTGTTGTCTTTTGTAAGTAGGCTTCTTCCTTCTAGTGGCCCCATGGCTGACTCATCATTTGAGCTTTCTATGAGTTTTCTGTCTAGTATAATAATCCATGTCATCCCTTACTGAAGTTACTCTTGACCATAGCAACCCAGTAACACTTTGCTGAGCTGGAAACGATCTTGTTTGTTTGTGGACTTGTTTGTTATTATCAAGTAGAAACCCTATGATAGATTGATGCTTGCGAGTCTGGTTCCTTGAAGAATTCTTAGCACTTTAACAGTGCTTAGTCCTGGGTGGAGTTTTATTAAGAGCTGATTAATGAATGAAATTGAACTTTTATTTTATCATATTAAAATGTATGAGGGTGTTTTGTCCCCAGGAGGCTCAGGTTTTTGTTTGAGGAGTTCTCATTAGGGGTAGTTGAGTTGAATCCTCCAGGGACACTTGGCAGTATCTACAGGTGTTTTTGGTTGCCATCAAATGGGTAGAAGCCATGGGCATTGCTAAGCATTCAGCAGCGGCCATGGCAGCCCTCCACAGCAAAGAATGACCTGGTCTAAAGCATGTGTTCATAGTGCTGCTATGATATATGCTGATATGCAATGTCCATGACAGCCATGCACAGCAAAGAATGACTTGGCTTAAAGCATCTATCTACAGTGCTGTGCCCTGATGAGGGCAAGGGGAAGAGCCTGCCCATATGATCACACCTAAGTAAAGGATGAAGGGAACCCTTACGACATGCAGAAGTGGCAGGCATGAGAAGCTGGTGGTCAGTGCCTTCCACCCTGCCTATGGAGCAGGATTTGAGAGACGGTGTGCTCAGGGATGGTCACCAGTCATGATAAAAGAATCCAGAAGTTATCCATCTTCCTCCAAGAAAGGAGACAACTTAGGGCAGCCCTGCTTTGTAACTGGATGTTTTCTGCCAATCGGGCCCTGGCAGCCCTTGAAGTGGACAAGTCTACAATTCTAGGGCAGTGAAAGCACATGGTCTGGATGGCCCCCACAGTTAGTGAGTGTTTCTCAACTTCCAAGCCCCTTCTATTCATTTGGAGAGACTCCATTTGCAAAACATTTATTCAAGGCTTAATTGCTAATAAGTCCCTGCATGGGGCCACGCTATTGAATGTCTGCACAATGGCATGGCCTGACAATCAATGCCCCATTCATACACTAATCAGAAGAGACAAAATGGCTGTGGGAGAGCTTGCCCATGACTCCAGGAGAGCTCTCCCTGTTCCTCTGAGCTCCTCTCTAATTAGAACTTGTCACATGCCAATCAGGGCTGGGGTCCTGTTAAGGAGCCCTGCTCCTGTGTAGGCACATGCCCAGAGCACATGAATTACCTCCAAATCAGCACAACTAGCAGGAAGTCTGTTCTGTAGCTAAGCTGGACCTTGTCCTTAAGCTGACCTTTACCATAAAGATCCACCATCATGGACACCATAGCTACATTGTTCTACTTAACTCTAGTCACAAATATACAAACGCAGGGTTTTATCACTAATGTCTTTATGACAGAGATGAGAAGATTAATGTTATCTGCTGTTCCCAAAGTCTTTGTGTGAATAAGCTGACTGATAAGTCTTCAGGAACTGAAGCTGCCGCTCAGCCAGTAAAGAACTTACTGGAAAGGGGAAAACATGTGAAATGTAGATAAAGTAAATATCAAGAGAAAAAAAAAAAAAAAAAAAGAACTTACCAGCTAACACGGAGGATACCTTGGGATCAATCCTCAGCACCGAGTGAAACCAATTATGGTGGCACATGCCTGTAATCTCAGCACTTGGTAGATGTTAGAAGTTCAAAGTCATCCTTGGCTACATGGGGAGTTCAAAACCAGCCTAGGTTAGAGAATTTATCATAAAAAAATCTGCAACTTATCAATACATTACTTTATTTTTAGCACACATGTTCTATATTAGCTATATTAGCTAACCAATGCCAAAGTATGTTTAAAAATACATAGGAAACTCCTTGTGGAGTTTCCACAATAGAAAGATAGCTACCTAAAAAAAAAAAAAAAAGACAATTGAGAGGATATGGACATACAATCTGTGGAAGAGGAAGCCAAAGGCATCTCAGGAGATACTCAAAGTCATGAATAATCAAAGGCAAATTACAAACCAAGGTGTCACTTCCTATCTAAGTAGATCTAAAAAGACAGAAATTTGGGTAATGCCCATTGTTGGTAGAGATGCAGAGATGGAAACCCTTGGGGACTTCTGTCGAGAGTGGGTGTTTCATAGAGTCCACTGGTTTCTCTGTAAAGTGAGTATGTGCTGAAGGACTTAGCACGTGTATCCCTCGCCATGTAGTCCACAGATAACCTTACATCGCTCTCCGGGGGTGTATATAAAATTTCATTTTAGCATTGGCTTTGGTGCTAAGGAACTAGGGACCAGGTGGGTGTTATCTTCTGAGCACTAGATAAGCCACTGTGCAGGCGTTGGCATATGGAGCATCCGTGTAAAACAACAGATCAGTGGTAGCCATAGTTACAGGTATGAGCCTTTTAAGAAATTGTAATGAGTAAGAAAGGTAAGAAGCCAAATGAAACTCAGTAACATTTGTGAGAAAATTCAAATAGATACACGCTAAACAACACAATTTTGCGGGAACACCTAAACAGAAGCTCAGAGGGATGGTATTCATTACGGGAAATGGGCAAGGAGGAGGTTGTATCAGCTATAGTTCTACCAGGAAAGAGCTGACACGTGAGCAAGATCAGGCTTTTTATAAAGGTGTGGGTGCAGAGAGGCCATGAGAGGTGGTACAGAAACCAGGGTCAGAGGTAAGGCTGTTATCTCACCTCACCCATGGGCACAGTTGGTTAGTGAGAGAGTCATGAAGAGGATTGCCAGAAGAGTAGTCATGGCTTTCAATGACCCAGGTACCCTGCTAGTGAACCTGACCTCATCTCCCTCCCTCATTCTCCAGGCAGAGAGTCCCATTAGCTTATTCAGCAGAGAGCCAAGGACCCAAGGAGGCCAACACTGTGTCTTCTTCCAGACAGCAGGAGGAGTGAAGAAAAGTGTTGGGAGGAGCAGGTGCTAGGAGTGCAATTGACAGCCATATTACTAAATGGACCAGGAGAAGAAAGAATCCAATTAATAAAATAAATGAATATAAAGTTGAGGGAGGGGCTTGCAAGAAAACACAAATAGATACAAAACCCTACCTTGCAGGACTCTGGAGCCAATAACAAAGTAAGTGAAATGAAAAATTAAAACATTTTCCCAAGTCATTATTGCTACCCTTACTGTATGTTTAGCTGTGTACTTATCACAGGTGGATATACAATTTGATTATTATATAAAATTGGTCAGGTAGCACAGAAAGTATCAGTTGACTCTGATACTAACAACATTTTGGGGACATATTCTTGAACGTTTTTATTAGACTTTGGAGAAACAATAAAATATATAGAATTTATGAGCCAAACCTTTATAGAATCTTTGCTACTCTGCAGCATTCTCATGGGATCCTAAGGTTTTAGGGCTGGAGATTAAAAATTACCTTCCTGATTGAATGCATATCTCTCTGTGATTACTTAACCCAAGCCATCAATCTCCATAATGTGTCCTCTTTCTGGGATCCAATCTTTGATTAATCCAAATTTCTTCTAGTTTCTTTTATTACAGAGTATTAATGTTTAAAATGCCACAGTCTATAAGAATGCAATTAACTGACCTCTGGAAGATTCCACTCCTTCAAGTACTTGAACGATGCAGGATGACCTGACCATGGTATGATTGGAGACTGGCTGGTTTCCTGATTTGTACCCCAGTTGGAAGTTAGAAGTGGTCTTTTTGTGAACTATAATGAAGTCTGGATTTTAAAATCTGGAAAAACTTCTTATGAGGCCTCATGAAGTGGTGGAGAGTCTTTGGGCAAGATGGCTCCCATAACAAGTACTTCCTCCAACATCAGAGAGAACAAACGGGGATACTAAAATTTCTAAGTTAAGAACCCTAGTCTTGTTTGAGGCTAAAGTGTGGCACCAGAAGAATTGAGCCAATTCAAAGACACTGACCATAAGGCCCTGAGGATGAAGGCTGTCCTATGAGCCATACCACACATTTCTCAGAAGTAAGGAAGACTTTCAAAAGAGTTCCAGATGTCTGGAAGTCCAGGGCAGGGCTTTTTAGAATCAAATAGGTTTTTACCAAAGAAAAGCCAGACAGGGAGCAGCTATATAGAAATGCTAGGATTTCTAGAGCCTGAAGTCAAGTTTGGGCCTTAATTCTAGTGGGAAACAGCCACTTAGTGCCAGATGTGAGTGACTGATTCCACTTGGTGTGGTGATCAGAATATTTAGATATCTAGGCTGAGAAATGATTATCTTGCCGGCCGCCATTTTAATCTAGCTTGCCTAATGGCCTTGTGCTTTCTCTGGCTTTTTTTTTTTTTTTTTTTTTTTTTACATTATTTTTGTTTTGTTTTGTTTTGTTTTGTTTTTCTTTGACTTGTATTCTTCTTGAAAATTTATTTCTGTATATTTGTCCATTTATGATGTGAGAACAAAGCACACTGTCTTGGAGGCTTAAAACAATATACATTTGCTTTTTACAGTTCTGAAAATTGATAATTCCAAGATCAAGGGGGCAGCAGCCTGAAGAAACTCCACTTTTTGGTTCACAGATGGACCCCTCCCACTGTACCCCTTGATGGTGGAAGGAACAAAGGAGCCCTTGGCGGTCTCTTATAAAGACATTGTGATGGATGGTCTTTATGGCCAACTTGGCTGAACTAAGAGATGCCTATACCCAGCGAAGGGTGCCTCTGCATGTGTCTGTGTTTCCAGTGAGGATTGACATGTGGGATAGACCCACTCTGGATGTGATCAACACCACCCAATAGATTGGAGGTCCATGGAAGAATGGTTGCCAACTGCGTACATCTATATGCTTCTTGTATTCCTATTAATCACAAGCGTCAGACTTGCCAGTCTTTCAACCCAGACTTAATAGCACTGACTCCGCAGGACCATCCCAGCCTCCAGTCCTGGGTTGGAAATGGTTAAGACATTGACCTTCTGAGATTGAGCAGCTACTGAGCTCCTTGATTGCAGAATTCAGACAGTTAATGCTCAGCTACCCAGCTCCAATTGTGTGAGTCCAACAAATCCCATTATTTCTGTTCTGTTCTAGTCTATTGGTTCTATTCCTCTCGATATTTCTGACTAACAAGCTAATAGCACTCAAGATCTAACCATATCCCACAGATCCTATAATCATATTGGGAATTTCTGTTTCAATCTTGGGGGGGACATAAGCATCAGAAAAACATACTGTAATCTTTGAAATGTGTGAGTCCTACAATTATGGGTATGGATAGGGGAGATAGGAGCTCTGAGGCTGGTATGATGGTGGAAGACCCAGCTACACAGAGGCCAGGGGGTTCTGGTAAGCTGAGGGCTTGACTTTTGGGGCTGGTGGGATCTTCACAACCACCCTGGCTGATTTCCAAAGGTAAAATAAGTCCCTGGAAAGAACCAACCCAGATGAGCGCAGTTGAGCCTTCTCTGGCTGAGCCCACTCTCCAGCCACGAGCAACTTCCCAAGAGACTTCAGGGTATCTATTATCTTCATGAGCATGGGTGGAAAATTTTAATGTATTAGTGTTCTTAACCTTGTGGATGAGGTGGGATTTCTGGAAGCCCCAGCATGCCTCATACCTTATAGGAATTATGGAATATTCAAATTATCCCAGTAAATTTCATGTGTGAAAGGACCATGTCTATGATGTAGACTCCATATTGTACCATTACCCTATTACAATGTTTGGCATGTACTATGTGCTAAACAAATATTGGTAGAGGGAAGGAGGGAGAAAGAGGAGGAGAAAAGATTGAGGAGAGAAAGAAAAGAGTAAAAGTAGTTAATATAACTCAAGTTAATATAACACAATCTCCAGACACTGTCTTCTAATATTCTAAAGGTTTTCCTTTATTAGTTTGCTGATATACTTAATCATTAAATTGATTTATCAACACTTATTAGAAAAAGTAGCTGGTAGTAGGGACTACAGATTCTAAGATTTTTAGAAACAACACTGAAAACAGTTTATCAACAGTCCTCTGAAATTTAGGAGATCCGCTGTCACAGACTTCATTTCTATCAGTGCTCCACTGCATCTAGATTAAAACAGTGCTTCATGGACAGAGTTGGAGAGCTGTCCCAGGAGAGAGGCCAAGGGCTGAGCAAAGCTCCAGGTCAAATGATCTAGCAGGTACCCTGCACCGTGCGGTGTGAAGCAGCTGCAACACCAGAGCTGGGAGATGGATGTCATCCTTCCCAGAGTAAGTCTAGAAGGAGAAACCAGCCCACGACTAATCCCAAGAACAGCCACTGTAGTTCCTTCCTTCCTTCCTTCCTTCCTTCCTTCCTTCCTTCCTTCCTTCCTTCCTTCCTTCCTTCCTTCCTTCCTTCCTTCTTCCCTTCCTCCCTCCCTTCCTCTCCTCCTCACATATCCATGTCTTCTCTCCCTATCTTTCCTTCCTTTCTTCCTTCCTCCCTCCTTCCCTCCCTCCATCCATCCCTTCATCTTCTCTCTTCCCTCTCCATCTTTCCCTTCCTTCTTTCCTTCCTTTCTCTCTTCCTTCCTCCCTCCCCTCCCCTACTTCCATCTCCTCTTTTATTAATTTGTCCATCCACTCATCTATTCATTTATTCAACAAATAACCATAAAGTTATAAGCATAATACTAAGTTCAAGAGCTACAAATATGACTAACCTGAGTGGAATAGGGTGAGAACTTTAAGTGCCTCCAGAGTAAGATATTAGCTATGGCGGTAGACTGATATCGCTTAGGTGATTTAAAAAGCACAGATGTTTGGATTCCCATACCCAGAGACTCAGTTCAGCTCTGGTATGAGGTACAGAGCTTTTTGAGCATATCCCAGTGGATTCTAACTTGCAGCCAAAATCAATGTCCTAGTCACTTCTTTCATCACTGTGACCAAGAACTTGACAAAGCAACTTAAGGGGGGGGGAGGATTTATTTTGGCTGAGAGTTTGGGGGATTCAATCCATCATGGCGGGGAAGGCATGATGTCAAACGTTGGAGCTGCGCTGTCAACATAAGGCCCATCTACAGTAAGGCTGTAGCTCTCAGCTGGTCTACAGCCTCCCTAAACAGCACCAATCTCTACAAGGCAAATGCTTAACATGTGAGCACGTGCAGGGCAGTTCATATCCAAACCATGACAACTGAGAAGTGTACTGATGAAGGAACGGTCAGAGAGAACACAACCCAGAAATAAGCATTACATGGGACTGCTAAAATATGAAGGAGCAAGTTGCTCTCAAGGGACAATGAAGAGTAGCCATGTTGGAGGGAATAAGCTGGGCTAGTGCCGTAGACAGGACAGATGCAGTGTGGGAGAGGCCTGGCCCTCGAATCCTGCCTTTAGGAGGACCTGAAAAGAAGCCTACAGAGGGTGGGACCTCAGTTCCCTACCCTCATCCCATGAAGGACAGCCAGACTTTGATAGGTGGTAATAGAGTGAAGTCTCTGCACATGGAGGGGCGAAATAGGGTAATGTTGTGATACCCTACTGCAACTGGGCTGGAGGCCCAGGTCAAGAGTGAAAGAACAGCAGAGTGAATGATAGGTTAAAGGGGGCCCCAAGGTTCGAGCACTACTCCAGTGAGAGTCATTGCACATTAGTCTTCAGAAGAAGGGAATGTAAAGATGGGGCTGTGTTAGGATATTATATATTATATATCATATATTATACCATATACTATATGAATATAGTGTATACACACACACACATACACACACACACACACACACACACACACACACACACACACACACACACACACTTCCCATGTCTCTAGCATGGTCAATGGGTACATTACTTTACTCTAACTGCACAAGAAACATGTTTAAAGTGCAGAAGCTGACTTAAGTGCAGAATCATTTAAAAGATCAATTTTGAAATTGTTGTTGGTAGAAAGCGGCTTGCGGGGGTGGAGATGAGGATGACATGGTAGAGACAGAATTGGGTTTTTATAAAAGCCCCAGTACTTAAAGAAATGGAGCAATTAGCAGAGGCTAATTGTGAAATTTCTGAGCTAACCTGTTCCAGGAAGATGGGGGCTCTAGTGCTTACCTGTGCCTGCCTCTCAGTTCCCAAAACAATTGCTGGGTTCCTGTAAGTATCTGGAAACAGAACGCTAAAAAGGAAAATAACAAGCAAGCAAACAAGCAAGGAAACAAATCTAGACAGCTCTGGCTCCCTTCTTTATGAGTTAGAAAATGGAACGGAATAGGGCTAGTGAGATGACTTAGTAAGCTTGCCATGCAAGCACAAGGACCTTAATTCAGATCTCCAGCAGCCATTTAAATAGTTGTCCATGTGCGAGCCTAGAATCCCAAGTTCTGGGAAGGTGGAGACAGGAAGTTCTCTGGGCATGTTCGCTAGGTAGTCTAGCTGGGTCAGTAAGCTGAAGGGTCAGTGAGAACCTGTCTCAACAAATAAGGTAGAGGGTGTTTGAGGAAGATACTTGACGTAATTCTCTGGCATCAACACATGCACACATACATACATGTACCCACATATGTAAACACATATGTGCACACACATGCTCATGTGCACTCATGGACAAGAAACTTGGAAGACAGAACATGATGGAGATGAATCAGCCTATGTCTCTGTCCCCAGGTGCCTTACAGCTGTTTCAGTGCCACCTCTTGCTTTCCTGGAAGCAAGAGGGGAAGAGGAAACTCCAAACTCTCATATTCCTAAGTGACTCCCAAAGTAGCTTTTTTTAGCCTTTCTGAGCAGGGCAGGGCAGGGAGGGCAGGGCAGGGTGTGTGTGTGTGTGTCTGTGTGTGTGTGTGTGTATGTGTCTGTGTCTGTGTCTGTGTGTCTGTGTGTGTGTCTGTGTGTGTGTGTCTGTGTGTGTCTGTGTGTGTGTGTGTGTGTGTGTGTGTGTGTGTGTGTATGTTGTTTGGTAAAGAGTCAGTATAGGGGGCTCCAGGCTCCTAGTCCAGATTCAGATTTTGAATGTCACCTAAGAAGGGAAACCAGGCCTCCTTCCTGAAAGCTTCCTTCTAGCTCTCTAGTTCCCAGTTGAGTGGGAGCCACCTTCAACCCAAGGCCCTGACCCTTGCTCATAACTGTCCTGACATTCCCCAGGACCACTGTTCTGTTTCTAGTTCCATTCCACACCATATCTGGACTCTTGCTTTGAATTTAGTAGCTGTGACGATTCTCCCAGAACCACGTCACCCCCTGGTACAGATCTAGCACAGAACTTGAACTAGTCAACATGCTACAGAGCATATGCTCCTTCACTAGGCCTCCAAATACCGAACATGGGCCTCTTAGTTCATTTCTTGTCAATGATGCTTCTCAGCCAAGCCCTACCCAGTTCTGTACCTTCATCCAACATCATTAGCTGGCAGCTGCCAGTACCCCCAGCATCTAAGCATCTCTTTGTGGGGACAAAGGCAGTGTTACACAGATGCCTCAAATCTTTGCAGATGTTCACTCTATGGTAAAGAGGGGTCCATTGCTAACGTTGTTGAAGGAAACTTGAGAGAAAAAGAGAGAAGGGAGAGGGAGAAGGAAGGAGAAGGCCAAGCTCTGTGGCAGTGATGGCACTATGGGCTGCTATCTCTCTTCTGGGGTCTTTGTTATGAGGGTGATAACCCTCTACTTTGCTCAAGCATCTTAGTTTGATTTCTGTAGTTGAATGATGAACCTTACCTGATATAGGTCTATTCCCTCCAGTGGATTAACAGATAGCCTCCTCCCTATAGTTACTTTTCCAGGCACAGCCTGCTTCAGCCTCATGTCCAGTGCTATATAAGTCATGGACTAGAGCCCTTCGACAAGTTTCTTAATACTGTATCTCAGTTCTATCATCTTGAAAATGGGAGAAGTTATGCCATATTGCTAAGGTTCAGATGAACATTAGGTAAAATAGTCCATAAAGTACTTAGCAAGCAGAGCTTGGCAATATTAGACAAGTATTTACTATTTGGGGATTGTTATCTATTGTGATTCTTTTTCTCCTTCTGTAGCTGGTTGGCTCCCTCCAGACAGAGGTTCTAGATAGATGCAATGGTCGTTATTTCATAAGTAAAGCGAGTATCTGCAAAGGTCCACGGCTTTGTCCCTGATGGCCCTCTGACTCTTTCCTCTTTCCTTATCCTACCCACCCTCCCTCCTCAACTCTGTTCCCTACCCATGGTCCTACTGTGGCAGACCTTGCTGTACATCTAACCCCTCCCTTCCTTTCTTTCCTACTTTCCTACTTACTATCAGAACTATCAGAACTCTGATTTGATCTACATGGTAATAATACCCAGATGAAGGTGAAGGGCATGATGCAGCCTGTGACAGTGATGAGACCATCACCTGTTGCCTCTCTTCTGGGAACCTTGTTGGGGGATGGGTGATAACTCCCTGTTTGGTTAAGCCATCTTAGTTAAGCTTCTGTGGTTGAATGATGGTTAACTGATACACTGGATCTATCTTCCAAAATAAGAACTGCCCCATGGGCTCATTCTCTACATAATTTGCTTCAGACTCACATGTAGGAGCCATGAAGTGGCCTCCTTGATGATATAACTATGTGACTACTTGTTCATGCAGCTAGCTAAGGGTCCCAAGCTTTACCACTGCTTTTTCCAAGTTCTTTCCAACTACTCATCAATGACAATTATGGAGAGGCTTCATCAGTTCTCTCTCATATGGCCAGATGAATACCTCTCTGGTTCTGAATGTAAGAAGAATACTGTAAGGTATGGGTGTGGAAGAACTGTTTAACCAAGACATTGTAGAACAGAGAAAAGCAGGAGAACCGGCCTAACTGAGGCTTAAATGGGAAGATAGAACTGATTTAAACATGGTCTCCTAATTATGATGCTTATGATGCTCAGCTCATGGTGCCCATCGGTGAGTTTCTTTTGTGTATTTAATTGCTTAAATTTCTGAACAGAGAGGGGATGTGCCCATGTTAAATAAAACACACAGCACAAGAACGAAATTATGAAAATTATAAAACCAGATTCATGCCTGATTCTAGCAACCATTATACAATCACCTATTGCTTAGTGAGGTGGGGGGAGACATGTTTTGAACAATTCATTTGTTAGGTGATTTCAACTTGGGAAGACCTCATAGAGTGCCCCTGCACCAGCTAAAGTGGCTACAACACCGGCAGTACAATCTTAAGGGACCGCCATAGTATATGTGGGCTGTTGACTGAAACATCATTCTGGTAGCACAGAATGAAGATGCTTTTGGAACTAGCCTATGAATGTATTGATATAATAAGAGAGACTAGGATAGATTGCAGTATCCGATAGCTCAAACAATAGTGCTTACAATGAAAAGCGAATGAGATGGACCTTGTGCTCATGTTGTTTGACTAGCATAGAGGAACTCACTGGAGGGCCCAGCAATGAAATATCCCAACCTGTGACAATGAGTACCACTTCTACTCAAAACTCACTGGCCAGTGCTTCTTTGGGGAAGATGAAAATGTCAGTTCTCTCCTTTTAAGGTCCCAACAACATACCAAGGTACCAAAGTTTGCCCAGGAGAACCAGTGAGTTTATTAGGCTTGCCTGCAGAGAAGTGGGCAAGGGTTTATGGACAGGAGAGTGGATGACTTTAAAGCAGTCACACTAGAAGGTCTGCTCCCAGCATGGATGATAACTCTCTCATGGTCATATGGGTGTTGATCCCTAACCCCACCCTAGTCCTTCCTCCCTGAGCTCACTTGCGATTAAAGCACCATTGCAGACAACTCATTGGAAGAAGTGGCTGGATACTCAGGTGAGGGTCTCATGTCCCTTCTCCTAGGAAGAAAGGCCAACAGCCAACTGGGCCATCTCTGATAATCTCTTGCAAGAGTTTACAGTTGGTTTTATGAAGAGGGTGGCAGTTAGTTTGAAGGACAATCCTGTACAACACCTGGTATGAGTCACATGGCCCCTCCCAGTCACAGTGGGACCCAGAGAGCCAACCTCGTGCTTAGAATGGGGAGATCCAAAGATGTCTGGTGAGTAGGATGCTGGAGGGTGCACACAGTTTCACAGTTTCTTTTTGTTAAAACCCGTTTTGTATTTTGGAGGTGCATGAAGTGCTTATAACAGTGCCAAGCTCATAAATAAGTATTTGTTATGATGGTTTTACATGTATTATTGTGAAATAATAGATACATACAAGAAACATAATAATAGGTGTATGAGGGTTTATTTTTTGACAATTGAGACGTCTCATTAAATAGGTGTCTTTTGAATCAGACAATGAAATTTGAGCCCAGTCTGTTGTTTTTCTGGGGCTGCGAGGGAATAAAACAGAAAGGGTTGCTGGAGCTTAGGAACTCCATCAACACAATGCGGAGAAAGCAATGTAGGCAAAGTCTAGGCCAGTTCATGGGAAAAAAATGTGCGTATTGGAGTTTTGGCAAAAGTCCCACACCCTGCTGAGCCTCAGAGCCTGTGGCCAACTCTGCAGTCAGTGGCCTTCTGGGGCCACATAATGATGAGTGCTATTGGGCTGACTTGTGTTTTCTGCCTGGGAAAGGACAGAAATTGGCATGCCCCCAAAGTCCTGCTTGCCTCTTGGATCGAGTTCCTTTGACCATGCAGGACAGCCTCACAGAGCCCTTTAAAAGGCACTTTTGATGATTTAATTAAATCTGACAGATTTTTTTCAAAAACTGCTAACTGGAGACCTCAACCATATTTCTCGTCTATTTTTTTCCCTTGCTTTCTAAAGGTTAACTGCAGGCTTAACTCCTTCATTCACCCAGAACTGTATTTGTAGTACACCTCCCAAGGGAACATCTTTTTCTCCCTCTGTAATGGAACCTACTTCATCTACTTGGCTGAGGTGGCAGAGGCAATCTGTCATCCTCTGGATAGAGCTGGATCTGTCTCAGCATCCACATTCCCCTCCGAAGCTCGGTGCACTCTGGATGCTGTTCAGAGACAGCGCAGCTGCTACATCACTCCCAGGTGGTCCTTATCACCAGCATCTCACAAACCCTACCAGTCACATAAAAGTTTATGAATGGAGATCCTCAAGGCCAATGATATTTGGTAGTCAGGGACATGAATACCTCAGAGATATCTGAATGTTAGGAAACAAAGAACAGATAGACTAGATCCTTTCTTAACTGAATTCAGCCTGTCTTCTCTATCCCAGAAGTGAGTGGATTGATTACTTTTAGCAGGTTAGCAAAGAAGGAAAAGGATGAGGAGGAAATCAGCCCTGGGTGAACATCTTCACATGGAAACAGCCCTCCCAAGCCCCATGTTACTTCTCAGTGGCCTGGCCCTTATTGGCAACATGGAGGTTCACGAATGTTGGGGGATTTGACTAATCACATGGGTTGGCAGCATATCCAAGGCTTGGAATATGTGTCTTTGACATGTCTGGCGTTTTTTCCAATCTTCCTTATACATAATCTGCTCAAGGCCTCTTCAACCCTCAGTGAATTTTCATGCTGCTGACATCTCTCCTGGAGTCCTTTGCAAACTCTGTTCTTCCCTGTCAGAACCTTTTCCATTCATCTCCTGTCCCTATATCACTAGCCAACAAACCTATCTCCTTAGGGCCCATTCTCTCAGACTTCATTCTTTAACTCGAAAGGGATGCTAAAGGCCCAAGAGAGTGCTCATCACTGGACAGGAAGAAAGCACATGCCCCTGGTGGAGAGCATTAGAATCCGTAGAGCATGCAGTAGAGAGAAGGAGATGCTCATGATTGACAGGGTCAAGAGTTTACAGATGTTTCTCTATTGATGAAGATGTTATGTCCAAAAATTCCACAGGTGCGGTACATGACTCATCTTTTAAATGTCACAACTTGTAGCACTGTGCCCTGGTGGTGACATGGATCACTGAGAACTCCCAGTTACGGCCACCATTGAGCCTAGCAGCACAACCCAAGAGTAAGCCATTCCCCATTTCTAGCTTGCTGAGAGGTGGAAAGTTCCAGATCCAGCTATGGCTTCTGCTGGGTGGCATGTCATCTGGTTACTTCTGCACCACTGTAAAGCAGAAGAGTCAGGAGCTGAACCAGCAGAAGTTGGACCTCTCTGCCTTTCTTCACCACTTTTCAGCACAGTTTATCCACTTTGAAATTTCGAGTAACTCTAAAGGCCATGCAATTTTTATATTTGTCAAAAGAGAGCTTGCATTTGCAACTGCTGAAAATGCTGATACGACTATAATGAAAATTTATGTGCCTCACGTTGATGTCTGTACTTTAAAAGTGTCTTGGAGACATGAGTCATATCCACTGAAATAGGCCTCTAAATAGGACCGCAGGCTCTCCATGGGTGATCTGGAGTCAGAGCGATTCTCTCATACCCAGCACCATAAGGGGGAACACTTGTGTATCTTTGTGAGATTGTGTATCTTTGAATAGAAATATGCTACTCTTGAGCCTGCAAAGCCTTTACAAGGCTGTTCTAAACACATGCATGGCATGTCATTCATATTTTATCCTTTCTTTATAGGAATTTCCAAAGCCAAACGACCTCAAGGAAGAAAGCTGAAGAACTGGCGAAAATCTAGGAGGACTCAAAAAAATATGAAAAAAATTATGGATATCTGGAGGATATGGGGTTCCCTCCATACATTCCCTCAGGACCTCCTTCTTCCTGCCCCTATAATGGTGACCTCCATGACCTCTATGAGGGAGTCTAGAAGTCAAGAGACAAAAACTTCATAGAAATGAATAGCCATAACTACATCCAGTTAAGAGGAGAAGATGTAACAAAGGAGCTATCAAAGCTGCCGTTCTCCTCACTCGGCCAGAGTTACAAATTGTTTGGCCTGTCCAATAAAGAATAATGGGGAGGGAAGGAAAGAGGGAGTGAGAAAGAGTAAAAGAAGGAACTGATGCTGATTAATCCATGTACTCTATCTATCTATCTATCTATCTATCTATCTATCTATCTATCTATCTATCTATTTATCTATCTACCTATCCATCTGTCATCTATCTACCTACCTATCCATCTGTCATCTATCTATCTATCTATCTATCTATCTATCTATCTATCTATCTATCTATCTACCTATCCATCTGTCATCTATCTATCTATCTATCTATCTATCTATCTATCCATCCATCTGTCATCTATCTATCTATCTATCTATCTATCTATCTATCTATTATTTATTTTAAAAGCAAGGTTGTAAGTTGACTTATATCACCTCGAAAGATGCATGAAAGTCTTAACCCCTAGTACCTGGGAATGTGACTGGTTTTGGAAACTGGATTTCTGTAATCAAGTTGAAATGAGTCATGCTGAGTTGATATTGTCTCTAATGTAATGATTAGTGTCCCTATAAGATGAGTAGGTTTTGAGTCTGGAACGATAGCACTTGCAGAAAACATGAGTTTGGTTTCCAGCACCCATGTCAAGCAGCTCACAACTCTCTGTAACTTATGACATCTCTCAGAAGGATTGACGGGGCTCACCAATGACATTATTTGCCTGTCACCTAACTTGTCAAATCATCAAAGAAAGTCCATCAGCTCTAAATCTGACTATCTCAGTGACAGAGGTGTGATGTGAAGCCATGATAGAGTGCAGTGGAAACACCGGGTCTCATGGTACCACACTACCCAGGCTCCATTGATAAAGGGATCATAGAAGGAAGCAACCAGCTATTGTCTTTCCTGAGGAGGGAACAGGGGAGTGGGGGCTTTCTGTAGAGACTCCAAAGTGGGAAGGGCTGAGCCTGGCAGAGCCGGATCCTTTTCTTGGACAAATGCTTGGGGCTCCAGCAGAGGGGCCTGGTGTATCGCATTGGTTCAGTAAAGCCTTCTCTACATAGAAATGGTGGCAGAGGGAATGAATTCCTGCCTTTCCTCCAGGACTATGACTGGGACGTTGGACATGGCTCCTGGCCTATGATGCTTCTCCTTGGCGAAGGCTGCAGTGGGAGGAACTGAAAATGTCTACACTGAAACCTGACATGTTACGTTTACCCCAAATTGACTAAAATTACATTTTCTGCCTTCAAACAGAATAAGATTTCAAACAGAATATGTGCTGAGTTGTAGTGAAAATAAAACTACATTTCTTGCAAACCTGAGTTTTATGAACTAAATTGATACTTACTGTGGTGTGTACAAATAGCTACACTGGGGGATGTTGGGACGCTAGTGCATCACAGGTCATGACTTCGCAGGTTTGGTTCATCTGAGCTCTTGGTGATATATTTTCAGGCAGTGGAGCTCCAATCATTGGGCAGTCCCTGGGGCCCTCTATGTCTAGAAGTTTCCTTTCATGGAATCCATAGTGCATATCCCCCTTGCATGGTGGATAGTAAAATGGCTCTCTTGGTTCTTAGTAAGAAGAGAGGGTAGTTTTGGATCCTCAAAGCAGCATGCTAATTGATGTCAATAGCATCCCAGGATAGTAGGAGTTCCCAAATACATCACCCCCATTTGATAAGTCAAGGTGGGAGTTGAGATGCACAAAAGATCCTGTGGATTCTATCAAGTTCATGAGACTAAGATGCAAGGCTTTTCTGGAAGAGAAAAGTTATCACTGATATAAATTAGGGGTGTGTCTGCCCAACCAAAGGCTGTTTTACATGTCTCATTTATCAGCTCTCATGACTGCTCTGCTCACATCAGGACCAGTATCAGTGGAGCTATTTGTAAATGGCACTGATGCACCCAGAGGCTCTTTCTGTACAGCAGATGACTCCTTCATCAAGGGAAGCGTGTCTACTTCACATTCCTAGCCAGCTCCATTGGGAGATTTGCCTCTGTGGTTCTTCAGTCTGTCGCCTTTGGTATGTGATGCTGCCATTGACCTATGCTCTTTTTTGGGGGTCATCTGTGCTAGATAGAACAAATTTAGCAAGAGTTAGGTAGACATGCCTTTAGTTTATATCAGTGATAACTTTTCCCTTCCAGAAAGGCAAAGTTGAATGGTCTTTTTCTTGGTCTTTGGAATAGACTCTGACTTCTATGTGGCATTGGTTTGGGATACACAGGAGACGGGCGATGCATACAAGTTGATTATGCTTCTGATTTACTTTAACATTTGTGGAGTGCCTGCTTTGTGTTATATCCTCACAAGGCCAGGGAATGCCCAAGACTTGTCTGAGTTTCTTCAAAAAATGGCAGGGTGCAGGGAACTTTCTCGGCATGAATACAGTGTTACCTCCCTGTGGATATGTTACCCACAACTCCCACACAGAAGAACTTAGGGCCACAATAGGTTCCAGAGGAGGGAGAGACAGCTGGACAGAGCCTGTGCCAGCTGGGGATTTCTAGCTGAGAGCTGTAGCAGCTCCATCTATTATTGAACTTCAAAGCAAAAAACAACACCCCCTGCCCCAAACTTATCCGGAAGGACAAATTATTCCTGTCTCTGGCTGAAGGCAAGACAAAGCACATCCAAATGGGTTTCATCAGTAACATTGCTCATTTGTGTATAAAAGTATTTCCTCTTGGCTTCTGGGTGATAACCTTTACCCAAGGGGATAATGAATGTCAGTCTTTTCCCTAGATGTTTCAATGCATGGTATTTTTAAAACCACACAGGCAAAATCAAAGTACGTGTTCAAAATGTCATAGTCTGATTTTTTTCCTTATTTATGTATTTGTGAAAATCTACCAATCTCTTTACACCTTTCAAAAATTGATTGTTCTCACTCTCTTTGCAGCAGTCCAAAAACATTACAAAAAAGTCCACAACCAATCAAAATACAGAGTGCAAGTGACCTTGTAGTATCCAACTGAGATACATTTACAACTCAACTCTTGTACCCAAGGTTCAGGGATCTGGTGAGGGAAGAGGAGGTGGGAAGATTGTAAGAGCCAGAGGAATGGGAAGTTTGAACACCAAAAGGTGTGCTGACATGGAAGGGGGAAATCCCATGAGGCCTCAGACCTATACAAAGAGCCACAGGCAACCTAGGAATACAGAGAGTGTGAGAAATAGTCTTCAGGGAAGAAGCACAGTCAGTTATCCAATACCAAGTCGTCAGCCTGAAATCATAATCATATGAGTAACATTATACAGACTGAGAAGGCTATATTTAGGAACACACACACACACACACACACACACAGACACACACATTTTACATATATGTAGCCATATTTAAGAAAAAGAGACTATGAATTTGAGAGAGAGAGAAGAGAGAGGAGAGAGAGAGTGGGGGAAGGAGGGAGAGAGAGAGAGGAGGTACATGAGAAGGGTTGGGAGGAGGAGAAGGAATGGAAAAAAATGATATTTTAATTAAAAAATAAAAAATGATTATCATATTATTAGATTGTCTCCAGTGTTTCATAAGCATAGGTGAAGTTAATAAAGATTGTTTTGTGAAGCAAATTCTCCTCTGAATTTGCCTTTTATTTTATATCATAGTTTTCTAATGTGACAGATTACTAAATTTTAGGCTGTCAAATCTGCTAATCTGTGTACCTACTGTTTATATGCTTGCTGTTCATCAGGACCACTCCAAAGTTTTATGGGCACTTGGGCACAGCAAACCACCACCACTTCCCTGAAAACTAATGTCTGAAGCCTCCTATGGGGTAGTTTACTGGTAGAAGTCCCTCTGTGGGGCTGATGTCCCTTGTTTCTGGCCTTCAGATAGTCTTGGGAATGATGACCTGTTGGTCAGGATTGAGGTTTTCTTGCCACTTCCTGTTCTTGGGTATGCGCTGAGAAGCCACCTGCTTTTGCTACCCACCTCTGCTGGTTGTTTTCAACAACCCTTCCCCCTCTCCTCATTCCATCCAGTTCCAAGTCCTTCCTGTTTTCATAACATGCCTTTTGTAAACTCTTAGGATGCCAAGTGTTTACTTTTGCTGAGCTATTTTCTCACAGGTTAAGGGCCACCAAGCAAGCATTGTTCTCTCTGTACTAGAGTTCTTGCACAGATGTTGAGCTGTTTACTAGGATCTGATCCTCTCTGCTTAACATATTTCCTTCCTGGGGCCCAGACTTTACAATAACCAGGTCCCCTTTGACTGAAGGAAAGAAACTTTGAAGGAAGTCTGAACCTTCCTCTGTCCACTAGGTTAGATCTGGCCCCTCTTCTCAGCCCCTCTCCGGCATCCTCTTCCCTCTTACAGTCTATAAGCTGCAGCTGAGACCCAGGTTCCATTCTCATATAAGAGGACGATAAGGCAGATGAGCAGAGTCACAGAAGCCACACACTAGGAGTCTTGTCCTGACACACTGATTCAGTTCTTAGTGACCAGAAGCTCACACCATTCTTAGAGTGGGGCAAAAGGCAATACATCCAATCATTAAGTTAAACAAACAGATAAGATTTGCTGTGATCTAATTTATGGAGTGCTTAAAAATATATAAAAGGTTGGTTTTTAAAATCTTATCACTTCATTTTCTACAATTATTGGTCTTTAAAAGCCTCTCCTCTCCCCCTCATGTGAATCTGTAGTCTCTCTGCCCAAGTTATTCTCCTCTACTCACAGAAGCTGTCCTTGACCTAAGACAGCTCGGGTATTTTTCCTTTGGCAGGTCACCATACCCTCATGTCAGAGGCCCTGCCTCCTGTGATCTGCAGGAGCTGAGCTAGCAAAAGGCCTAGCCAGTGTGGGTGATCAGCAGCCTGAACACAAACTGAACAAGAGAGAGTGAATCCAAGGGCAACGGAAGAGAAGTGGAGAGGCTCAGGACCGAGCACGTGAACAGAACATGACACCGCAGAGAATAATCATACAGGACCCACCCATACGTTTTTGTGAGATATCAAGTATTTTTTGTATGGGTGTGAATATGTCTGTGTAAGTGTACATCCATGCAGACTGGGCACATATGTAGGTGTAGAAGGGTATGTATGATCTTGTAGGCCATGTATATGGAATGCAGAAGACTCCATTGGGTGTAGTTTGTTCAGGGACTTTCTATATTTTCTTTGAGACAGTCTGACATTGCCCTGGAACTTTGGCATGTAGACAAGGCTAGCTGGTCTAGAAGCTTCTAGAGATCCTTCTGTTTTTACCTCCCATCAAACCTACCATACCTGCATTTTTATATGGGTTCAGAGGATCTGAACCCAGGTTCCCATGCTTGGAAGGCCAAGTGCTTTACTGAGTGATTCATCTCTCTAGCCCCCCCTTCAA
This sequence comes from Uromys caudimaculatus, assembly GCA_028551405.1. Lineage (NCBI taxonomy): Eukaryota > Metazoa > Chordata > Mammalia > Rodentia > Muridae > Uromys > Uromys caudimaculatus. Next base: position 116,176,103 of record CM052703.1, on the reverse strand, counting down.
ACATTTTTGGATCACACTTTGTACAGAGGACTGGAATTCTCACAGGAAGAGACAGTATTTACCCTGGTGCTTATAGAGCCTTAAAGCAGAATTTGGAAATAAGATGGTAGGAATCTGGCCGACCCTTCCAAATCCCTTCTCTGTCACCACAGTCTAACAGTTTATGTAAACCAGCATTTAGGCTTCTCCTGCATTTGACATTCTCTTATAGGACAGAATCTCAGAAGAAGATAGGTGTGGCTTGCATTTGTAATTGCAGGACTCAGGGGGTTGAGGCAGGAGAATCAGGAGTCTGAGGTTACTCTGGATACCTAGCAAAATCCTGTCAAAAATATGTAATATCAAAAAAGAAGCTTTGGCGAATAGCCACGGATACATTAAAAAGGCTTAAACCTACACATTTTTCCCCCTCCCAACAGCTAGGCAATCAGGAAGACATGCTCTGTTGTTATTTTTTTTCTCTCTGCTCTAAGAGTAAGGGGAGTTGCTTGGTAATGCTAAATATGCTGAAAGACACATAGCGAAGGGAGACAGGGCTGTGACCTGCACTTGAATATTTGATTTAAGATCTCTCTGCTTTCTAATGAATCTCCATCCACAGGACCAGCTTCGCATTCATTCTCAACTGTGCATAATTCGTTGGCCAACAGACGTCTGCGGACACATTGGACGCTACATCAGCACTTTCTCTGCCTGGTGGAATGGGTGAGGATTTTTCATTTCATACTTCACTGGTGGTCAGGTTCCTCGTCTCATCAAGGCAATACAATCCATTCACAAGACCCAGCCTATTGTAAGATACAAGAAGAAAGAAATTCTTTCCTGTATTGTTGAAGACCTTTCAGCTTTTGAGGAATAAAGACCAAAGGACATTACATTGTGTAGCATCCCCTAGGTGATAGATCTGCGTCATAACGCCACAAGATTGTTTAGAAATGGTGTCTTTGCAGATTTCATCAAGTTAGGAACCTTTGTTATGGGATCATTTGGATGTAGGATGTACCCTAAATTCAAAGACTAATTTTTTAAAAACTTTTTATTGATTCTTTGTGAGTTTCACATTGTGTACCTCAATCTCAATCATCTCCCTACCCCTTTGTATCTGCTCTCTGCCCTTGCAACTTCCCCTCCCAAAATAACAAAATCTCGTTGTAGAAGCCGTAGTTGTCACAGTATATCACATAGTATACCCTTTGTCCACACATCTATATTTGCAAATGTTCATTGCAATGAGTCATTCCTCTGGGTCGAAGCCTTTGTCTTCTGCTGCACTATCAATACTGGATCCTAACCTGGACTCCTCTCTGATTTCCTGTTGTTTCCCTGTATCATGGAGATCCTGTAGTTTTGGATCTGCAGGACTGGCCCTTTTACATGTTCTAGCAGGTCATAAATGAGGTAGATGTTGGGATGGGCCAACTCAAAGCCCTGGGTCTGGGCCCTGGTGGTAGCTGAGTCGGTCAGCCTCCAGCTTTCTAGTGTCCACATCATCAGGGTGTGCTCTCCAGAACTTCCCTAGCCGGCTCACCCAGTGTTGGAACTGGCAAGGGGCAGGGTTAGCTTTCCTGTTCTCACACTCTTGGGACTGGCTTACCCTTTCCTTCACCATCATAGCCAGCTCTACTGTGCCGCTCAGGCAATGTGCAGGGCCTGCTCTCCCTAGCAATGCAACTGTCAAGGGCCAGGGCCAGCTCTCCTGCTTTCATGCCTTCAGGGTCAGCTCTCCTATGACGCAAGGTGAGGGGTGGGTCCAGCTATGCACAGCCCTCAGAGATCATTGGCCCAGGTGACAGCCCAGATCAGGGAGGTCCACGTGGACTTTGGTGGTAACAGATCCCCATTCATGCAGGACCATGGATCCAGACATGGCACTTGGTGGCAGCAAGGGCCAGGATCTCACCATGGCCTTAGGAGGCATTGCCAGGTCACTCACATATGGCTGTTTCTTACTACCCTCAAGTCTCCAGTTCTGCCTCTCTTCACTGTACACACATCCTTCTGCTTCTCTTTCTTGTCCATCTCTGTCACTTACTTGCTCATCTTAGTGATGCCTAGGGCTTCTGGGTACCTGGGGTTGTCTCAGAAGTTCTATGCCCAGTCCAAGCCACATGGCCTCTGACTAGAGTTGTCTCTTGTGTGGTCTGCCAACCCAGGACTTCATGGCACTGACACTGAGCTGGGGGTCACTTCAGGCTTTCTATGTCTTCCTGGGCTGCATGGCACCAGGCTGGGGGGTCATCTTAGGTTTGCTTTGTTTTCCCTGGGCCTTATGGCCCCAGGCTAGAGTTATCTTAAGGGTTCTCTCTCTCTCTCTCTCTCTCTCTCTCTCTCTCTCTCTCTCTCTCTCTCTCTCTCTCTCGGCTTTCTCTGTGTAGGTCTGGCTGTTGTGGAACTCACTCTGTAGACCAGGTAGGCCTCTAACACAGAGATCTCCTTCCTCTACCTCTCATGTGCTAGGATTTAAGGCATTCACCACCACCACACTGCTTGACCAGTGTCCTTATAAGATAAAAGATAGAGAAATTTAAGACAGAGAAGAGCTTGGTGTGGGGCGGGGCAAATGAAGAAAGAGGCAGAGACTGGAGTTATGCTGCTATTAGGCAGGGAAAACCTGGGGCCACCAGAAGTGGAGTGAAGTGAGGAGGGCCTCTCTCCACGGAGTAGAGTTCTGCCAATGAATCCATTTCGGACTCTCCCTGTTCAGGATTATCAGAGGATAATTCCTGTTGTCTTAAGTCACAAAACGTATGGTAACTCATTGTGGCATCTCAAGTGTACGTGGACTTAGTATGGGGATCACCATGTTACTGTCAGGAATGCTGGAGATAGGGAAGTGGTTTTGAACTTGATCATTCATACAGCTGAATGAGTCTTGAGAAGCATGATTGTTAAAAAGAGCTATATGCTACCGATGCACCGTTTCCACTCAGTTTGTCCTGGGAAGATGGTGAGTCCCTCAAGGAGAGTTGACTCCAGTCGATGAGTATTTGAAATTTCTCTCTCTTTTCTCTTATAAGGAGTTACTAGTCACTGAATTTAAGGCTCACTCTAAATCCAGATGAGCCCATTTCAAGATTCTTGATTAAACTGCAAAGATCCTATTTCTAAATAAAGTCCCATTTCTAGGTCTTGGGAGTGAAGACTTGGACACATCACCTAGCTGCTCTATGTATACATCTGGTGCTATGCATTGCACCAAATGGTGCTATCACTGTGGCAAATTCACACCAGCTTTTGGCCTTAGCTGGTGTTCCGTGCCATCCTGAATCCCAAGCAGTTCACAATGTATCCCTAGATCCTGACTGATAGGGCAGGCAGCTGATTTCGGGGTCCTCATTGTCACAACCACTTACAAAGGTAGATTGCTCCTGACACAAGGCAAATGGAGATCAGGATATATGTGATAGTAACTTGTGCTTTGGGTGAAAACTGAAGAGTCTTGGCTCAACCTAAACATGCAAGAATGTGTAGCCTTTTGCAACATGGAGATCAATGTGGTTCAGAGAGAGGACCTGAGTGTTTGTTTTGGAGTCACACAGACACAGAAAGGAACTCTGATTGTATAGTATGCTGATTCCACAATCATGGGCAAGCCACTGAATCTACCTGAACCTCACCACTGTCTGTAAATGAGGTCATCACACATGACTTATATGATTACTGTGGCAATTAAATGAAATAACAGAAGTGACCACATGGAAATATGCCTAAACTAGCACCTGGCATTTAATGGGCGCTTCATTGATGGCCAAGTTTCTTTGTCTATTTTGGATAGGGATTATAATTAAGTTCCATTTAGAAGCCTCATTCAGTGAATTCTAACATTGTATTATGCAAGTGTAGTTGCTAGGAGTATAAATACAATTCCAAGGAAAAATGTCCTTGCCCTCCCAAGAAACCTCAATGGAGTAGGGAAGACTGACATGTAAATGTAATTGTGGTGGCCAAAGGGAAGCAGCACCTAGAGCGGAAGTTTACAGTACACACAGAATTTTATCCCACTTTTCCCAGTGACTAAACAATATGTGTCATTGGAGAAGTGGAAAGGAATTCCCCCAGGGGACCAAGAGGAAAGACATTCACAGCATGGACAGTCTTGAAACCCAAGCTGCATGTGGGGACGTTGTACAGAACTATCCTACAAGCCAAACTGCCACCATCTTCAGGAGTTCCGCTGGTCACAAAAGATCATCACAGCTGGTCCTATGGACTATCTTCCCTCATAGAAGGGGGATGGGTAGTCATGGGACCCACACCTGAGAATTCACTCATCCCTTTCTACCAGTTGTACACAATTCTGCCCTAATTGCATGTGGTATTGAGGGGAAGGGCTAGAGGACCTAAATGGGGAAGAATGAGAAAAGGGGATTCTGTCTCTGCCCCAAAGGGTAGCCGTCATCCCTGCTGGATGCAGACCATCTACTCTGGCTGCTTTAAGGTCACCTATACTCCTGCCTAAAACTCCTTCATTCTAATAAGTAAGTCTAATACATCCAATGGTTCCTCCTTGGTGAACTTTGGTGGAATAGTGCTAGGTTTGTGGTTGGGGTTTTAGGAGGAGGGGTAAACGTGTGTCTCTCCCAGGGAAGGAATTTTGGCAACAGGACATCTGGAAGTAGTTCTGGATGGCTACAGGGTAAACTTTAAGCTTTTGTAGCAATCAGGGATGGGACTGATGGTAGTGAGCTAGCAAAGGCAACTTGTATGTAAGACCCATGCCTGGTGCCAACGTTTCCATAAAGCCTTAGCAAGACCTTCAGGATTGGATATGCCTTTAAGGAATCTACTGTTGCTACTGAGAGGAGCCAGGGATAGAGGTGAAATGGGGAGGTAAGCAAAGCTGCCATGACCATGGCTTAAGGAAGAGCTATCTATGGTCTGTCTGAGGTACAAGGCTGACACGGATGGAGTACGAATTACTTCTTTGTGTTGGCTTTGTTTGTTTGAGATACTGCCCACATTGACCTGGAATTCCTGAGTTCTAGTAGCCATCCTGCTTCATCGTCCTACATAAGGACTACAGGAACATGTCCATGGGCCAGCTTCACGTTGGAATTGGACTGCCATTGTGGTGGTATTAGAAGGAGAGAATGTGGGTCGTGGGATAGAGCTTTTCATGGGCAGACTAATGGCATTCTCGCAGGTAAGTCCTTGTTGTCATGAGACTGGGTGAGTTACCAGTAGATTGTCATTTTATAGGCATATTCAACCCTAATGTTCCCTCTCTTCTGTGGGAACTTAATTGCCTTCTGCTTTCTTTCATGAGGCGTCAGTAGAAGCCAAGCAGATGAAGCGTCACATCTCTGAACACCCCAGCCTTCAGAATTAGAACCTCAGACAACCTCTTTCTGTTATAAAATGTCAAGTTTCAGATAATCCATAAAAGGCAACAAAAAAGCTAAGACTAATGTCACTTCTGTATACCCTCTAATTAGTGTTTTATTTTGTTTTTCCAGAATACTTCAGGTCTGATGGGGGATTTACGAAATTGGCTGGCAGTGGGATGGGACAACAGTATCTGCTTGCTTTCTTGATTAGTCCCAATATGACCAAGGTTACCTAACAGTGCAATTAAACTCCATTAAAGCTTGGCTCTGCAACATAGATAAGGGGGCAATGACATCTCTTGAGATTAAATAAGATGATGTGTACCGCAGGCCTTGACACAGGTATCTATGACTCCTGGAAGGAGAAGAGAGGCCAGAGTCTCACATTCAGGTCCCCTCCCTCCCTTTCTCTAATCAGGCTTACAATAAGAGACTAGAATTGGCTGCTGCTTTGATTTGAGAATGTATTAATGAAAACCTCAGTCCTAGCTGCCAAATGTCGCCTGGGTAATGGGGGCCTTCTCTTTACAATTTCATCCCTAAGGCCAAGTCAAGTGTAAGCCTTGGCAGCCCTTTGTTTGAGCTTGTAATGGTCATGACACTCTCTGATGTCCATTGCTAAATGGATTGGAGAAGAGGATCTCTATGATGCCCAGGTGGCCTGGAGCCTGATTCGGATAAGGTGGTGCGTGTCTTCGTAAGTCCTTTGAGTGGATTAAGTGTGACACCAGCATTGCCTGTGTGTCAGCTTAGCCACTGTTGGTGTTATAACTGATGGCAATTTGAAAGACTAAGACACATTCCCAGGCTTGCAACTGTATGAAATTGATTTTGTTTTATAAACTGTTTTCCTTTGTCTGTTTGCATGCCTGTATGTGGGCAAACACATGCATATATTTGCATATAATTTTACTTTGGATTGGCTTACAAGATGTACTTCGGTTTGGAAGGTTAACATTCTAATACTGACCTCTATGCCTTAGTTTTCATAATTATTGCTTCAATAAGCATAAGTTATTCTTTCCCGTTGAAATACTGCTTTCTTTATTTTGAGAACTAAAAGATATTTTCACTTTTTATTATTAGAAAATTCTACCATATATAAAAAACCTTTTAAGGAATGACCACCTTAGGGAAAATCCAGGCTGTTCTGGAACTCTGGGCTCCAGCAACCCTCCTGATCCATCCCCCCAAGTAGCTAGGAATACAGGTGTGTGTCAGCAAGCCAGAACCTCATGATGGAATGGGACTTTGGGGAAGCAGTAATTGTACACATTGAGGGCTCCAGATTCCCAGCATATATAAACCCAGGTCCTTGTTCTAGCACTCCAGCTGTGTTGCTTGTCTTCATTTCTTTATCTTATGATGGTTTGAGTCAGATATTTCTGCCGCCAAACAAGTTGAAAATATAAGTAGCATGCAATGTAAACATTAACACGTGCTCCTCGCTTAAACAGGAGGGATGGCTCAGTGGTAATAGCCCTTGCTGCTCTTCCAAAGGACATGAGTTCAGTGCCCAGTACCCACATCAGACAGTTTACCCATAACTCTGGTTCTAGAGGATCTGATGCCCTTTTCTGGCCTCCATGAATAACTGTATACATGTACCATATTTACATATACATAATCTCTTTCTCTCTCTCTCTTTCTCTCTCTCTCTCTCTCTCTCTCTCTCTCTCTCTCTCTCTCTCTCTCTGACACACATTAAATAATCTTTTCAAAAGATGCATTAAATACTTCTAAACTGATAAACACGATAGCTTAGCAATACAGTACCCTACCCCTGCCCAGAATCTGCATTGATTATCACTAGTCTAAGAAAAGTCATGATCTAAAATCTGAAACATAATTTCCATTGAATGTGCATTGCTTTTCATGTCAATGTAATGTGAAAAGCCTGTTAAGTTGGGGTCACCTTGTGGGATTGTGTATGGGTTGTGTGGGGCTCAGCAGGTCTGGAGAGAGCTCAGCTTGTAACCCTTCTCATCAAAGTCTATGGGTCAGGAGGGACGTTATTGTGCCTTCTTCCTCTCCCTGCTTACAGGCTCTTTTCCTGATTGTGGTACACACTCAAGAAAATGAGCTTGAGCACTTTGCAAGTCTCTAGTCACATGCTTGTCAGTGTTTCATTGGCCAAATGTGCTTGTTAGTTTTATGTCAACTTTACACAAGCTACAGTTATCTGAAAAAAAAAAAATAAAGGGAACCTCAATTGAGAACATGTCTTCTTCAGGTTCAGCTGTAAAGCATTTTCTTTCTTAGTGGTGGATGGTCCGGCCCATTGTGAATGGTGCCACCCCTGGGCTTGTGATCTTGGGTTCTATAAGAAAGCAGGCTGAGCAAGCCACAGGAAGCAAGTAAGTAAGCAGCACCCCTTAGGGCCTCTGCATCAACTCCTGCCTCTAAGTTCCTGCACTGTTTGACTTCCTCAAATGATGGGTCATGATGTGGAAGTGTAAGCTTGATAAACCCTTTCCTCTCCAACTTGCTTTTATTTGTGGTGAGTCAACACAAACATAGAAACCCTGATTAAGACACCAAAACAAGTCATGTGATCAAATTTTAAAAAATGGAGCAAGGACATGTATTCTGATGCTTCCGGGCAAAGAACTCCAATAATGAGAACAAAGAAGGGACACAGGCAGGTGTGAGGAGGGGAGAATTACTGTGATCTACCAGCATTTGTGAATGTGGTAACTGCAGAGCCATGATAAGAGCAAAATTAAGGTTAAATATTAATGAATGTCACCTCCAAGAATGGGGGCTTCATTGTCATATATTTTTATTAAATTTGTTTCAAAGCTCTTAATAGTTCTTGGTATAGAATAAATACCTGAGGGTTTTTAAAATGAAATAGTCTATTATTAGTCCGATGGATAAAGCCCCTAATATAACCCCTATCATAGGTGTCATAGCTGATCTTTTGTTGTTCCTCTGACACTTTGAGTAAATTCTCACTGGACCTTCATAATATTCTATTATATCCATTGTTTCTCCGTTCTCTCTTCTACTGAACAAGGGCTGCAGGAGAGATGGGCTGTGACATTTTTTCTGTAATCTCGGAGTTGTCTACAGCAAATACCACGTTCATAAGAGGAAATAAAATGGCACTCTTCATGTTGGCAAAGTGGCTCGGTGGGTAAAGGTGCCTTCGGTTGAGCCTTGAGTTCAACCCCTGGCACCTACATGGTGGAAGGAGAGAACCCACAAGTTGTTCTCTGATGTCAACACCCGTGCTATGGCATGCATGTGCCCTCATCCCCAACACAGTCAAGATAAATAAATGACCCTCTTGATTTTTATGTTCTTCTCCCATTCCTAACCTTAGTCATTATTACAGTTTGGGTCTTATAGGTCCCCTGAGAGCTCATGTGTTGAAGGCTTGGTTCTCAAATGATGGCACTGTGGGGGATGGTGGAAACTTTAGGGGTGGGGCCTAGTCTGAAGGAGTCAGTAATGGAGGCATATTCTTGAAGGGAATAATGGTACCCTGGCTCCTCCTTTCACTCTCCCCCTGCCACGCTCCCTCTCTTGCCTCTCCTTTCTGGATGAAAGGAGGTGAACAGCTTTGCTCTGCCATGTATTCCTCCCATGATGCCTCACCACAAAGGCAACGGGTCCAGTGACAGTGGAATGAAGCTTCTAAAACCAAGCACTCAAGCCACTCTTTCCTCCCTTGAAGTTGTTTCCTCATGCAGAGTGTCAATAGTGGTCCCAAACTACTAACACAGTTACATTTTGTTCTACTGGCTTGAACATATGGAATATACTTATAAAGGCTGTTTTAAGGTCCTCGTGTCCTATTTCTGGATCTTTTTCTATTGCCCTTTGTTTCTGGGAGTTTCAGGTCATATTTTCCTGCTTCCTTGCTTGTCTGGTAAGTTTTGATTGGGTCATAGATAGTTTCCCTTTTATGTATTGGTTGCTAAATTACTCTGCATTCCTTTAAGTAGTATGGCTTTTGTTGTTCTGGGCAGTTAAGTTGGTGCTTCTGAAGCTGGCTACACAATTGTGTTAGGCCTAGTCTGAAGCAGTTTTGGTTAAATCAGTGTGCTTCTGAGGCTCATACCTGGTGTGGCATGTGTTAAAAGTTCTTCTTTCGACCCTGGTGAGAACATGTACCGCATGTCTGTAGAAACCCTGAAATTTGATCTGTGCACTCACTTCTGGCTAATATCTTTTTTTCCTTTGCTATGCATTTCCTCCTCGCATGTATAGATCAGTAAAATGTTAAAGACTTGGGACTTTCAGTGGAACTTTGCTCTAGCATTCAAATGTTCTACTTCCCATGGCCCTGATGAATCTTTCTGTCTGTCTCCCTAAGTGTCTCTGCTTGGGAATTCCTTTCATTCCCCAGTAACAGGCTATGACAACTGTCAAACTGTCTCACCTCTGTGATAGCTGTCTCAGCTGACTGTTCCCAATTTCTGACGCCTTCTATTTCCTAGTGATGTGAGGCAGGAGAATAAGCCTATACCTGGTGACTCTGACCCCCACTGTCACTCTGTGTGTGGTTGTTATGAGCTTGTCAGAGAGCCATGCTTCTATCTTCTCAAGCCCTTGATACTACTAGTTTCGTATGTCTGTGACTCTCCTCGTCTGAGTTTGTCAAGTTCATTACTATGAAAAATTTGGGCTGGAAAGTAGAGCTGTGAACTACAGAACTTTCGCATCATCCATGGTCTCTAACCATAACGTCCAGTAGGATTCACTCTATCTCCAGATCCTGAAAATGTCTCTTGGGTACCAAAACCATCCCAAGTCAAGAATCACTGGTTTAGGCTACCTAGCTGTGCAAAGCCTTCAGATCTTCCACAGTAGACACCTTTCTGTCCCAGGAACCAGATGCAGACATGTTTTTGTCTACCCACAGGTTTATCTCACCAGGAGAATGCTCAGTGAACAACACACGCAAAGATTTTTATGACTTTTAATCCTTGTTCTTCTGATGTCATTGAGCATAGGCAGAAGATTCTGAACCTGAAGAGTGAGGTCAGTTAAGGCAGAGGGAAGATAACTGAAGAGATTTGTAGATAGGTAGAATGACTTCCTTCTCCTCGGAGCTTGGGGAAGGAAACTTTGGTGGACATTGTGGAAGTGGCATTCTGTGCTGGTTTTGTTGCTTTGAGCAGTAGTTACTACCTACTGGTCTCTAAAGTTTACATTCAGAAAATATGCTATTGGTATTAAGGAACAATTGGCTTACCTGTGTATTCTGGAAACAAACCCTCTCCTAATATGAATCAATAGATATAGGCATTGCTATAAATCTGAACAGAAACTGAAATATTGCCATCACTAAGCAACACTCAATGAAAGCCAAAGGGCTAACGTGTAGTTAAATAGAAACCCAAATCTCTCTTTAATGAACAGCCTGGTGGGTCTTCTGTGTCTTTAATTAATTGGATAGTTAATTCTCTGTTCTGCATTCAAAAATTTGCACATTTAATCTATTGTCGTTGGAGAAACATTAGGCGTTTCCAATCAGCAATAAGGTGCCATCGCACGCTCAGTAGAGATGACTGTGCTCATCACATTGGCATCCATCCCTAAATCTTCCCTTTTTCCTTCTCTGGGGGCTTGCTCACATGCATATTCCCATCTATCGTTTTAAACAAGCTGAGGTTGCATTTTAAGTGATGGTATCCCCCCATTTTAACTCATATCATCACTTCATAAATATCTTTCCATATTGAGAAACATAGAACTGTATGAATTAAAGTAAGGGCACATTATTGCCTATGTGGAGCACAGTTTAACCTGTCTTCTGTTACTAGACAAGTATGAGTGTTATGTGTTCTATTCAAACAAGGCAATGGTGGACACAAAATCATATCCATCCCTCTGCACTTTTCTAACTATTCTTTAGGACACTGTAATCTCATCTCTCTGCTTCCGGAGTAAGGTCAATTCTTAAGGCATACTTCTTTTGAAATCTATTCTGAGTTAATGTCATGCTAAAATTCTCTTGTTTGGCAAGAGTTAGAAAGTATATCTGTGAGAGTCAGATGCTCGGAAAAGGAAAGATTCCCTTTGTCTAAGGATGCTAGTGGTCTAATTTACACAGTACACATATATATTTATATACACACTTGTATATGTATTATATATGTGTATCTACCAATGTATCTGTATGTGTATATGTATGTATTTTTCTATCTATCTATCTATCTATCTATCTATCTATCTATCTATCTATCTATCTATCTATCTATCTATCTATTCATCTACTATCTAAATGGGGCTTTCAACTTTGCCCTTAGCTTTTGATGAAAGCCACAAGCAGATTTTCTAGAAATGGAAAGGATAACAGTTACCAATGATATTTTCTATCATTATGTAACTAATTACTACAAGCATAGTTTAAAACAATAAAAACTTACTCTCTGACAGTTTCTGCGAGTCAGAAGCACAGTCTGAGCTTAGCAGCACCCTCTGTTCAGATCTCCTGGGTTCTTCTAAGCCATTAGGAATACTCTGTCTTTCTTCATCTTCAACCTCTAGACCCTTTCACAGCTCACCTGATGGGGGTGAAACCCACCAAATAGTCTTATATTTTAACAGCTCACCTGTTTTGGGGGGTCTTACTACACAATTTCTTTTGCAATATAATACATACAATATAATATAACAAACTGTAAAATAGAGCCATAGGAATGACACATGTCTATTTGTAGCTCCTACCCACACTGCTCAGAGATGATTTGACAAGACATGTGGAGAGAAGTAGGAATCACAGGGCCCATCTTAGAGATCTGTCTACTATGGTTCTGATTCTTTGAAGACAAAAAGTGACTCTTGGTACTTTTGCTTGTGTTCCAGATTTTGGTCCATCGTGCATTTTCATAGCTCTTTAAAAGACAGTTGAAATAGCATTGCCAACAACACCAAACCTTCTATGTCTATCACAGTATGGATGAAACACCTTGACTATCTATCAGTGGAAAATATCGACAATATCATTTGGAATGTTTGGTTGATTCTTGTTATTGACCGTTTATGTCCCTGAAATTCATGTTGATGCCTCAAACTCTCAGTGGTGGTGGCATCAGGAAATAAATCCTTTGGGGGATGTAATTAGACTTGGACGGGGTCCTACAGGGAGAGCCCCTGTGATTGGATTAGCATGTTCATAAGGAAAAGGAGAGACGCCCCTTTCTCCCCTCTACCAAGAATATGGCCATCTGCCAGGCAGGAGAGGGTTTCTGCTAAGAAAGAAACTTTTGGGCACCTTGGTCTTGGGCTTCTCCAGTCTTTAAAACTATGGGAAATGAATGGCTGTCCTTGAAGCCACCCAGTCAATGTTGCTTCATTAGAACAACCTGGGGCCATCTTAGTTTCATCTATTTTCTAATTCATCTATTGCTATTGTTTGGGTTCTGACTTTTCCACTTGATTCCTTTATCTTCCATGCCCTGTCGTGGATGCTGGGGAACACAGAGGTAGTGAGTTTCTGTTCTTTTTAGCCTATTCCCTTTGTAAGGGAGAACTGAAGTACTAGGCAAGCTGAAGGACGGCTTCTCGGAACCAGACTTTCTCTCACTGATGAAATATTTATGCTGACACGTTGCCTAGCAATGGTCACCAGAGCTGCCTGTGCATGTAAGAGGGAAACTCAAGGGGGCATTTCCCTTGGAAACACAGCAAAGAGAAAGCCCAGCTTAATGAACACAGCTCATGTCTCCTGGATGAAATTCCTCCCAGTTTCAGGCCAAGAAAATGTTTCTTAGGGGGAGTAATTGTGTTGGTTAGAATAATTTAGTGGCTAGGATGAGAATGACACAGGAGGGAGACCTTAGAGAGGTAAAAGCAGACAGAGTGTTGGGAAGCGCTTAGCCCTTACATAGCTAAATGTTTTATGTTGTCTCTGTCCTCTGGTGTGCACCTGATAGTGCTGTCTTCCTAGCTACCCACTTCCCGGCAGTGGCTGTCAGACTGTGTGTCTCACAAAGTCATCTGGACTTCAAACCACCAGACTGCTTGGTCTGTTGCCCCTGAATTCAGAACTATTATTTCCAAGGATGTCGGCTTCCTGGTGTTAGGGTACTCCGAAGAGAGGAACTGGAATGCATTGTTTTGCTAGAATTCTGTTATAACGGATGTTCAGAGGTACCACGTGCCTACTTTTCCTTCTAGATGTTAGCTTCAGATGACTGGATGCCTTAACTGAAAAGAATCTTTGAAATCTTTGCCACCGTGCCTTCCTTTTTCTGCCCCCCCCCCACACAGTTTTTACCTTTGGTTGAATGCTGGGAGTGGAACTCTAGGGTTTGAACCTGCTAGGCAGCTGTCACATCACTAAGCAGCATCCCCAATTTCCTTTGCATTCTTAGCCACTAAAGACATTGCTTCTCTCCACAAGGTGAGGAAAGAAGATATGTCAAACCAAAGTAAATCGCCAAGGAGGGACCCTGAGCACAGATTATTCTCTATACCCACAAGTTGCGGTTCAGAAAAATGCAAATATGTATTCTGAAAAGTGTCACATATCTGTTGAGCTTAAGCAGACAGTTGAAAGTTATTGTGTCCTAAACAATGTAACACGACAGCTGTAGAGATAGTGTTTATTTTGTCTGAGGTGTTATGTGTAATCAGAAAATATGTAAAGCATATATGGACACTTATAGGAGGTGGGCCAGGTTATATACAAATGCTTTGCCATTTTGTATGAGGCTCTTGAGCACCTGCAGATTTTACACTGTGGAGGAGTTTTCTAGAACCAGGCCCCCGAAGATACTGGCAAACATCACGCTAAGAAGCTGGGCAGTGATCAAAGGCACAGATCACTTTGTGAATGCACAGTCATCTTGAGAAACTTAACAAGGTTCAACAAGTTAATCCAGAGATTCCATTGCGTTGGCCCGGGTTGGGGCTGAAACATAGTTCTAATTTGTATATGAGGTAAGAGGTTGTGAAAGGCTTCCCACATTGAGAGCGACTGGATGGCAATTTGTGCAAAGTGCTGGTTTCTTGCCCCATTGGTGTAGTTTCTTAGGCTCCCATGGCCAGCAGGCTAGGCTATGGAGCATGATACTGGTCTCCTGGGAGTCTCAGCATCTTTCAACTCTGAGTAGGAGTGACAGCCTGAGCTGCTGCTTTCTGTGAGCTGTGACAGACACATCTGGGGGTGAGGGAGTGCCCTGCAATCAACGTGAGGTCTCCTCCCCAGACCTTGGGGCAGAAGACAATTTCAATAGGATAAATTGCTTGTCACAGGACCCAAGTATAAAACTAGAGTTCCTTTCACCTTTGCTCATCTGGATGAGGATTCTAAAAATACCTCTACATGTAGCACAGTCCTCCTGACTGGCTTGACAGTCATAGAGCCTGTTTCTTGCTGTTTAACCAAGAGGAGCCCTTCTCAGCCCAAAGACTCATATTCAAGAAATCTATTGCCTTTACCGGGTGGGTGAGTGGAGAGCTGGTAGGTATTGTGTTTAACACAGGAGTGGGTGCTCAGCCAGTGGGTGGGAAGCGCTGGTGATCCTTTCCCTGTTTGCTCTCTGGGTTGTTGCAGAGAGCCCTACACTTTCATTTCTCATCAGACCTGCAGAGAACACTATGAGTTGGAGCTGTTGGGAACACTGTGCTAAGGCTGAGGGACTTATTTGTTTGTCTAAATCTTTTGAGCATTTATTGTGTAGAAGTTTGGAGATCGATTGGGGGAGGGCTTATACTATATCTTGTAGCCAGTGAATCTGTATATAAAGTGGATTGCATGATTTATCTCTATCTACCATCTACGAATTGTTCCTGCATCTATCTATCTATCTATCTATCTATCTATCTATCTATCTATCTATCTATCTATCTATCTATCCATCCATCCATCTATGTATCATCCATCTATCTAATCTCTATCCCCTACCAACTATATTTATCTATCATTGGTCTACCACCTATCTATCTTCATCACCATTATCTGTTAAGAAATCCATCAGTGTATTGAAATCAACAGCCATGGGTGCTAGTAGAAGTATGGATAAACTTTAAACTCTGTGTCTTTCTGTATTTGTCAAACTTTTAGTAGTTACTCTCTTGTTCTTCCCGAAAGGTGATAAAAGCAGCTGAAGGAAAGGAGGGTTTATTTGGGGTTGCAGTTCGAAGCTATAATTCATCACGATGGGGACAGCATCGCAGTTAGGAACGGGAGTCAGGAAGCAGAGAGGGGTGGGTCTGACACTCAGCTTGTTTTCTATTTTATATACAGCCCGGGACCCCTGAATCATGGAATGATACGAGCCACTTTCAGGAAGGGTCTTCTCGCCTTAGTTAAACACTTCGGGAAGCCCCCTCATAAGCACACCCACTGGTGGATTTCCATGAGGATTATAATAAATTCAGTCAAGTTGACAATGAAGATTCACTACTACATAATTTCATAAGCAGCTTGCACTACTTCCTGTCTGCCCCTTGCATGCTCACCATCCTTTGCTTCCTTGCTTTTGTCTCTATTTTTCTGATGTCTGTATCTTTCCCTTTCTGCTTTCCAACCCCTGTACCTACTCGATGTCTCTCTTGCTATTTCTCTTTCTCCCTTTGAGTGTCCTAACCCCTGTTATCTGCCCATGTCCCCTTGCTCTCTTTTTTCTTGCTGCTTTTCCCTATTACTTCCTTCCTCCTGCCCAGCAAGAGCCAGGTGTGGCTGGACTGTAATCATATTTTATGAGATATATCCAAGTCAGACTCACCTTCCCACAGCTTCTCTTCCCATGAGTCTTCTGAAGAAAAGCAAGCCAGCTCAGATAGTGAAAGGCCCCATGTCCTGCCAACATCACAAGTGCTGTGCAGATCCTGGACTTTCCCATCCAGAAAGCATAACCTGCTTTGTTTCCAATGGTGGCAGCACATAGCTTGATAACCGTGTGCCCGAGGATACTCTACCTCAACTTCTACCTATTGGCATATTTAAAATACACTATCCAAAGAAGGAAAAGGAAGGAGAAGAGGAAGATGAAGAAGAGGAGGAGAAAAGGAAAATGAAGAAGGGATGAGTAAGAGGAAGAGAGGAAAAGGAGGAGGACGATGAGGAGAAGGAGGAGAAGGAGGAGAAGGAGGAGAAGGAGGAGGAGAAGATGAAGAGGAAGAGAAAGAAGAAGAAAGAGGAGGAGGAAGAGGAGGAGGAGAAGGAGGAGGGGGAGGAGAAGGAGAAGGAGAAGGAGGAGAAGGAGAAGGAGACAGATCCATGCTGTATGCTGGGTGGTTGAAAGGCAGCGAAGGTGTCTGTGAGGGCATCTCATATCTCACTTTTCTGGACCACATGCTTCACAGTTTCACCTTACTAGGAAGTAATTCCAGTATTATGTTTGAACACATGATTGGACCTTCCTTTTATGCTAAGCTGATGCCTTAGTGGAAGTGGACAAAGACAGTGGCCACACTCTGGGTACCCCTGTCCTGTATTACCCTAAATGAGACAGAGCAGAGCTGTTACTCATATCCCCTTAGTTCAAGAAAATTTTATGTGACCCTGGGTGTAAAAGTTTACAAAGTAGGTATATAAAGCAAACATTTACTGATAATAAATCATAAAGAAGTTTATTATAAGACAATTCCTTGGCATGCTTATGATTTTACCATCTGTTAAAGACAAAAGCAAATTTACATACTAATGAGATAGATAAACTTGTTTATTTTCACATAATTGAATCTTGGCTAAATGTTTGCTACTGTAGCATTCATAGCATCTTCAATGTTTTTGTACATTAATTGATATTTTGATTTCATAATCATAAATGTTGAGAATGATGTTTCCTCTAAATATGTGGTGCAAAATGGCAGAAGTTTGTCTAGGGCCATTTCAGAAATCTTTGGAAATCCTCTTTTAATTCTAAACCAAAATTCATTTAGTGATACTTTCTAATGAACCTCAAATTAACAACTTCCACAGCAATTTTTAAAATCAAACATTCTTAACTGATACCCAAAGATAGGCTCCTTTGATATTTATGGGCCCAAGAATAATGGTAAGAAAATATTAAGTCTTTGTTCGCCATAATAAAGTCCTTATCTCTCGGTAAGAACAGAAAAGTGTCTTTACAGCAAAACCACTGCAAACCATAACATGCAGTAGTCTTACCTCTGTGTCAACATGTTGTAGTGTATGTTACTTGACATTGCATGGCAGGACAACCTATGTACACTCTGTGTTCAGAGCCAAGAGTGCAGTGAAGCTGTGTGATGCAAAATGTGTGAATGCTGCCGTAAACGTCTCAGATTTGTTACCCATTTGGTTTTGAATTCATTTTCCACCACTGAATGTTAAATTCTCCGTAGTGTGTCATATTTGAATGATCACATTCAGGTGTGTGATCCTATACAAGGTCATGACATAACACTTTTGACATACTGGGGGGGGGGGGGGCTAAAGAGATGGCTCAGAGGTTAAGAGCGCTTGCTGCTCTTACAAAGTTCAGTTCCCAGCAACCAAGTCAGGATGATTAAAATCACCTGTAATTCCAGCTCCAGGGAATCTGAGACCCTCTTCTAGTCTCTGTGGGCACTTGACACATACACACACACACACACACACACACACACACACACACACACACACACACACACACGCACACACACACGCACACACACACGAGAGAGAGAGAGAGAGAGAGAGAGAGAGAGAGAGAGAGAGAGAGAGAGAGGGAGGGAGGGAGGGAGAGGAGAGAGACAGGGAGAGGGAAAGGAGGGAAGGTGGGTGGGAGAGAGAGAGAAAGAGAAAGTGAGAAAGAATACTTTTTAAAAGAACATGGAAATGGAGCATATATCAAAATAAATTGGAAATAATTCCTTAATAAAGGCATTTGAAATTGTGCAACATATTAAACTCAAAAGTTTACAATGAAATTAAACATCAGATTATAGAAATGACAACCATAAAAATTTAGCAAACTGCAAAATGCTAATGTTTCCACAATGTGAGAAAGAAAAACTACAGCAAACAGAACTGTAAATACAGTATAGCTTAATATCCATGGAGATTATAAGTAGTATTTACTACTAGAGCTGTGGTAAGAAATAAATGAAATAATTGAACTCTTGGCATGCCCTGGGTGCACTGCAGCCTTCAACAAGTGTTAGTTCTCACTTCTCTATAATATAAAAATGCTTAGGGTAGAAAGGCTGAAGGAACGGCTCTTTGATAATTCTTTTACTTTTGTAGAATTATGGCAAGTTTATAGGAGGTTCTGCTTTCTGTATTTATTGTACTTCTTCACAACCTTGCAAAGAACATTTTTTTAAAAAAAGGATAATTAAGACCAAAGTTACTTCCGTTTGCCTCCTCCATTAAACCTGCCAGGAATGGAGGTGGAGGGGAGAGTGAGCTTGTGAGGGGGCTCTTGCCTCAGCTGGTCCAGCTGTTTGTTGGGTTGGAGTGGCCTTGTCATTTCACCCCAGATATTGACAGTGATGGTCTCAAGTGGCCCTTATAAACAAATAAAGATGAAGCACACAGGTGGGCTTAAAGTTTACAAACAAAGCCTGAGGGAGTACCCGGAAGTACAATTTCAGGATGGACGGGAGAGGGGGATGTCTCTGGATCCACCTTCTTCCTTCAGAAGGGGCTGAGCACAGAGCCATGCACTGTATAGAGCTCTCCATCACAGCTGGGGCTCCCCACGCATTTTCTTACTCATTTCTTACTGATCATTCACCAACAAAAGTCCATTTGCATCTTCCCCAGCTTTCCCATATCAGACAATGAGCAAAGTGACTCTGGTAAAGGTCTTTCTGGGCACAGGACAAGAAAGGCTGCATGGGTGAAAATAGCTATAGAGGTGGGGGCCTAATATTCGAATCATGGAGGTCGATTCTTCTGGGACAATTTCTCTCTCTCTCTCTCTCTCTCTCTCTCTCTCTCTCTCTCACACACACACACACACACACACACACTCACTCAATTTTGATTGTTTTCATACACTCCCCTTGTCCTTGCTCATCTCTCCTGCGAAATTCTCTTTTCTCTAAGGACTCTCAAGAGGACAGCTGGTTTAGAAGATGCATCACCAGTATTTAGAGGGGTTGTGGGCACAGCTACCATACTTCTTGTTGCAGCTTCTGTCCGTCAGTGACTTTCATCTCCAGCAATCATTCCGTCCTTGCTTGCATGGATACCTGAGCTACTTAACTGGCGGATGATGTTTGATAAAATGTTCTCTACCTCATCATTTTGATGAGGGCTTTCCATTAAGGGATCCCCTCCTACTTGACAACAGAAACCATCCAGATGATGGCGGCTTTAAACACAGACCCTGGGACAGGCTTTGAATCATGTGATATCTTCATGATAGAAGCTATTTGCTCCACTCTGGCCAGCAATGGAGACTCTATTCTTCTTTCTGTGCTGGGGGTGGAATGCCAGGTGGCAAGTGGTACCCACCATTCACCCAGCGACCCTTGTGACGCATCCTGGAGTGACTTTCTTTCCTTGGGCATCAAGGATGACCTTCTTGGCTTGGTGCTCTCTG
This sequence comes from Uromys caudimaculatus, assembly GCA_028551405.1. Classification (NCBI taxonomy): domain Eukaryota; kingdom Metazoa; phylum Chordata; class Mammalia; order Rodentia; family Muridae; genus Uromys; species Uromys caudimaculatus. The sequence continues at coordinate 116,156,311 of CM052703.1, read as the reverse complement.
TGGAGCACTGAGGGAGTTCCTTTGAGGGAAGGTAGTCAGTTTCTTCCTAATCCTTCCTCATTTCCACTCAGATTCTGAGCCAAGGAACTCATTTCCTGCCTTGTTTAATGCAGAACCCCGAGGCAGTTTAACCTTTGATGACTGAGTTAAACTCTCAAATAGGCTGGATAATCATTAGGATTTAAATTAAGGATTAAACACTCCAAGAGTTTCCCAGTGTGAGCGCACTCAGTACTGGTGCTTGGGCCTGTCACTGGCAGCAGTGAATGTGAACTCAGAGTCTCTTGAGACACAGCTTGGGCTGAGAACATAGATTCAGTCGCTGAACCTGTAATGCAAAATCCTTGCTCCCCTTATAAAATCCAGGCACTTCTACAGTATTCGTGTGCCAATTAGCCCAAAGCTGGGTTGGCAAGGATTTGGAAAATCAAATCTCTGCACTGAATGCATCCAAGCTTGCTGTGCCATTCATAGATGTACTTACCAGACCATGATTCTGTTCTCAGTTTTGCTCCTAACTTGATGTGGGACCTTAGCTTTCCTGTGCCTTCTAAGATGAGACAGATTAGGGGAAGGAAGGAACTTCACAGTTATGAGTTCCTCCATGGGTATGTTCCTAGGACATAATCACTGGTTTCTCCATATACCCACTCATTCCATAAGATACTCAGAATGTCAGCAGATCCAATCCGGTGAATCTCAGTCACACAAACAAAGCACTTTGAAAAATGAAACACAATCATCTGTGGCCATTGGTAGTTGCATTTTGCAAGACATTGATTTTATAATATTTAATATATCTTTGAAAAAGACTTTGAATTGAGAAAGTTTAATTAATATAGCCATTACATCACCCTCTTTAAAAATGTACAGTGTACAACAGCTTTGTGCTCTGAGAGGTCCTGTTCAACATTGTTTAACCAGCACACCCATCTTCCAAACGGACTAAGTGATTGTCTTGTTGGCTCATAATAACTTTACCACCCTGTGGTCCACTTTCTCATTGCCGTCAGGAGAGGGCATTTAAGAGCCATTTCGAATATGACTTGTTCTCTACCAACAGTTGATTAGACTAGAAAGTTGTACTTCACCCAAACTCTGCCGATCAACTATAGTAGTGTACCTTTGAGCTTTGACTCCCATGTTGACTGAAACAGCAACGAATTATCAGTCTGTGGTGGAAGCAAGGATATCTGGATAGATGAATGAAGAAGAAGAATAGGAAATATGTGTATGGCTACCCTAGTACAATTTGCTCTTTGGGTCAGCTGCCCATGTATTCCTGGTGTGTGTATTGGGTATCCGTATGTGCATGTGTGTTTGCCTGGGTCTGGGTACACGTATGTGCATATACATGTATATAGAGGCCCAGAGCTTGATACTGAGTCAGTCTCCACTGCTCTTTCACCTTATTCATTGAGACAGGGTCACTAACTGAACCCTCAGAGATGTGAGTAGTTCTCTAGCCAGCTTCACCCGCCCCCCCCCCGTATCCCTTCTTTCTGCCTTTTTTCCCCCCCCCGAGATAGGGTTTCTCTGTGTAGCCCTGGCTGTCCTGGAACTCACTCTGTAGGCCAGGCTGGCCTCGAACTCAGAAATCCACCTGTCTCTGCCTCCCAAGTGCAGGAATTAAAGGTGTGCGCCACCACTGCCCGGCCTCTTTCTGCCTTCTAAAGCTGAAATTATAAGTGGGCTGATATGTCTGCCTTGCATTTATATACATTCTGGGGATCCAAACTCTGGTTCTCAAATTTGTGTGGTAGACACATAACCGCTGAGCCGTGTTCCCAGCCCTCCTAGAACACTCTTTCCCCCCATTAACTTATTTATTCATTTTACATCCTGATTGAACACCCCCTGCTCTTCCTGGTCCCTTCTGCCTCATGCAGCACCTCTCCCTCCTCCCTTCCCCTCCCCTCCTCTGCCCCGTCTCTTCTGAGAAGGAGAAGGTCCCCCCTGGGTACCAACCCACCTTGGCATGTCAAGTCACTGCAGGACTAGGCATATCCTCTCCCACTGAGGCCAGACAAGGCATCCAAGTTAGGGGAGCCAGACTGCAACACATTTTTAGCCTTATAGTAAGTTCTCCTTTTCTGCTTGAGCTGCTGTGAGTGGTTTCTGTAATTCACAATGGAAAAAAATCTATTTACTTTCTATTTAAAAAAAAATTTCCTAATAGCATTTCCTTGAATCTGCAAAGTAGTACATAATAATTTCTTGGAGAGCACCCTGGAGGCTGACGCTAGGCTGAGCCAGGAAGACCTCTGACCGTAAAGGCAATGGTATGGTATGTCTGGGCACTTAGCTTGCTGGTTTGTTGGAAGACTGGTGGGGATAGTGTTTTAGTTTCATTTCTGTTGCTGGGGCAAAATACTCTGTCAGTAGGCAATTTAAGGGAGAGAGTGGTTTATTTCAGCCTACAATTCTGAGTTTTGTCCATCATTTGGGGAAATCGAGGCAGGGACTTCAAACATGCACAAATAAGAAGAGAGCAAATAAATGCTACACTCCCTCATTTGCTTGTGCTCAGCTGCATTTTTCCAGTCTATACCGTTGAGACTCCTTACCTAGGGAATAGTGCTGCCCACAGTTGGCAGGGTCTTCTTTAAGACAATCTCTCACACCCTACACCAACCCAGTGTAGACAATCTCTCATTAAAACTCTCTTCTAGGAGATGCTAGGTTGTGTTGAGTTGGCAAAGCTAACCATCACGGGTAATGCGCTGGTAAACTTCCAACTATTATAACAAGCATTCCATAAACTGAACTTATAAAAATCAGTTTTCTTTTAAGCTCATAGCTTTAGAGGTTCTTATTGTTTTGAGGCATGGGTGGTGGTGGTGGGGGAAACTACTTGTATCATGAGCCAGGAGACAAAAAGAGGAGGGGCTAAGTTCCAAAATCTGCTGCAAGGAATGCTCCCAGTGACCTATATATTGTTGGGTCCCATCTCTCAATGGTTTCCATCTCTTCTCAATAGCCCAGGGACCAAGCCTTTATCCTCCCCCACCCACTTCCCTGCCTATCCAACTTTAGGACCAAATCCCAGCGGGTGGTTTGGGTACAAGTCCCCTCTGAAGGCAAGTGCTCTAGCAGACACACGGCTGTAGCAGAAGCAGGGATGTATTACTTTAATGTGTAGCTTTACTCTTTTGAAAGATGGCAGGAGCTCAAGAGGAAAATGGACATGTTTATAAATTTATGATAGGATATCTCGCAGGAGCCTTACTGAGCAGGGGCTAATTTCCCTTTCCAGGGTTCACTAATTCCTAGAGATAATAAACAATTTAACTGTTATTGTGTCTTTCATATACAGACCAAGCAATCCCTAACCACAGTCACCACCAACTCCTTTATCTCACCTTCACATGTAAAGCCAGATTTTCCTTAGCCTATATGAACTTAGGACAAAACCCCAGGTAACCTGGGAGAGACTAGATTTCCCAAACCTGTTGGAATGTTTTTCAAGCCAGGCTTGCTGCTTACTGGAGCCTGTCTCCTTTTTCTGAAATCTAAGACCCCTGGTGTGGTCTGGGCTCTCTCTCTCTCTCTCTCTCTCTCTCTCTCTCTCTCTCTCTCTCTCTCTCTCTCTCTTTTTTTAAGTGTTTTGTTGTTGCTGTTTTTGTTTGTTTGGTTTTGGTGGCATTGGGCAGGTCTACCCTTCCCTAATCTTGGATTGGTCAACTTAAACAGAGAAAGGGGAGGTAATAGGCCCACAGCTTCATGTAAATATACCCAGGACCAGCCTTGAACATACCTTACTACCCAATCAGCTGGAAGGCAGGGATCTGCTGGTAGGGGAAAAAAAAACCCTCCAGGTTTTTGCCTCAGGTCAGGAGAGTGAGGAAGAAGCTGAAGTTTGCTGCCTTTATTATTTATCTGTGGCCATGTTTCCTGTTGGCCTTGTTGCCTGTTGGAGATATTTCTAGCTCTTTGTCCTTTAGTGTTGACCACAGACGGTCCTGCACTGTGCTGTTCATCTCTGTGGAGAACTGTGGGTGCCATTTAACTTTTCTCCTGTCAAGATTGGTGTCTCCAACTTGTCCAATAACTGCCTCTATAAATTAATTACCACAGTCTGTATTAACAAGCATGGAAGAAAAGACCAACCCATGCATTATTTCATAACAATATGTAAGACTAGGGAAATATCTTCTTCACAGACAGAGAAACAAAAGTTCAGAAAAGTTGAGCAACTTCCCCCAAAGTCAGAGAGACAATTCCTCATCACCCTCCACACCCCACCTATGGAGTCAGGTTTGAAACAGGATCAGTCTGTCCTGATGCACACACTGTTAACTGTAAGGAAGAGGAATAGCCTTGGTTCACACTGTGAAGGCCTCAGCACCCAGAGCCAACATGACAGACAGCATTCTTCTGATCAACTTTGTGTTCATTTGAGTGAGTTGACAGACATGGCTAAAACGATTCTGAAAATAAATGGAGTCTGAAATCAAGAAAGGTCTTGAAGTCCAGGGCAGTCATAGAGTAAATCAAGACTAACTAAGGCTCATATATGGAATGCTTGGTCCACAGTTGGTGGAACTCTTTGAGAAGGGTTAGGACAGCAGTTCTCAATCTGTGTATCTTGGCTTCTCTGGAGGTTGCAGGAGCCTTTCACAGGGTTTACATATCAGATATTCAGCATATCAGATATTTCCATTATGATTCCTAACAGTAGCAGGATTACAGTTTATGAAACAGAACAATTTTATGGTGGGATAATCACCACATGAAGAACAGTATTAAAGGGTCACAGCTTTAGAAAAGTTGAGAACCACTAGATTAGGAAGTGTGGTCTCCTTGGAGGATGTCACTGAGGGCAGGTTCTGAGGTTTCAAAAGCCCAAACCACTCCAGGGTTAGCTCTTTCTCCTTCTGTCTCTGCCTTGTGTTTTTGGACCAGAGACGTAGGCTCTCAGCTACTGCTCCAACACCATACCTGACTGGCTGCTATCATGATCACAGTGATCATGGACTATTATAACCCCCTGGAAGCGTAAGCGAGCCCTAAATAAATGTTTTCTTTTGTAAGTTACCTTGGCCATGGTTTCTCTTCACAGCAATAGAAAACTAATTAAGACAACTTTTCATGGTGCTGCTGTGTGTCTGTGTGTGTGGCATTTGGGAATAAATCCAGGGCATGAGCGTGCTAGGTGAGCTCCCAGCCACTAAGTCTTCACCTATAAGATTCCCACCCCCCAATGTTTTGTGCTTTCACTGTAATGCTCCTGAAATGAGTTCACACTTTCCTGCTAATGATTCAGCTGTTCAAAAAGCTGCATCCTTTTAGAATTGGGAATAGCTTCCACTGTTTTTACTTCTTATTTTTCTAAATATCTACTTCTAGAAGGGTATCAGATATTTGGACCTTCCCACTCCAGCCTCATCACTTTCACTTTGTAATTTTGATTTCATCATTTCTCATCATTATATTGGGAGTATTTCTGTAGCATTTTCTTCTGGTTTGTCTTCTCTTATCAACAGGATCCAATTTGCTTCCTATATGTGTCGAGATTTTAATTTCAATGAGCTAAGTTTTTCATTTCTGAAATGCCTCTTAATTCTCCCTTAAATTGTCTTTAGGAAGAAAATAAAATATCTTTTAAGGAATTCTAACTTAGAGCCGGGGAAATGGCTCAGTGGGTGGGGAGGCTTGCTGCCAAGACTGATGGTCTGAGTTTGATCACTGGGACCAACACAGTAGAAGGAGAGTTGATCCTACAACCCATCTTTGGACCTCCACATGTGCTCTGTGGCATGTACACCCACATACATACAAAGTAAAAATAATAACATATAATAGATTAAAAAATTAATTGTGACCTAGGGAACTGAGGAGATAGTTTAGTTGGTAAACAAGCTCCTTCCTTGCAAGAATAAGGACCTGAATCTGGTCTGGGATATATGTATTACTAGAGAAGGTTGAGTGGAGACAGTGGGGTGCCCACAGATCACTAGCCAGGCAATCTAACTAGTCAGTTAGCTCTGGGTTCTATGAGAGACCTCCAGAAAAGAGACAGTAGAGAGTGGTCCAGACAGACAGCAACCCTGTGTGCTTCCACACATACACACAGAGTCCTGGCCAGTGCTTTAGCTTTTGTGACAGCTGTCTTCTCTGTGACTCTGCCAATTTTCACAAGCTGCAGTTCTCCATTCCACTCATTTATCCTTCTACTTTAGCTTTTCCCGTTGGGTTTTTGGTGCCCATTGGGGTAGCTGCATGCTGGATTGAAGAAGTGGCCCTGTGATGGGATTTTCGCTTTGTATTTGGGAGCACTACTTTTCTTAATTATGGCGTAACTTAAGTATTTCCCTCTCCATTTGGGAGTTTTCCAGTGAGCGGTCTAACTTTCTTCCATGTATTCAGAGATTCTGAGATCATACTTTCTGAATTTTGTTTTTCTCCCCAACTTCTGGTCTCCTACAAGGAAAAGTCAGCATTTTCTTTCTCCAAGCCATGAGCAATTTTATTGTCTTGGTTTGAAGGATGGAGAGGCTTTCTGTGACCCTCGGTTTTACAAGAGACTTAGAAAATGTATGTAGACACCATAGGAGGAACAAAATGACAACTTGCTTCTTTTGTTACAGCATGGGATGGGTTTGGCAATGAAGGGACATGAGGCCTTAGTCAGGAGAAGTTGGGGAAAAAGGGTTTCTACAGCTCTGTGGTACTGTGGTAGATGAAGCGGCTGACTGTTGTACCCTTCATTGTTTCTCGGAGGGTGAACCTCACCTCAAATGTTCTCATCAGGCACCATGCAGGGGCCTTGTGGGAAGCTCCTTGGCTCCTATGTGTGATATCACATTTTGGTGTCCTGACCTCTGGAAATCACTAACCACAAGAGCTACTGACAGTGAACTTCCCTTTACTTTAGACACCTGACAGAGTTCCCTATTAGTGCTTAGGCTTCTCCTTCCTTTCTTTCTTTGCTATTAAATGCAATGCCCTGACTTTTGAATGCCCCCCCTTTCCAAAATTTCTGTTTGTCATAGAAAGCGCAGACCTGTGTCGCTGTGTGCCCCACCCATCTCCATCTTCCATACATTGCTTTTATAGTTTAAATAAGATGTAAGAGCTGTCTTTATTTCATTGTCCCCATATGCTTCCCATTTTCTGTGGTAGCTTAAACAGTCTTTTAAATGTAAACATTGTTGAAACAAAACATTTTTATAATCATGTTATTACATAGTTTGTGACAAACCTAAAAAGAAAACCATTTGTATGCTTTTCCTCTCAGGGTAGAAGGGAAAATGAAGCTATGAGTATGGCTTAGAATCGGATAGGGTCTATGCCTTAGCCGAATTTCTGGTTTGAAACATAAGCACAATTGGAAGGGACGCTTTGCTCTGTTGACCCCCATTAAATGAAGCTGGCACAAAGTAAATCAACAATAAATATTCACTAATGGAGTCTAAGGCAGGAGCTGGAGGCACTATGAATTTGAAGCCAGATTGAGCTATACCATAAATTCCAGAAGCGCCTAGGCTACAGAGGGAGACCTTGTCTCAAACAAGCAAACAAAGAAAGACTGGGATATTATTCAGTGGTGAGAGAACTTGATGTGCAAACATTAATACTTGAACTCCAATCCCCAGCACCCACACAAAAAGCCTTACATTGTTTATAAATATAGTGCTGGGAACAGGGTTGGAGACAAGAGGATTGTAGGGAGTTGTTGGCCAGCCTACCCAGCCCATGATCAACAAATTCCAGGTCCAATGAAAGACCGTATCTCAAAGGAATAAAGAAGATAGTGATAGAGGAAGGGACCCAACACAGGAGTACACAACTGAGTACACATACACATATATGACACCCTTTTGGTATTTCCCCCCAGAGATACAGCCATTTATCTTGAAGGAACTCTCATTAAGATGCAGGAAGCAAACAATTCAAACATGGCAGGAAGTCCCTGAAACTGAATAGATTCACTAGGCCCTTCCTTCCTCAAACATAGACAAACAGAGCCTGATGAGAGACACTCTCTGATAAACTGAACTGTCTAGAAGAATATTAGACCAGCTGAGCTCCCTGGCAGAAACAGATACCAGTTCAACTATATGGAAGCTCAGACTAACTGAGCTACCTAGAAAGTATTCTCTTCAACCTGTTTGCTGCCTCCAATGTATGCAATGTGGCCCTGATTTCAGCTCTCATGAACTGTCACCAAAGCTGGGGAGGGCTTTGGTGATATAGCTGTCTTTGAGTCATTTTTCCTCCTATAAATAACCTCTGACCCATATTCATATAAGTAACCTCTCCAAAAAAAATCCTCATTGGCTCGCCAAGTTTTTCTGTTGTTGGTTTCCTGTGTGGGGTGAATAGATATTTGTTTATATCCTCCAGGAATAGCATCGCACACCACCACCACCACCAATAACAACATACACACACACACACACACACACACACACACACACACACACACACACACAGAGGGAGAGAGAGAGAGAGAGAGAGAGAGAGAGAGAGAGAGAGAGAGAGAGACCTAACAAACAAATCAAGAATTCTCTGGAGTTTTCCATTCTCACCTGTAAAACAAGAGTAATACTGCTACTGTCGTTCAGTTGTCACATAGCTTGGAAGGAGTCTGTAATGTCCCTGGCATCTCACATCCAATAAAAATCCTGTGGGTGGTTCTAGAACAGGGAAGACCGTATTTGGTTAGTGAGGACTGTGGGAGGCTCTTTTTAGTGACTCCTTGGATGCTTTATGCATTTCTAACCGTGGCACTGCTGTATCCCCTCTGCACATTTTCTGTTTTCTCCATGACGTGACTAAGGCTACAGAGGCTGCCAGAGTGGAATGTAGCTCTGGAAGCCCTGTGTATGGTGTTTTTATCTCCTGTCCTTCACAATGCCCTTTCCAGAACTCACCTCACAATCAGTGCTTGTTTTCTTGTCAGCATTTCACTTTAGATGGTGGCACCCTACTTGCTGCTGCTGTCATCTTTAGCGTGGGCCTCAGCATCCTTCCAATGCTTTGTAAAGGTCAATTTGGAATTAAGCTTTCCTTCTTCCTTACTTGCTCCTGTGACTACACTGTTTCTGTAGCACGAGGCTCTCACTGAAACGCTGTTTGCCTTTCAGAGGCTTACTCTTTTATTACTTTGCTTTTCATCATTTTAGATATACATATAATTTAGGAGATTTTTATGAGTGGATTTCATTTGATTTGGTCTTTTGTGTGTATATATATATACACATTCATATATATATATATATATACACATATATATATTCATCTTTATAGTAATCCAATTCCATCTTTATTGATTGTTTATCCTATGTCCAAGGCTATACTGGGTGTGGCAGGGGCACAACAAAGTAGAAGTTTCAGACTTTGACTCTCAAAAGTGTATCGTTTGCTTAGGTATGGTATAACAATAATGTGTAACTGAGTTGAAATTTCTATGACTCAGACCTTCATGTGAAAGTGGAGAGGAAAGAGCTCATTGTGGCCTGGAGTTATCTTTGCAATGCCTTTCATAGTCTGTGACAGAAAGAAATGTTTGGAGTAAGTAGGAGGGAGGTGTCACAGATGCTGGTCACAAGTGACTTCAGTATGCTGCCCCTATGGGTCAGAGATGAACTTTACCGTTACAGAACAGAATTTATGTTGTTTTGTCAAGGAGAGCCACTATTAGTGTGGACATTCTCTTTTCAGAAGAATCATAGAAAGAAACAAATTGGAAAGGAAATACGTATGAGCCAGTTTAAGTGACTTCTAGTCTCCTGGGTCTTCTACCAGTAACAAACCACACACATTTCAGGCACACACCAGCCATTCTGACTTGAGCAGTGTCCATTGGAAAGAGTTCTTCATTAAAGATGTCCATCCACAAGTTTCAAGGGCTGAGTATGGTTAGAGTATGTTCCCAAAGGGTTCATATATTGAAATTTAGTCCTCATTGAGAGCTGTGTACAAGCTGGCAACTTAATCCAACAATACTATACACAGGTGGGAGCTGTGGGAGGGAATTAAGATTGGCTAAGGTCATCAAAGTATGGCTCCTAAAATTGAATAGTAGTGACCTTATGAGGAGAGATACATTACATCTACTTCCTGTCTCTTGCCATGTAATACCTTACATTGCATCAAGACTGTGGTAGTAAAAAGGCTATCAAGAGACAAACAAACCTCTTTTCTTCATGAGGTTACTCAGGTTCAGTTATTCCAATGTAGTGATGCAGTACTGACTAACCCATTGAAATGAATTGGCCATGAATATCTTTTTGAGAGATTCACACCATTTCCTTCACCTTCTCTGGCTATGCCTGGTAATCATCCCCAGCAATAACAACTGTCCTGAAAAGGCCTTCTGTTTTTAAACTTTGGTCTATATCTCTTTAACCAATTACATGCTAGAAGGAATTAAACTATTTGTCATTTGAACTCCCATTTGAATAACTATGTGGTGTTGAAAATAGCCCTCATATGCTCATAAGGAGTGGTATTGTCAGGCCTTACTGGAGTAGATGTGGCCTTGTTGAAGGAAGTGTGTCACTGGGGGTGGGTTTGGGGCTTCAGATGCTCAAGCCAGTGTCTCTCTCTTCTTACTGCCTGTGGATCCAAATGTAGAACTCTCAGCTACCTCTCAAGCATGGCACCATGCTTCGTACCATGACAATAATGGAATAAACCTCTGAACTGCAAACCAGTCCCAGTTAAGTCCTTTGTAAGAGTTGCAGTGATCATGGTATCTCTTCACAAGCAATAGAAATCCTAACTAAGACAAACCATTTCCATGGCATTCCCAAGAAACTAGCCTCATCTATACCGAGTCACAGAAGTGGCTTGAGGGTCTGCTCTCCACTGCTACAGGGACTCCATAATCCTTGGTTATGAACCAAATACAAGGCTGAATTAATTAAGAATAGAACAGTGATTAAATTCATGTTTCTTATTAGGTATATCTGCTTAGCAGGAATACAGATATCTGTTCCTTAGCTTATTTCTTGTGTCTTTTTCTACATTGTCTTTCTCAATGCAGTCTTCCCCTTCTGCTGAGGTTCAAGTATTATCTTCTACCACAAACTATTAGCAGTTCTTTTAATTAACCAGAAAGAGTCCCTATGTTTCTGTGTGAAGATAATCTCTAGTAGTCTACATGTATCAGCTTAGGTAGGGGTGGGTTGAGATGAATCAGGAATATCTTACATTGGGAATGAATTTGACCTGCTGTATTTTGTTAAATTGCTATAATATATGCAGTGAGAAGCAACATATATCTGAGACCAAGACTCTATAGGATATGAGGCTGCTCAAAGAGCTATGCATGAACTCCTTTGGGTTTCTTTCATTATAATGCTTTACAAGAACTTTGAAAGCAGAAAATGATGAGCTGGAATGAAATTGAGCTGCAAGACTTAGGAAAGGAGTTGTCCTATGTTGAATTGGAGTAGTTCTCATGGTAGGGTACAAGTTATCCATTTATATGCACAGGGAATTTATGAATTTGACCTGATATTGTCCTGGAAACCAGAAAATGCCCAGTAATACTAGAAATACAGAATACATCATCACTTGGAAGATGAATCTGTGAAAAACCAACCTATTAATGAATTAACAGCACTATGTTACTGATGATGATGGTAAGGATGGATGGATGATGGATGGATAGATAATAGACGATAGATAGGTAATGGGTGATAGATAGATAGGTAGATAGGGAATAGATGATAGACAGATGATAATTAGATAGATAGATAGATAGATAGTAGATAGATAGATAGATAGATAGATAAATAGATAGATAGATTTCCAGACCTTTATGACTTTGTTCTATATTTGTTGCCTTAACGTCTTTGTTTGGCTCCACCCACTATGACAACATCAGTGTCACAGGCAGCAGCTACCTTGTCTTGCTATTGTCTAAATCTGGATTCATTAACACTTCCTTAACTAAAGTCAAGAAAATGTTGGGAAAGCAGTCTTGTCACATGCAGAAATGAATCAGAGACATTAGCTCAAGGGGCCATTTTTGAGAAGCCCCCACGGCATTCTAGTTATACAGAAACTACTTAGACTGAGCTGGATAGATCAATAGGTAAAGTATTTGCCCTGCAAGACCTGAGTTTAAATTCCCAGAACTTACATAAAAGCTAGCTGTTGTCTTGTACATGTCTGTAATGCCAGTTCTCTCATGAGTAGACAGGAGGTAGAGAGAGGAGAATCCTTGAAAACTAGTGGTCCAGCTAGTCTAGTATACAAGGTGGAAAACACAAGACCCTGACACAAATAAGACAGAAGGGAATAGTCAAAACTTTTGCTCTCCTCTGCCCTCCATGTGTACACAGCGGCGTGTGCCTACCTCCATTCAAATACATGATACACACACAAGTACGAGAAAATAAAGACTTTTAGAATTACGTAAGGCCGGTAAGATGGTTTAGCAGATAAAGGCGCTTGCTGCCAAACCCGACAACCTTAGTTCATTCCCCAGAACAGGGTATGAAAGGGTAGAGGAGAGAATTGACTCTCATAAGTTACCCTCTATCACCACACATACACCATGGCATTATTACCCAGGGTTCCCCTCCACGTACAATAAACAAACAGATGAATAAGTAAAATGTGTTTTTAAAGATTGCTTGGATCCTAAGAACCACACCATCACAGTATTACCTATGAGTTTCCACTCCGACATCTGCTCTGGGGCTGATGCTTGACCATTCCTATTGGAAAAGAAGCACTACCAAAATGGCGTGCTCGAGGGGCATCAGAAATGCTGTCTGTTTTTTTTCTGGGATCTTAGCTACATATGGCAAGTGACAAATCGCAGGAACAGCAATTTGCCTTTTGATTGAAAGTAAAATTCTCCCCTTTATATAACAGATGTTTTTGACAGTTACTTTTGCTGTTAGCAAATCCCTGAAAGGGAAAATAAGCCCGGCAGGTCTGAAGGGGAGAAAAAATGTTGAATAATAAGATCTGAACCCAATTCCTTGGAGATGGAGTAGGGATGAGGAGAGATGACCTATTTATTTTCAAAAATCACTGTTGGGTTTTGTTTTCCTTTGCTCTGTAGAGACAACTCTGGGCTCCCTAAAAGGCACTCGAATGAACAGATTTTCATATGTAGCTTTTATGTATTTCAGGTAGCTGGTTTCTTCTTTGCCACGTCTGCCTCTCCTACACTCCTGGGTTCTACAGGCCAAGGCTGGCTGGTGTGTGGGTAGAGTTTAAAAGCTGTTGAACAGAAGGAGGAAAACCTGTTACAAATCGGAGAAATATTAAGAACAATACTGTTCTAAAGCACAGCTGGTTAGACAGTGTCCTCGTTTTCTTTCCATTGCAATGAGAAAATACCCTGGTAAAAGGGAACTAGCGGGAGAAAATGGTTGCTGTCCACCATGGAGGGAAGTCAAGGCATGCATTCGGGCAGTGATATATCACACTACAGTCAAGAGCAGAGAGAAATGAATGTCCCGTGCTGCCTACTTGTTTGCTGTTTAGACCCAGTTAGCTCACTTCACTCTGACAGAGTGTAGGGCCTAGCCCATGAAATGTTGGAACCCACATTCTGGGTGGGTCTTCCTACTTCAGTCAACAATCAAGACAATCACCCACAAGACAATCTGATCTAGATAATTCTTCATTAACGCTTTCAACTCTCTTCCTAGTAGTGAGTTTCAGGGGTGGGGAGGTGAGATGAGTTGGAGAGAAGAAAAGGAGGTGAGAAAGGATACAATTTACTTTACATTTTTAAAATTGTAAGTGATTTTTTTTTTTAACAGACTCTTTTCCAGAGTGATTCTAAGCTTCGTCAAGTTGACAGCCCAGAGGATTTGAGAAGGCTTACACACACCGGGGTCCATATGCTCCCTTAATATGTAGAATGAGAATGTATGAGTCTGTCTATATATGGTTCTTGATTTAAATGGTGTTTTGACTTTGCAAAGTGGAAAGTGTCATGGTGCTATACATTCAAAATGTACCTGTAATTTTGAGTTATGATCTTTTCCCAAGATAGCCACATGCAGCCCAAGACTCTTTTGGGGAGGTGAGGCAGTGGCAAGTTCTGGGTGTTCATATGATTAGGAGGGAAATATCCAAGCTCCACAAAGTGCTGTATTGTGTACTTGATGCTTAGATGGTAAGGTGTAGCAAATGCACTTATGGTATTATTGGCTTCTGCTGTGTGTGTAGGCATACAGCTTCTGGCATGAGAACGCTCTATCTTTTTTTATTTAAATTTATTTATTTACATCCCAAATGCTGTCTTCTCCTGTTCTCCCCTCACAGAGTCCTTCCCTTCACCCCTCCCCTCCTCCTGTAAGAGTGGGGCCCACCCCCACATGCCAGGTATCCTCCTACCCTGGCACATCAAGTCTCTGCTAAATTAGGTGCATCTTCTCCCACTGTGGCCAGACAAGGTATCCCTGTTGGGGAATGGATAACACAGTCAGGCTACAACTTTAAGGAGAGCCTCCACTCCAGTTATTGGGGGACCCACATGGGGACTGAGCTGCATGTCTGGTACATACGTGTCAGGGGCCTCATTCCAGCTCATGCATGTTTTTTTGGTTTGTGGCTCAGTCTCTGTAAGCTCCCAAGGGACCAGGTTAGATGATACCAATCCACCCACAAAACTTTCAACCCAAAATTTGTCCTGTCTAAAAGAAATGCAGGGACAAAGATGGAGCAGAGACTAAAGGAATGGCTAATGGCTAACCAGCCCATGGGCAAGCAGCAATCCAGGACATTATTAATGATACTGTATTATGCTTGCAGACAGGAGCCAAGCATAATTGTCCTCTGAGAAGTTCCATTCAGAAGTTGACTGAAACAAATGCTGAAACCCACACCCAAACATTGGACAGAGGTTATGGAAGAGTTGGGGAGGGGATTGAAGGCCCTGAAGGGGAACCCCACAGGAAGACAAAGAGAGAACTGTCTCTTAAAGAGACATGCCTCTGGGCAAGTCAGTGAGGGGATTTCCAGAAAGACTTAACTCAGGATTGAAGACCCACCTTGAATGTGAGTGATAGCCTCACATGGGCTGAGGTCCCAGGGTAAAAGGGATAAAAGAGAAAGCCAGCTGAGGACCAGAATTCATCTCTCTGTTTTCTGACTGAGGATTCAATGTAATGAGCCACCTCAAGCTCGTTCCCATGCCTTCCCTGCCATAAAGGACCGAGTTCAAATAAAGCCCCCCTTCTTTAAGTTATGTCTGTCACATATGTGGTATTCCCCACAAGTAAAATAACCAGTACAAAGCATGGGGTCTATGATCGTTGCAAGAATGCTAAGAATATCCTGCTGGTTCTGATGTGGAAAAGATATGCAGCAATCCAACAGACCTTTCAGAGCATGAGATTACATACTATGGAAGTCAGACCAAGGCAGAAGGAGACTAAACGCCTGGTCATTATGGAGCTTTCAGACAAACTCTGGGCTTCCTACTTCTGAAAATTTTGCGTCTAGGAAATATGTGTGCTTAAGAAACCTTTCAAACATATATACAAAATGTGAAGTAACTGCACAGCAAGTACCCACCATCGTTTCTACAACTAACACCTCTATACTTGCTCTACACACACCCATGCATCCATCCACCCTCTGTCTCCCATGTACCTGCAGTATTTTTGGTACATATCAAATGTGTATCAGCAATACCATTACTAAACACATCAGCATGCATAACCACTTCCTAGAACTTAACGTGGTTAAAGTTCTTGCACTTTTCCTCTAAGATAGTTTCCAGGAATAGACCATTCCAACTTTACAGTGATATTTGAGGAGATCTGAAAGACCCCTGCACCCATGTAACCCAATTCCATCATCACTAATTACAATGCTATCACCCCAAAAAGTTCCCTCCTCCCCGTCAAGGATTCCCTTACCGCTGTCCTTTTTCCAGAAGGGACGATTGTTGATTCTTCTTCCTTTTTAAACCATACATTGTTTTTCTCTGTTCTGGAACTTCAGATAAACGGAACCATGTTGGAAGCACTCTTTTGTGTTAAGGTTTATTTCACTTAGAAAGTGCTTTACGATTAAGTCATGTTGTCACACTTATCAGCAGCCTGTGCTTTGCTCTTGAAAGCAGTATTCTGTTTGTGTGAATATGTGACAGTTTGTTTATCCATTCTGCTGCTGACGGACACCTGGTCTGTTTCCAGTTTCTGTGGATTATAAATACACCCATATGAGCACAATTGCACAATTAGTTTTACAGATATTTGTTGTCATCATGTCTTATGGAATTGCTAGCCTGTGTGTGTGTGTGTGTGTGTGTGTGTGTGTGTGTGTGTGTGTGTCCATCTATATAGAGAGATTTATTCTAAGGAATTTCCTCATATTGTGCCTGGTGTTGTCAAGTTCAGATCTTCTGAGTACCAGGCAAAACATGTTGTATCTCAACATGGGACTTGAAGGTCCCTCTCCTTCATAGGCCCCCAGTCCTTCCCTGAAGGTTTGTAGACTAGAGAGGCCTACCCTCTGTTGTCAACAGATTTGAAAGCTAATTTAATCTAAAACACCTATATTGGTATTTGACCCAAGTCTGTACTAAGAGGCACATAAAATTCATCATCATAAATAAATATATGCTAAATCTTATGAGAAATCATGCTATTTTCCCCCAAAGCATTTTTACTATTTTACATTCTTACCAGATTTTAAATTCTACTTTTTCAATGTTCTCAGTATTTGGCTGTTTTATAACCATAGTCACAGTGTCCTGTGGAGTGGAATCTCACTGAGGTCTCAATTTTTATTTTCCTCATATTTAATGGTGTTCTCCATTTTTTACATGTTTAGAGGCTAAATGTGTGTGTATTACATACATCTTCACCTGTTTCTCCACTTATTCATTTGGTTGCTTTGGCCGATTTAATTTAGTTAATATTGAATAATTGAATTTGCCAGATATTTATTTAGCAACTGCTTTTCTATTTATAACATACTGAATAATATTCTTTCATGACTAAATGTTTTTATTTTATTAAATAAAATAATGGTTTTATAAAATGTTTCTTATGAATGGTCATGTTCTTCTGTGACATGTCTGTAAGAAACTTCCTAGTCATAGATTATGAATGTATTTTGGTTTCAATAAGAAAGATTATAAACTTCACAATTTACAACCACATTTATGATCTGTCTTGAATTTATTTTCATGTACAGTGTGAGGAAAGGAATCAGGATTTCATGGAGTCCATGTGGGTATTTAGTTGTGGCAGCCACAGCTAAGATTTCCTTTCCTTATTAGATTGCTTTGGCTTGTTTTTCAGCACCATGACTGCCAAAGGGTCCTCTGTGGGATGCTTTAGTTGGTCACATTGACGTTATTATCATGAATGCCATAGAGTCTACTGTGGGATGCTTCAGTTGGTCACATTGATCTATTTGTTAATCCTTATGTCAATATTACATTTCTTCTGTACTCAAGATTTATGGTCAACTCTTGAGTTTATGTAATTCAAGTATTTCAAATTTTCCTTTAAAAAAAGGATTTATTTACATAGCTAAGTTTTGTATCGATGTAAACTTTAAAACCAGCTTGTAAATTTTGTAAAATCCTGCTAACATTATGATTGGGATCATGTTGAATCTAAAGCCAATTTTGGGCAGAATTGCCATATTAAAAATATTGAGTATTCAGTCTACAAAATCCTCTTTCTGCAATTTTTAGATATTGAATTTCTCTCAGCTATGCCCCATAATTCTCAACCCAGAAATTTTACGTGTACTTTAAAATGAAATCCTAAGTACTTTATGTTGTCTGATACTATTGTAAATTAACTTGCTCTTATTTAATTCCATCTTCAACATTTGCCAATATAATTGATTCTGTGTACTTAGTCTATGTGCTCCAATCTATGAGAGTAAATTTATTAATTTTAGTTGTTTTGAAGATTCTTTAGGATCTTTCTGTGTAACAACTCATGTCATCCTCAAATAAAGATGAATTCATTAAGCCTCTGTGACACTGATACTTTCTGTCACTTGTGGCAGCATTTAATCTTGTCTAATCAGGGGAGTAGCACAAGTAAATCCGAGAAGAGGTGATATCGGACACTCAGATGCTTATACAGCTTTAGGCACCATTTGGAAAATGCTTCCAAATAAATAGTCAACGATGGGGCATTAGTTGAACAAACCCTGGTTGCATAAGCTTGTGATGATAAAACACACAGAACACTTCACATCTTATTCTTGAAAAGTCTTAAGGATATGTGAACCTGCTGATGAATTATGTGGGAAAAAAACCACTCAAGATACAAAGCACGCCAAGTTATTTTGTGTTGGCACACCATGGCAAGGTTCTAGTGCCGTCCTGCAGTCCAAGTTTATGATTGCTGTGGTCTGCAGTCACTACAGCTTCTAGATGACTGTGCTGTCTATGACTCTCAGGTCTGAGGCACATGGTCTCTAGTTGCTGCCACAGGTGAAGAAAGCCTGGCTCATATTTCTTTCTTTCTTTTTTTTTTTAAACATTTATTTTTGATACTTTATTTACATTTCCAATGTTTCCCCTTTTCTAGGTCTCCTCTTTGGAAACCCCCTATCCCCTCCCCATCCCCGCCTCTATGAGGGAATTCCACCTCCCACCCACCTGCCCACCAATTCCCATATTCCCACCTTGACATTCCCCTTTACTGGGGCCTCTAACACCCTCAGGCCCAAGGGTCTTTCCTCTCTCCCTGATGGCCAAGGAGGCCATCCTCTGCCACATATGTGGTCCGAACCATGGGTCCCTCAATATGTATTCTTTGGTTGGTGGTCCAAACTCCAGGACAACTGGGGGGGGGGGTCAGGCCCGTTGACACTGTTGCTCTGTCCATGGGGCTGCAGACTCCCTCAGCTCCTTCAGTCCCTTCTCCAACTCCTCCATCTGGGAACTCACTCTCAAGCCAGCAGTTACTTAAAGTGAAACTTGGGCATTCTGAACTTTTGGGCTAATATCCACTTATCAGTGAGTACATACCATGTTCGTTCTTTTGTGTATGAGTTACCTCACTCAGGATGTTATTTTCAAGTTCCATCCATTTGCCTGCAAATTTCATTAAATCATTGTTTTTAATAGCTGAGTAGTACTCCACTGTGTAGATGTACCACATTTTCTGTATCCATTCCTCTGATGAGGGACATCTGGGTTGTTTCCAGCTTCTGGCTATTATAAATATGGCTGCTATGAACATAGTGGAGCATGTGTCTTTATTACATGTTGGAGCATCTTCTGGGTAAATGTCCAGGAGAGGT
>CM052703.1:116106964-116136596 GCA_028551405.1 Uromys caudimaculatus | reverse complement strand
GCTGGACTGAGAGTGAGGTACCAGATGGAGGGATTGGAGAAAAGTCTGAAGGAGCGGAGGGAATTGGCAGCCCCATGGAGGGAGCAAGAGCGTCAATGGGCCTGACCCTCCCCCTGGTCGTCCTCTAGTTCAGACCACTAACCAAAGAATACACATCTATTGACCCATGATTTGGACTACATATGAGGCAGAAGAATCAACTCGATGGCCACCAGGGAGAAAGGAGAGGACTTTGGGCCTGAGGGTGCTAGGGGCGCCAGTAAAAGGGAATGTCAAGGTGGGAATATGGGAATGGTTGGGCGGGTAGATGGGAGGAGGAATTCCCTCACAGAGGCGGGGAGGGGAAGGGGACACGGGGTTTCTAAAGAAAAGGGGAATCATCGGAAATGTAAATAAAATATCAAAAAAAAAGAGATGCCCACAAAAACAGTTAAGAAAGATATGCCGGAATGTTTGCACCTTGCTTTCAGATGGTTTCAAAGACTAATTTAATTTTTAAATGTATATACAGATATATTATTCTTTGTGTTCTCTTAATCATTACTTATTTTAAGTGTTTCTTGTGAGAAATAGCTGTCTATTCAAAGAATATTATTGAGGTGAAAAATGTTTCCATATGAAGAAGGAAGAAGTTTATGGGCTATAATTCCTCATTAAAGGAAAATCTAAAGAATTATATTTAAGATGTTACAAAGCAAAATAATTAATATGAAGCTATCTAAACAGTCTGAGAAATAACAAAGTTAAAAGCACCAGCAAGATAGAGAAATCCCTGAGCAGCAATAGCTGCTAGGCTGAGAAATTTATGGCAGCGTATTCTAAGGCTCATGCTTTGGTCAGGAAGGGGATAAATATATTGATTAATTTATACTAATTATGAGGATTAGACTCTTAAGGATAACCACGGAAAGAAAATTGGAAATACAGCTTCCAAAAAAATACCATAACATTAAAGAAATGGAATGAGGAAACCATATAGTTTATTAATAAGGGAAAACCACACAAAAGCAAATTGGAAAGGCATAAGAGATGGAAGGCAGAGTCAAATGATAGTAAGTAAGGCATAGCAAGTAAGCCATCCCAACAAATGAGAAGAATGTGGAGTCTGGGGTGTGTGTGCTTCTATCATAGAAAGCCCTGCTCCCCACATGTGCTAGAGCACTATTCACCAAAGTCAGGTTACAGGATCATTACAGGGGCCAATCAACACATGAATGCATGTAGAAAGGTTAGAATATACATACAATGAAATCTTATTGTGCCATAAAAAAAAAGTACAATCCTATCATTTCTAGGAGAACCAATGGAAGCAGCAATTCCCATGGAAGATAAGCCAGAAATGCAAAAGTGTGTTTTCTGACATGTGTGAGATCTAGGTTGAAATAAAAATGATAGAAGAAGTACCTGCTAGGAAAGGAGGGGTCAAAGGAAGGAGGGAGGAGCGTAGGGAATGAGGCTGAACACCGTCAATCTATGTTATTTATACGTGAAGATGCTGCTACAATAGCTCTGGTACTTAATACAGTTAACATACAGTAAATTAGTCTCTGCCAGTGAAATGAGTCAATTCAATCCAGATGAGACTATCTAAAGGCAGATTTATTGGGAAGCAGCTCTCAGGCAGGTTCACAGGTTCCAAGGAATGAGGCCAGGGAAGTCGCTATGGGGAGGGGGACGGGAGGAGAGAGAACACAGGCACAGAGAGAAGAAGAAAGGGGAAACCAAATGTCTGCATTACATAAGGCAGAGCTTCTGAGAGAGGGGAAGGCCAGCCCCTTGGCTGGAAAGTTCAGGGCAGAGAGCAGGGTAACAGGTAGGACTGAAGGATGCTGGGAGAACCTGGATGCCACGTTTGCTTTGGTATGTAAACTATGCACCTCAGCTGTTTGTCTTAGGATCTGAATCACAACAACTAGTAAAAATCACGGGGAAATTTACTAATTTTTCTCACGTGATTTTAGAAATTTCAATATATATTGTTGAAGAAGTTCCTAATATAGAGAAAAAAGATTGAAGTAAAATTATTGAAAACAATATTTAGTGCTTATCCTAAACCAATCCAGGGAAGTGGTGCTAAGAACTAAAGTAGATTTTAAGGTAAATTTATCAGTAAAATTTAAAAATGCAAGTATGAAAGGTTCAGTCTTCCAAGAAGATACACCAACTCTCACCTCGTAGGTCTAAGACACCTGACCAATTCACAAGCCTTAAAGTATGTATCCATCAGTCTCTCAAATTCCTTATTTCTCTAAAACAAATAAATAAGCCAGCAATAATGCTGCTGGGCAGCCGTTCTTGTTGCCATTGCCATCTCTGGACTTCAGCAAAATCTCCGTTCAAATTATTTGCCCATTTATTTGGTGGGATTGTTTTCTCATTATTGGCTTTTGGAAGGTCTACATCCCTCCTGCGCATGCGCTACATCCCCAGACAAAAGGCCACTTTCCTCCTTCCCCCTCCTCTTTTTTCCCTCCACCTCCACACAGAGGCAGCCTCCGTATCCCCTCCCCCCTCCATGAATAAAACTCCCATGAGATCTGTTGCACGGTGTGACTTTATGGATTCTACCACGTAGATCTAACATTTGGTGCCGAGACTCGGATAGGATGTCCGGATGCTTGTGCTCCCCTCCATGGGTTGAGGTCACAGGCTGGGACTCTATTCTCAGTCTGCATGCTCCAGGCTCACTTTCCTGCTACCCGATCTATTGCTGGATATCTGCATCGAACACCACATGGTGAGCTCCCCTTCCCTGGATCCGAGGAAGTGAGTGTTGAGTGTTTGGCATTCCTCTGGTGTCCTTGAGAGCAGAAGAGGTATCCCTGATCACAGTCTTTACAGCTAGAGCCAGCCTTTCTCGATGACACTCACATGGACCTTTTCCCTTGGGAGAGGCTTCACCCTTCGACCAACACGATTCCTCTTTCTCATAAATCCTACCACTAGGTGAACCGTGTTTGCTAGAGCGCCTTGCCCTGGTCCTGCCCAGCCTCATGACAACTATGTCTTGTCCTACCTGTGTTCTTTGGACACCTTGGGCTCAAGCCTGCATCTCTTTTAACTCATGGAAACTTCGTCTTAGTCTATAGCTTCAAGCTCCCTATTGGGATGCCTCTTGGAGAGCCTCAGACGCTACACCTCGAGCTGGATTTAAAGGCTTCTAAAAGCCATACTCCTTTGCAACCAGACTTGGCCTCTATATCTCTTAGATAATGAATCTAAATGGCTACCTAATGATACTTTTGATCTCATTATTATACAGGACCTTTACAATTATTGCCAGCGATCCAGTAAGTGGATGGAGGGTCCCTAGGCTTTCTCTTATCTTCACTCCAAACCTCTCTGTTCTTCCTGTTCCCCCACTCAGCTTCTAGCTATGAAATCCCAACCAGATGAAACTCCACTCTCCTTGCTCCTGCTAATGAGCCTCTTCCTTACTGACAGCTCCCTCACCTCCTCTGGCTTCTTCAGCCTCCTCTCCTCCCTCTCCAGTTATAGGCCTCTCAAATGGTTCCACACTGGCACCTACTTTCACCTCACCAACAGTTTATAGTCCCCCCTCCCCCCACATACACACACTTGCTCTATGGCCAAATCTACTTTTTCCCACCCAGCCTAACCCAGCCTCAGTTCTGCACAAGGTTGCTGGGGTGAATGGCCTGGTCAGTGTACATATTACCTTTTAATTGAATGAACTTTCTCAAATTAAAAAAAAAAAAAAAAGACTGCGATCCTATACCTCTAACTCCTCTGCTTTCATTAAAGAATTTCAATATATTACTCAATCCTATAGTCTCACCTTCCATATCTATAATTCTCACTAGCAACCTACTCCCCAAGGAGCACAGGTGAGTTTGGGAGCAGGCTAGAGTACATGAAGATGAAATACACCAGACCAACAAACAACAGTACACCTGACTGAGTCTGAGGCGGTGCCCGTCCAAGATCCCTAATGGAATTAAAATACCCAGGTGACATTTTAGCTAGATATCAGTTTATAACTTGCCTCCTGGCCAATCTCCATAAGGCTGCCCTTAAACCAGTAAATTATGAAAAACTCCAAGAAGTCAGCTAGGACAAACATGAAAACCTGTTTCAAGTTTTAGAGTGTCTTACAGAGGCCCCCTTACAGTATAGGAATCTAGACCCTGAAAATCCAGAGGGTTAACAACTCCTGATGACCTATTTCTTTTCCCAGAGATCCCCAACATTAGGGCCAAGCGTAAGTGCTTGGACAGAGGACCCCTAACTCTACAGGCAGAAGTCTTAGTGTTGGCCTTTAAGTTAAACCATGGGAAAGATGAAAAAGCTTGCAAGCAAAACTACCAAATGCTGGTCAAGGCTATTCAATCGGCTTCAATGGTTGCTCGCTCGGGATCCCCTGCCTCCTACGGCTTGATGACCACCACGTCCCTGCTTTAAATGTGGTCAGGAGGGTCACTGGGCCCAGGCCTGCCCCAATCCCTGCAAGCCACTGGGGCCATGTCCAAAGTGCCATCAAGAGGGACACTGGGCTGTTGATTGCCCTCATGTTCCTCATGGCACAAGGATATCACTTCCAGACCCACTTCCAGCCAATCTCCTAGGCCTGGCCACGGATGACTGAGGAAGCCTGGGCTCCCTGGACCTGGCCACTGTCATCTCTAACAGGGAGCCCAGGATAGTCATCACAGTATCAGGGTGATTCATCTCCTTCCTTCTGGACACGGGCCACTTACTTGGTCCTGACAGAGACCCACTTCTCCTTTTCCATTTCCCTGTTGCTGGGGACAGCCTTACCAACCTTGCCAGACCCCATCAGTCAATTGCATTTTCAGGGATGTTCTTTTCACCCATTTTTTTCTGGTGCTGCCAACCTGTCCCGTCCCCTTATTGGGAAGGGATCCTCGAGCCAAAGAGGGAGCCTCTATTTTCTTTGCTCCCCCATTTGCCTGACCTCAAGCTCACAAGCAGCCCCTCTCCTCCTTCTCCTAGCTACCCAACCTACTGGTTCTAACACATCATTTCCTTTGCCAGCTTCTCAGGTGGATCTCCAAGTCTTGGATGTCCAAACCGCCTCTGTTGTTAAACACCATTCTCCCATTAGCATACAATTATAGGACCCTACTCAGTACATCACCCAAACTTAGTACCCTCTCTCCAGAGCCTCAGGGGACTCAAGCCTATCATCTCGGACCTCCTAAGAAAAAACTTTTACCTTACTTCTCCTTTTAATATCCCTATACTTGCAGTTAAGAAGTCCAATGGAACCTACCACCTGGCTCAAGATCTCCAGCTCCTTAATTCTGCAGTAGTCTCTCTTTATGCTACCATGGCTAGCCCTTATCCTGTTCTTTTCACTATCCCCCCCCCCCCCGGGAACTTCTTGTTTCTTAGTTCTGGATCTCAAAGACGCATCCTTCTCTATCCCCCTGGATACCCAGTCACAAAACATTTTTGCCTTTACCTGAACTGACCCTGACACCCACTTCTCTACCCAACTCACTTGCACTGTCCTACCTCAGGGTCAGTTCAGCCCACACCTATTTGACCAGGCTCTGGCTTCTGATCTCCTCTCTTTATTTCTCCCTGAATCTAAACATATACAGTATGTAAATAACCTTCTTCTCTGCAGTTCATCCCTACAGATTAGCTCTTCTAATTTTCTTGTCCAGCTGGGGCTACAGAGTCTCACCTTCTAAAGTCCAATTGTCCATGCCTCAGGTCACCTACTTGGGACTAACAATTACTTCGACCCACAAAGCCATTACTTTAGATAGAAAACACCTAATCCTATCTCTAGCAGGCTCCTCTACAAAAGAGGAGATTTTTTTTATTCTTTTTTTTAATTAGATAGTTTCTTTATTTACATTTCAAATGTTTTCCCCCTTTCAAGGTCTCCCCTTCAGAAACCCTCTATCCTATCCCCTTCCCCTGCCTCTCTGAGGGTGCTCCCACACCCATCCACACCCACCCAAAAAGAGGAGATTTTTATCATTCCTAGGAATAGCAGGCTTCTTATGCTCCTGGATCCCTTCCTTTTCCCGCCTTGCTCACCCCTTTTATGAAGTAACCTTAGGCCCCTCACAGGAACCCCTTTTCCTAAGCCCTTTCAAAAGTTCCAACAGGCCCTACTTCAGGCCCCAGCCTTACACCTCCCAGACCTAACCTATCTGTTCTCCCTCTATGTAACAGAAAAAGAGAGTCATGCCCTTGGGTCCTAGGTCACCAACCGGGACCCTCCTTTGCACCCGTAGCATACCTGTCAAAGAAATTAGACCCGACCACCCAAGAATGTGCACCCTGAATACATGCTTTAGCTGCTGCTAAGCTCCTTACTCATGAATCCAAAAATCTAACTTTGGGTCACTTACTTCTCTTCTTATAACCTGTCCCAGCTCTTAACAAGTTCTGCCTCCCTCCAGGTATTTTTCTCTCCAGGTAGCCCCAGTAAGTAACTCTACACTTACTTTACAATCATGCCTACCTCTTAATATCTCAAATCTTCTTCCTAACCAAATGCTCACCACCCCCCATCTCATTCTTGCCCTGAAACCTTAAATGAACTACGGCCCCATCCCTTGCACATATAGGAGGGCACATTGCGTCAAGCCATCTATGCCTGCTACACAGACGGCAGCTCTTTTATAGATGAAGGAGCCCGAAGAGCTATCTATTCCATAGTGTCAGATACTCAGGAGGTTGAGGCACAGACCTTCCCTGCCCACATCACTAATCAACAGGCTGAACTAGTAGCTCTTATCTGTGCCTTCTATTGGAGCAGGGACAATCCCTAAACATCCACACAGACTCTAAATATGCCTTCCCTATCTTCCAGTCCCAGGCTGCCATCTGGAAAGAGAGTGGATTACTTATAACCAATGAGAACCAAATTATGGCCATGCTAAAACCATCTCCCCACAGGTACTGGAATTGTCCACTGCCAGTCCCGCCAGCCCGACAATTTCATCATCTCTAAGGGAAAATAATCAGTGTGGTGAGGCAGCTAGACTACAGCCAGTGGAGGCCCAGGCCTGTCTCACCCACTACAGGACATTCTCACACTACAGCCCACATCCCCACGGTCACGCCTGATACTCATCAAACTCTGTCCTATCGGCACCAGCTCTTTCATCCTAGAAGCCAAGCCTTATCTCACGTTGTTAAAACCCAACTACAACCTACCCCTGAGGACTTGAGTTTCTTAAAGTCTTTTACTGCCTCGTAAAATCTGTCCAGATATCATAGCCCCCCCCCTTCCTACCCACTAGGCTATAGAGGCTCCCTACCTGGGACAAATTGGCAACTTGACTTTACCCACATGCCCACAGTCAAATGTGCCAGGGACCTCCTAGTCTTGGTAGACACCTTCTCAGGGTGGGTAAAGGCATTCCCCACGACCAACAAAAAGGCTTAGACAGTCTCTGATCTCCTCCTCTGTGAGATCATCCCTTGATTTGGAATCTCTGCCTCCTTCTAGTCAGACAATGGTCCTGAATTCATTTCCTCAGTTTCCCAAACCCTTTCTAAAGCCTTCAGCATCTCTTGGAATTTTCATATCCTGTACACCCCAGTCCTCAGGAAAGCTAGAACAGACTAACCACTCCTTAAATAACACCCTTGTCACCTGTCACAGGAACTTCACCTTGATTGAGTGAAGCTCCTGCCATGGGCCCTTTTCAGGCGGCAGGCTCTCCTCTAGTGACTTCTTTCCATCTTGCCTCTCCCTGATTGCCTACTCACTCCCTTACTTAGTCATGTCTGCTCTCTCCTACGGAACTTTACTATCCACCATCTACCACGGTCAGACTCTATCTCCGGTCCACTCCCCATCATCTTTGGAGATCAGGTCTGTCTCTTCCCTCTGGACTATCATCCCTCACCTTTCCCCCCCACATGGCAGACCCCCTTTAAGGTAATTCTCGTGACCCCTTCTGCTAAACGTGAGGGACTCCCTCATTGGATTCAGCTGTCTCACCACAAACTCTTTATCCTCCCTCCTGAGAATAACTTCCCTTCTTACGTATCAGTCCCAACAAGACCCTTAAGGTTCAGAGGACACTGAGACTTTGTGCCCAGTTCCAGAAGAATGAGGTTTATCTTTAGCAGCTGTGATTGACCCTACTGAATTGGATATGAATTTTTCTTCCCCTTTCTCTTTTGTTTCTTTCTGTCCAAGGTAACTCTTACATATGGAAATTCAAAGTTCAAGAAACTCGAATTCCTAACAGTCTCTTAGAATAAGGTCAGAAAATTGTTCTGTAGCTGATGTCAGGAGCAGATTGAAATCCCATCCCTTCTCCATCTCTCCTTCTGTGTACTGTGACCTTCTTGTTTGCTTCCTCTTTGGCCAGACGGAAAGTTATTACAAAGAATGGCCAGACAGATATGGAGGTCAATAGCATTTGTCGATTGTAAGGAAAAAATTACCTCCTCTATCTACAACCCAAGACCCTCTTCTATATTCCAGACCCATGGAATCCCAGGTGGGAAACTCTACTGCCACTACAACCCTGGGCTCCTGATAAACATAATTAATATCCAGAGAAAATATGTCCCACTTACCCAAGCCCTGGAGATAGGGGAAGTCTAAGAGGTAATTAAACGCTCCTGCAAAGTCACTGCATCTTTGACATCCCATCTCCTAAATAATATAAACCTGCCATTTCATCTCCTGCTTTAGACTCTGACCTTAGCCTATCGGCTCCTTAATGTCACCCAGCCTGACTGCTTCAGAAATTGCTGACTGTGTGCACCTTGTAGGACTAGCTCAAAACTGCCACTTACCCTAGCTAGCTTCTCCAGTTACCCTGCCAAATAATTGCTTTGCCCTTCACCAACTGCCCTGACCCTGGTGTTGCCACAAGTCCCTACCTTTTCTATGTCACCCTCTTTGGCATGGCAAACTGTTTTAAGGCATCTGGGACACATTCTCTAGGGGCATTAAGCTCCCTAGAACTACAGCAAAACCATAGCTCTTGATACCTCATCTCCTAGAATCCATAACACCTTGATTCTTTATGGTGCTCAGGTCTAACATCACCTATCTGCCAGCAGGCCAGGAGTTTGAATGCTGGTGTTTCTCTTTCCCAAATTAGGGGTGATACACAGAGAGGAGCCTCTACTGACCTCATTCATGAACTCCACAGCCTCCCAGCATAATAGAAGGGCAGTTCAAATCTTGCCCCTTCTGGCTTTGACAGGAATAACCATAGGTGTCACCACCACCACCAGGACAGCAGGACTGGCCACTTCCCTAACCTTGTATCATGAGTCTTCTTCCCAGTTTATCCAGGATCTGTAGCAGGTGGCCCAAACTATACTCACTCTTTAAGGACAGATGGACTCCCAGACAGCAGTGGTACTTCGAAACCAAAGGGGATTAGACTTTCTTACAGCAGAAAAAGGTGGTCTTTGCCTCTTTCTCCAAGAGGAATGCTGTTTCAATATCAACCAGTTGGGTATAATGAAAAACAAAATTCAACAACTCCAGAGAGACCTCCAGAAGCGTAAGGAACAACTTGATGTCTCCAACCCCTGGGCCTTTGAAAGCCTCACATGGAAGTCGGTATGCCCTTCTTGACTGCTTTGGTTTTCTATTTTCCCTTTACTGTTTGTTCCCTGCGTTATCAATCTCTTCTCTACAGTTCTCCAATAACAAATACAAAAAAATTCCAACCAAACGACTAATCAGTTACCTTTACAGGATTACCAACTGCTGGCCACAGAGCCTGAGGCTAGTGACTATCAACCATGCTTTGGTGATGAGGAGCAACTGTACCCTGAAGATGACAATGCCCGCAGGCAGCAGGAAGTAGCCTAAGGAGAATGATACCCTCATGCCTGCCTCACCATCACTTCCTCTCTAGTCCCTCCTCTTTCTAATAAACAAAAGGGAGGAATGTTAGCTATCAGGCATCTCCACAGCCAGCCCTAGGGGCCCGGAGATAACCAGACACATCATCACTAGCTGCCGAGGTGACATATTCCTACTGTTGCCTCTGAGGCAGCCTCTGTATCCCTTCCTCCCTCCCTGAATAAGTCTCCCACATGAGATCTGTTGCATGATTTGGCTTTATGGATTCTGCCACATAGATCTAACACTACATCTATTTGGGATACAAAGTGTCTTATCAGCTATGTGATTTATAAATACACTGAACGCTTTTTCTTAGGGAGACCTAAAGAAATATCTATGTGCCCTGAATAGAGACTGTATAGACAAACCAAAGAAAGTCCAGCCTGGTGAGGCCTGAGTTTACTGGGGTCACTTACAGGATCATGAATGACTCAAAAGCAGAGGTACACTAAGAACCTGGAAGCACCTCTGTAGTGAGAATTTTTTTTAAAAGCACAGTTATGTTATATGAGTATGCTTTTGTTGGCTGCTTCAGATTATCCACAGATGCTAATTATGATTGTCTCATGCTCTTGGAGGGGAGTGATTTTTGCCAGCTGCACATAGCTTAATTTGGAGGGCTCTGCAGAGGGTAAGAATAGGAGAGCCCCAAAAGGGCTTGTGACTGCTGTTGCTCCACCTACAGCTGCTGGTTCCTGCTGCTGCTTTGCTACTGCTGGGTTGCTGGGTTGCTGGGTTGCTGGGTTGCTGGGTTGCTAGGTTGCTGGGTTACTGGGATATTGGGATGCTGGGTTGCTGGGATGCTGGGTTGCTTTGATGCCTGGGTTGCTGGGTTGCTGGGTTGCTGAGTTGCTGGGTTGCTGGGTTGCTGGGTTGCTGAGTTGCTGGGTTGCTGGTTGGAGAAATCCTGACCACAATGACTGGACTTGCCCCCAGGGAACACCCCTAATTAGAGGAAAATAATCTAAAGAGGTCTTTCCCCTCTAACCGTCTTTCTCTCCTATCTAGTGTTGGGCTGGGTTGGAAGGGATTAGGGAGGAATAAGGGTTGAAGGGTGATAAATATAAGAACCCAATAAAGTAGCTAAAATAAAAAAAGTCATGCCCACACACAACACTGTAGAGCATACCTGCTAACTGTTTCTCTCATGTTAATTCCACTAGAGTCCCATCCCAGCTGGTTGTTTACTTCTTTTAGAACCTGGGGAGAGGCAGGGCCTCCTGAGGAGGGAGTTCCCTCTTCCCCATGTAGGTGTGTTAATTGGCTTGATCTCTGTAGGTGATCACAGTGCCTTTGCTTCCAGACAGCCAGTTAGGTCCAACTATGAGGAAACAGCAGTGCAGCAAAGTTTTTTCTTGCAGACTGTAGCTCGTCTTTTCATTTCCTTAACATCGTTTTCTGCAAGCAAAAGTTTTCCATTTCAATGCTGTCTTCTGTGATATTTTCTACGTGTTTTGTACCTTTACAGCTCGAGCCATGAAATGTTTGCTCACTCTGTTTTCATAAATTTTTCTTCTAGAATTTTTATACTGCTAACATTACACTTAGATAAATGATCTATCTTAGTTCATTGATGGGATTTGCCTGATACATGATTAGGGGTGTGTCCTTAGCTTGTAGCTGTGCCTTAATGTTCAAAGCATCCTGAAGAATGCTTTCAATTGATATTTAAAGATAGTTGATCTTGATCTTGACCTATGTGAATGGCACCATTCTATAAGCTGGGATCCCAACTGTATAAAAAGGAAAAAGTAGCTAAGCACCAGCATTCATGGCCCTGCTTCCTGAATGCAGATGCACTGTGACCAGCTGCCTCCTGTTTCTGTTGCCATGGCTTCCCTGTCATGATGACTGTGCTCTAGGGAACTGTGAGCCAGAGCAAATCCTTCCTTCCATATGCTGTTTTTAATAGGGATCTGGTCATAGCAATGAATAAAGCAACTGGTACCCGAGTCCCCAGACAGCACAGGGAACAGAATTTACATATCCTCATAGAGCATATACTGACATAAACATATTTAAATACACTGAAATAAGTCACAGCATGTTTATGACCCCAAAGAAATCAATAGATCAATTAACAGATAGTCCCAAATATTAATACTATGAGTATCACTTTTAAGCCATCCATTAGACCAAAAAAAAAAAAAGAAAGAAAAAAGAAAAAAACCAAAATTAGGAGATATTATGAACAAAATGAAAATGGAAACACCAATTATTAAATTGGTGGGTTCATCAAAAATAGAAAATTAAAAAATTCAGAGCATTAAATGTTGATAATTCTTATTTAAATCTCAGATTAATCATTAAAGCCTACCTTAAGAAACAAGAAAACCCTGGGCGTGGTGGCACACGCCTTTAATCCCAGCACTTAGAAGGCAGAGGCAGGTGGATTTCTGAGTTCAAGACCAGCCTAATCTACAGAGTGAGTTCCAGGACAGCCGGAGCTACACAGAGAAACCCTGTCTCAACAAAACAAAGCAAAAACAAAGAAGAAAAAATAGAAGGAAATTAAATCTATATAAGCAGAATTAAGGTAAATTTTCCATAACAACTAAATCACACTCATGTTCACAAAGCTAAAATATATAAACATTGATACGCAAATGGGTAAACAAATATGGAATATGTGGATAATGTAAGATTATTCAGCATTTAAAAGGAGATAAATTCTGACAGGACAAACAAGGATGAATCCTGATTATACTAAATAAAATAAGTAGTTATCAAATGAAAAACATCTGTGTCTTTCAATTGTGTGAGGAAGGAGGTAGACTGCTGTTCCCACGGGAGTCCAGGGAAGGAGAAAGAGAGGAAGAGTGGGAGTCCCTGTTTATTGAGTAGAAGGAAAAGCATCCTGGAGGCTAACTGCACAAAATACAACGAACTTTGGATGAATTGAACACTTGGCATGGTTAAGATGATAAATTTTGGATTACATATGTTTAATTTTATCACAATTAAAAGTAAGACCATGGACCAGTGAGAAGAGCTAAAGGTGATTGCCACCAAGCCTGATAACCTGAGACCAGTCCCTAAGCCCGCATCCCACATGGAGGCACAAGGACAGAAATGACTCCCTCAGAGTCACCCTCCACATGTACTCCATGGCACACATGCGTAAGAGGGGGGGCACAAATAAATTTAACAGATTTAAAATATAAAAATGAAATTATACTCATTAAGCAATAAATCCTCCTCTGCACTTTGTATTTATAACTTGGGTACTCATTACATTATTTACTGATCCCATTTCTGACTTTCTTCCTAGGCACCTAATACTTTGATATTTCTGTTTCTATCACGGATTTATTGGCTGGATTTTTCATGGTCACATGGATTTATAACATGCCTCCTTAAACTTAACAGAGTTTTCTTAACAATACTGTCACTTCCCCTCATACGCAGTATGAAATCTTAAAAAAAAGATCCAGCCACTTCTCTCTTGGCCTTTCTGCTGTAGCTGGTGAACGTGTGAATTTTTACATATGTTATAGAAGCCATAATATAGTCCTCATTATTCCTGCTTCAAAGAGCAAATTATCATTTTTTTTATTTTAAAAATATACAAAAGGAAAATCATTGTCTTTCCCCATGTACCAGGTCTAGCCTCCTGTCTCTCCCCATGTACCAGGTCTAGCCTCCTGTCTCTCCCCATGTACCAGGTCTAGCCTCTTGTCTCTCTTCTTGGACCCTGCCTCATTTGTGTAGCTCCAGATGCCCAATTGCTCTCACATTCCTCCTGTCTGAAGGGTTTTCTTTAACAGATTTCTTTTTTTGGTGTGATTCTGCTGGCAATAAAGTCTTTTTAGCTTTTTCTTTTTATGTCTACAAAGGTCTTTATTTGCTTTCGTTTCTGACAAGAGTCGAGTTGGTTTTTTTTTTCCCCCTTGACCATAAAATTCTAGGTGGAGTTAAAATTTTTATTCCTTTCCTTTCAAATGTCACTCTACTACAGCCTGGCTTTCATTGTTTCTGGCAGTAAATCTGCCATTGCTCTTCATTGGCCATCACCTATGTCCTTTTTCCTGGATGTTTTAAACATTTTCTTGTTCTCCTTCTTCAGTTGTGGGTTGCCATAGTATTCTGCTCCTTTTTCTCTGTGCTCGATGTCTCTTGAGCAATCTGGGTCCACTCTTAATGTTCATTTAATTTGAAATTCAGGGATAATGGTTGTTTCAAATATTTTTCTCCTCCGACACTTTTCCTGTGACCAGATTGCCTGCTGTCATTAGAGACCTCTTCGGGCTTTGGTATTTTCAGGTTGTTTGTTTGCTTTGTTCTTCTTT
Organism: Uromys caudimaculatus; assembly: GCA_028551405.1. Classification (NCBI taxonomy): domain Eukaryota; kingdom Metazoa; phylum Chordata; class Mammalia; order Rodentia; family Muridae; genus Uromys; species Uromys caudimaculatus. The sequence goes on along the minus strand of CM052703.1, from coordinate 116,122,469 downwards.
CAGAATAGTGTCTATTCTGAAAGCCCACCACCAATCCTTCTTCTCCCCCCATCTAATTTCTATTACCCCTATGAGGTATCATCTTTAATTTTAATGTTCTAACTCCCACCCTCAGGGGAGTTATCCACTTATCTCCATTCGTCACACACCCCCTCCCCATCTTTTAGAGGGTTGGAGGCCCATTTCTATTGTAGGTTGGATGCATTGTCTGTTAGATTTGCCATCGGTGACGCCCTCAGCCTGCTTCTATTGTGTAAGACTGGGTTGCCTCCACTTCCTCAGTTCTGGTATTACATGTGCACACTACTATGTCTAGCTCCATCTAATGTGGGTTTGGGGATGAAGCTCGTGTCTTCATACTTGCTCAAAAAGCTCTTCACTGAGTGAGCGTTCTTCAATCCCTCACTGAGCAACTGTTTAATACGCAAGTCAGAAACTCCAACTTTTTTTTTTCCAATTAAAATAAATCTAATACAAATAATCCAAAGGTGTACTGTTTTGATACATGCTCAGGGCTAATGGTAACAAAATATTAGAAGTCTTTGTTTTCTGCAATTCAACTATTATATGCTTGTAACAGTAGATGTATGGGGTGATGGCTACTCTTGGTTGCCAACTTGACTACATCTGGAATTAACTAAAACCCAAAAATGAAGGACACACCTGTGAGGAATTTTTGCTTAGTTTGAAGAAGGAAGATCTACTTCTAATCTGGATCTATAAGGTAGGAAGACATACTTTAGGTGTATTAATAGATCTCTGTGTAAGGTTTCATATGCAAATGAGGTGAAGGAATTAATCCAGATCACATGAGCTAGAAAACCCCACCTCTAATCTGGGCCACACCTTCTTCTGAAACCCTGTGTAAGGACAGAAAAGAAGAAAACTCTTTCTCTTTGCCTGCTTGCCATGGCCTTGCTAACAAGTTCATTAGAACCTATTTCTTTAGAATTCCAGCGTGTGCTGAAGACCAGCTGAGATATCAAGCCTTGTGGACCGAGCACCTACGGGGTTCTTAGACTTTGTATTCATAGTCAGTCACCATTTGACTAGCTGGGTCACAGCCTGTAAGTCATCCTAATGAATCCCCTATAGTTAGAGATTCATTCTATAAATGCCGTTACTCTAGAGAACCCTAATACATACGGTAAAAACACTATAATTTATAACATACAGTAGTCCCACATCTGAACCAACTTTCCACATTTTAGATTGGCATGGAAAAGCAAATGACTAGAAGTCAAACAGAGGAGGAACCGTAGAAGAGGCAAGAGCTCAGGAAGGACCACGGGGGGGGGGGGGGGGCATCCATGTGTGAAACGTTATTATAAAACTCATCGCTTTGTGGTAATATATGTTAATAAATACATCATATAATCCACAAAACAAATATTTATTATGAATAAGTAAGAAGACAATAAAGTTTTGGTGAGTGGGTAAAAACAGGACAAATTAAAAACAGAAATAGGGACTGGGGAGATGGCTCAGCAATTAAGAGCACTTGCTGCTCTGACAAAGACCTGGGTTCAGTTTCCTGCATGTACACTTATATATAGCTCTGGTTTCAGGGTTCCAATGCCCTCCCTCTTCTGGAAGATACCGGTCTGTGGATACCAGACGTGCATGCAGTGTGCATACATACATACAGGCAGTATTCATATCCATAATATTAAAAAATCAATCTTTAAAAGACAACAAGAAACAGGCAATAGGTATATGGGAATTTGTCACCTCTCTGGGAGAAGGGCGAATTATTTAATGGTGTTGGGATGTATTTTCTATCTGAGAAAACACTGAATTTGTTCCGGCCTCTCACCTTGAACGAAGTAATCAAATTCAGGAATAGGATTAACCCTTGCATTTATGCCCATGTAGGTGTGTCAATAAATGGTTAGAGGCAGTATTGCTCATAACAACAAGATGGAAGTACTGACGTAAACATCACAAAGAAGATATGAGCAACTGCCATGCAGAGACGCAAATGAACTGCACTATACAGGGGAGTGAGTCTGGGTTTTTTTTTTTTTTTTTTTTTTTTTTTTTTAATCACGCTGACTTCATTCTTCCTTGTTTCAAAATGAGAAAGGAAATGAAGCCCCCGTTTAAACATATACATACCCGTGACAAGCACATAAGGGAAAAGCATGATAATAAAAGTTTAAGAACAATGCTTACTTGGATTGGTAAAGCAGCGTGTCTGACGGGGGTGGCTAGTGCCGGAGAGAGAAAGGGGCTTGGGAGAGAACCCAGAGACTTTGTGAGCAGGTTTGCAAGGCTCTGTATTCTAAGCTTGGTGGTAGAGTTACATGCATCTGTTCTAGGATTGGGCTTCATCATTTATGTTAATATAGGTATGAATTTTATCATCGTAAACAACATGAAATTCGAAGAGATCAGCAGCTCCCCTTGTCCCATCCTATTCTTGAGGACTTTACAATGTGTGGGAACCCTGCACAGCATATCCAGAAGGAGACCTGGCTTTCCTCGCTGATTCCCTACCTCCATGGTCTCTTCGGTATTCTGAACCCTGGTGGCTTCAGGTCCTACCACCTCACCCCCACCTCTGTGGGAAGTAGTCCCTCTTCAGTTTGCCTTCCCTTTCTCTCCTAAATCCACATTTTCTACCTTCCAATTAACTCTCTCAGTGGTTTTAAAGCAGCCAAAACATCACAAGTGGAAAGTTCTGTTGAGTGCAGGGGACAAGAAGCAGGTGCTGGCATCTCTCTTAGCAACTGTGAATTCTCTGTAGACAACAGGGTGACAGTTATTGCAGCTGGGGTTCTTGAAGGTCTTTGAGCAGAAGACAGTAAAAGAAGTGGGCTTTGAAAAGCAGCTGGGACTTTGATTGATGGGGAAATAAACATGACCGTCATAGCAGGGAGATATTACCCAGCTTTTGGAACATCGAGCCTTTTAGCTCGACTCGTTGAGAAGTAAGTGATAACATTTAATGGAATTAAAATGTCATATTAGAAAGTTAGGTCCTAGAGCCAGAGAGGTAGCCCAGTGGTTCAGAGCCCTTGCTGCTCATGAAAAAATCCAGAGTTCTGTTCGTGTCATCTATATGTGGCAGCTCCTAATCGCCTGTAACTTCAACTCCAGGAGACCTGACACCCTCTTCTGGCCCCCTCAGGTGCCTGCACACATACATGATTAAAATAAAAAATAATCATTAAAAAAATAATTCAGATCCTTATACGTTATCCAGTTAGCTGAGTAACTGTGAATATGACTGGAATGTCCTAGTTACTCTTGGGTCCTGACTGAGGACACTGTGTCCTTACATTTATAGTCTGGAGTTAGAATGAGGTGAAAGAAAGAAAGAAAGAAAGAAAGAGAGAGAGGGAGGGAGGGAGGGAGGGAGGGAGAGAGAGAGAGAGAGAGAGAGAGAGAAAGAAAGAAAGAAAGAAAGAAAGAAAGAAAGAAAGAAAGAAAGAAAGAAAGAAAGAAAGAAAGAAAGAAAGAAAGAAAAAGAAACTCAGAGACAAGTGTCTCCTGTCCAGGGCTTCACACCCCAGTGGAGTTGAAAACCAAAATCAAGGGTTCAGAGCTAATACAGCAGGCCAGCTTCCCAGCTTCCCTGAAGCAGGTCTGTAGTTTGCGGTTTGCCAGTTTGATTGGAATCAGTGTCACTAACTACAAGAACTGTCCAAATTAAAGCACAACAGCAAATAGTCCATTTTTGCCTGGCTCAGCACACTATAAATCGAACCGGTGGCAACCGGGTGCTATAATGTTCAAGAGAGCTTATCATTAGAGATTCTCAGAAAATGCACATTCCGTTGTACAGGAACACAATGGGCTCTGTGTCCACAAGCCCCACAGACCCCATTTTAAAAGTTCAGACCACAGAGATTTGTGTGGTGTGTGAATTGGAGTGCTGTGGTCATTAAAGCACGAATTTGCCTCATCTGGACAAGAAGCTCTGAGGAAGAACTAGGCTTGCCCTTTTTTACAGATGGACAGTGAGTTACTGGTGCTGAACATGGCCAGTGGGATCGCCCTATGCACCCCTTCAGCTGGTCCTTTCTATTGTCTGTATTGCAAACCTCCCTGTATTGCTATCGGTGTAGATCGATGTGTCCACCTGCTATACAGTGGCAGGGCGAGCTATCTACGATCTACCTTTGCTTATCGCTGCATATTGACTGAGATCTTGGTGGTACTCAACAAGCTGAGTCTCTCTTCCCAGCACTTATCCATCATCCCCCAAGTACTAACAGAACTCTTTTGAAAAGGAAGAGGCTGCCAAGGCATATGCCAAAATTATATTGTATTTCATCTTACTCTGGAAGTAACGAGATCGTTTAGCCTGAAATGTAATTTAAAAGTGCAATGTGCCTTTTTCCTCTTCTCCACTTTTGGTAATAGCTTCAGAGACTGCATGCAGCTAACTGACTGACACATCAGTAACAGGTACAGAATGAAACCTGTTCCTTCCAGAAAACGAATGTCTGACAAGAAGGCTGGACAGAAGTCAGGACATGGGTCTGTGCTGACAGCTCAGCTCCTAACAGGTAGGGATCTATAAACCTCGCTTTGACACAAAGCTGCCTTCACAGCGAAGATTGAAGCCAAGTTCACATGCAGATTAAGCTTTAAAAAAAAAGAAAAGAAAAGAAAAGACACCCAAGCAGCAGCTCAAAGGCATTCCCTTCCTCCCTTTTCTCCTCTGCTTCTCCGTTGAAGAATGACATGCTTAACTTCCATGGCTGAGAAACAGCAGCTGATTCTGATCACATAACACCTAAGATATTAACAGCTCCAGGTGTGTTTGACAGTTCTCATGGGGTGTAATGTGAAAAATCAGTGGTGTTGGGCAAAGCTGGAAACGTAATGGCCCAGGAAAAGCAAATTCCACATTCGAGATGAAGTCACACCTCATAAGGCAGCTAATAGTTTTAGAGTCACATATTTAAGAAGAAAGTGGTAATTATATGATAAAATATTAGCCAAGCTCCAAAAAACAGAGCTAGGGAGACAAATCTACATATGTTAAGGAACTCGCCCAGATTGGATTCCAGTTTGCTCTTCAGTTACCTAAAGTTCTTAAGTCTGGAATGTGTTCTGAGTATATTCATCAGGCAAAGTGGGTGGGACTCAGAAGAGCCACATCCTGGCTTCTACAGGAACTATCAACTCACCCTCCTGCAAATCACCTCATCTGTCCCCTCTTTGGGTTTTTTCCCCCCACCAATAAATGAGAGCTATGATTGAGGCATAGCTTCTGTTATGTTACAGAATGTTGTGGTTTTTAAGGTTCATTTTTAATGTCTGCTTTTAAAGCACTGAGATTTCAAATAGAGCTTTGCTTTTCTTCAAGCGTAAGCTGCCTGGAAGTTCACATGACTGAGGAACTGAGGAGGCGCATTCCAAGCCTGCCTATTCAGAGTTTATAGAGAGCAAGATGCAAGTGCTTCTGACTCAGCCGGTCTGGGGACCGATGTGAGGCTCAGTCCTTTTAACAAGCTCCCATGTGACTCTGCTACTGCTGTTCTGAGAACTATGCTCTGGGTAGCAGGGTTGAGAATGCCTGCACATTAGAGTTGTCTCGTGCAACCGCCTTCTTAAACTTGGTGCATGAGGAGCCTAAGGGCTGATTTAGCTTTTGGTTCTGGCTCCATAGATCTGAACTGAGACTAGCAATTTGTGTTTCTAATAAGCTTCCAAGTGACATTGTTGTTGCTGGCCCAGGGTCCACATTTGAGTCTATGGACTATAGTGGGGAAATGGGGGTAGAGACAGAGACAGAGAGACAGAGATGATTATAGTAGAATAAAACAAAAGCTACATTAACACACTGTGATTTTTTTAATTATATAAGATGCGTATTTAAAACGGGTGAAGAGTGTGCTTCAGTAGTAGAGAATGTTTTTAGCATACATGTGGCCACAGGTTTGATTTCTCAAGACCGTATGCACACATATGCCCAAAATGTAGAAGACAATGTACCAGAGATTGTTTTATGAAGTGGGACTGTGGCTGAATTTGGGGTCACAGACTCTAATTTTCAAGGCTAATCTCTGTAAAAGTCACTTTCTATTGTATCACTACCTCCTTCCTGGGCTGTGGTTCATTCCCAAACCAGCAGATCTCCCGAGCTCTGACCTCGCCCACTTGCAAGTGAGAGGAACAACACTATGGCTTTTGATTGGGAAAGAGACTCGGAAACATGGGCAAGGTACTGGTCAAAAGAGTAGGCATTGTGAGGAAGGGGGAGGGTAGGTCAGTCAGTGTAGCTGTCTTCACAGATCAACATGGCGGCGGGTCCACAGACAGACATGCCTGTTGGCTTGTTATGCCCTCTTGTCTTCCTAAAAGGCTTGACAATGCTTTAAAATGCATTCCAGACTGGACCTCCTGGCAGCAAATGTTTGGTTATCAGGCTTCTGTGGTGAGGGTGTGCAGTATTGAGAGTCACCATCCCAGTCCTCTGTCATCTGTGGGGTTACAGGACAGACACAGTCCAGTGTCAGTGTCTCTCTACTGATTGTAGGTTGTTCAAGGCCCAGCCACAAGGACCTCAGCTCTTCAATACAAACTTCCCCCCATTTAGTTATCTATTTATTTTTAAATATTTGTTTATTTTTATTTTGTATGTATGAGTGATGGTCTACATGTGTGTTTGTGTATGACATGCATGCCTTGATACCCACAGAGACCAGAAAAGGGAGCCAGATCCCCATGCAACTAGAGTTATAGGTGGCTGTGAGTCCATGTGTGGGTGCTTGGAACTGAACCCAGATTCTTTCAAAGAGTAGGATATGCTCTTAACCATTGAGCCATTCCTCCAGCCCCTCCACTGTGATTGAATAGGTCTCTTACATCCAGGAGATGGCCACAAGAACTGGGATATAGAGTGCACAGCTAGCCCTTTCCCCAAAGAAAAAAACTGGAGATCGAGAGAAACTACTCTTCCTCTTCCTCCTCCTCCTTATCATCATCATCATCATCATCATCTTTCTCCTTATCAAAAATTCACTATACTGGATCCATCCTAAGAAAATGAAGAAGGGTGATAGTCACATGACTATTCAAAGACAAGTGAATGGCTCTCAGCAACCAAATGCTAAGCACCCATAGAACATCACATGATCTTTAAAAATTAGACCTGTGGGGAGCTAGAAAGAAGCCTAGCAATGAGGAGCACTGACTGATTTTGCAGAGGATCCAGCTTTTATTTCCCAGAACCCACATCCTGTAGCTCATAACTGTTGGTAGCACTGCTTTCAGGGGACCTGACACCTCTGACCTCCTTGGGCACCTGCTTGCATATGGTATACATAAACTCACCCAAGCATGCACATATATGCACACATAAAAATAAATAAATCTTTTATAAGTTATGCCTGTGGAGACCAAGCAATAATTATAGTTTTATGACAGAAAGGATTTTCTGGGCTAAGTTTGAAAAAGGGATATAAAAGCCTCCTTTAAGGCTTGATTGCAGCTGTATTTTTAAAAACCCTGTGCCCAGGCACACCTGAAAGAAGGCATTGCAAAAGGCAGGCACTAACTCATGTTTACAGTGCCGTTCTCCTCCAAATTTTGCTTTTATTCCTTCCAAAAATGTTTGTTTAATAAGTGTGCATTAAATCTATAATGAAAAATGAACACTTTTTTAAATTACGGTTTTGTAAATTACGTTATTTTAATGCTAACCACGCTGAGAGTGAAAGGGAAGATAAGAAATCATTACTCCATAATTACAGTGATGCGCAGGCATCCACATTTTGAGAATAGAAGCAAATGCATTTGGAGCAATCGGATTGCTTTTATGGGAACTTGGGAGAATGGGAGGGAAGTTGACAAATTTATTTACTATGGTTTAAGAATGAAGCAAAGACGCAGATTACGAACATCAATGACCGTGGAAGTGTACTTGAAGTTCGTATGCATGGGAGCCCTTGCAACGCGGTACCTGAGACTTGGAGGGTTAGCCTTTAACTAAAATAGAACATTCTTGGGTTAAGGCACTCTCCAGCCTGGCCTCTGTAGGCCTCCTCTCCTGGAGTTAGAGCTTCCATCAATGGCCAGGACAGATGAGGTTAACAGCTTTTCTCACTTGGGAGTAAGTGGGTCAAAGAGTAGGCATCCAGCTCCACTAGAGGCTCAATGGTTAAGAGCACTTGCTGTTCTTACAGGGGACCTGAGTTCTTCAGTGCTTAGTATCCAGGTTTGGTGACTCATAACAGCCTATAACTCCAGCTCTAGGAGATCCAACATCCTCTTCTGATGAGGGGCACACATTAGCACCACATATGCACATAACTACAAGAAATAAAAATAATTTTTTTTTTTTAAGGACTCAAACCTAAATCCTGTCCCTTGGCATTATTTCTAGCACTCTCATTTAACATAGCTTTGTGTTCAGATGCTGCCAACATGCCATCTATGAGTGTGATTACCTACCTGTGGCCAAGGAGACTTGGCTTTTACACAGTCGTGCCAAAGTAATACCATTAGTTCAAGGTCAAGATCTTTGCTCAATGACAGAGCATTACTCAAAAACAACTTGTTAGTTTGTTTGTTGTGGTTGTTGTTATTTACCTTGAGTCCTGAAGTCCTAAATTTCTGCCAGTATGCTTCAGTGTGATGATAAATTCAATCAGCAATTCCCCAGCTAGAAGACACACCTTTACGAACGTCCACAATAAAGGAGGACTGTGTCAAGTGCTGAAATGTTTCACTGAGCTCCAGCAGTTTGTGTGATGAATATATTTTAACTTTTAAAAGGGCTGGGAGAGGGGCCAGGTGGTGGTGGTGTATGCCTTTAATTCCAGCACTCGGGATGCAGGGGCAGGAGGATCTCTGAATTTGAGGCTCCCTGGCCTACATAGTGAGTTCCAGGACAGCCAGGGACACACAGAGAAACCCTGTTTCAAAAATTGAGGAGGGCAAGAGGAGAGAAATATGCTTGTGGGACTCTTAAGGAGTATAGCATTGCAGCATACAGTTCAAATGCAGGGTTAGGATGCCTCATAAGAAACTTTATAGACTGTACTGTCTGGATAACCTCCTCCACCTGCTAACCCTGGGGAGGAAAGGAAAGCCCCAAGGAGTTAGTGGCTTTGAAGCCTTCCATTTAAATGCAATGAGCTTGAAAAGATCCAGCCCATTCCTGTGATCTCTTTGGCTGAATTATTTGCATTCTTTCCCTCAGCCTTTTCTTTGCAATCTGCTTTCTTTTCTTTGATTCTTTTCTTCTGGTCTTATCTGCTCTCTTGGGAGCTATCTTTCGTTCCAAAATGCTCTTGCTTTGTTGAGGCCAAGTGTGAAGTGGGGTGAAGCCTAGACAAAAGGGGGTGGCAACTTTTAAGAACCTCAGACTGGCTTGCTCTTGGCTTGGAATCCTGAGGCTAGTGGTAATAACTTTATCTGCTAGCTCCAGGTACAATGTGTAAAAGTGGACATACGGAAGGAAGCCTCGGGTGGCTCGGAACTTGACAGTGGGTATATGTCAATGAGCAGGGCTCAGTTAATTCGTTCTTCTTTCCTTCCATGCATAACTATTTAAATTCTGAGGTGCACAAAACGTGGGCCAAATTAACGATTCGGTTGCAGAAGTTATTTACATCCCACAGTAGGTTTGAAATCATTTAAGAAGAACACATGTGCAAGACCTCTTCTTCAAGAGGCCATGCAAGGAAAGAAAAGCACAGGAGTCATTTGTCCGTGAGAAGCTATCCTATCATGAAGGACTTCCCCCTACATAAAGTGGCCATTAGGAATATATACATATAAAGAGCCAGGATATATAAGAAAATGACTTGGGGATGCAGCCCCTCCATTCAGCTAGGAAAACTCTAAAGGGCTTCATAGAACTGGGAAGGAGGGGCTTTCCTGTGGAAGAGCTTTCCTGAAGGAAGGTTTGTAGGAACCAGAGGAGCCAAGAACACCAGGAGAACATGGCCCATACAATCAACTAAACAGGGCTCATAGGTGTGTGGGAAGACTCGCGGGTGGGGGAGGGGGCCATTCTCGGGGAACGCACGGCACATAGGGGCTCACAGAGACTGAACTGACAATCACAGAGCCTGCATAGGTATGTGCTAGGTCCTCTGCATACATGCTGTAGTTGTTTAGTTTGGGGTTTCTGTGGGACTCCTAATAGTGGGAGGAGGGGTGTCTTTGATTCTTTTGCCTGCTCTTGGGACCCTTTTCCTCCTGCTGGGTTGCCTCGTGCCAGGGTTTGTGTTTAGTCTTATTGCATCTTGTTATGCTGGGTTCAGTTGATATTCCTGGGAGGACTGCTCTTCTCTAAAGGGAGAAACAGAGGAGCAGTGCACCTGGGGGAGAGGGGAGGTATGCAGGAGGCACTGGGAGGAGTGGAGGAGGGGGAGACTGCAGTTGGGATATAGTGTATGGGAGAAGAACCTAACTGAAGCACACCAAGAACCCTGTGGTAGAACTGGCTAAGCAAAGGCAACACATTGACACCCTGGCAACTCTACAGTCCAAACCTGGGAAAGAAAGGGTTATTATTTGCAAGAGCTGATGAACATAACTTATTTTTAAGAATTGGACTCAGAGAGCTTAGATTCATGTAGGTAAGTGTTGGGAGGAGACACATTCTCATGGAGCATGCTCAGCATAAAGCCATGGTTCAAGAAGAAAAGATATTTCTGAGCATTCTTAACTCAAGGCAACGGGGTATATGTACCAAGGTTAAAACAGCAGCTAGGAACGCTTGTGGACAAATGTTCCGGAATTCTTCTGAGCTTTGTTAGCTCCCCCCCCCAAAAAAAAATCCGTAAGCAAATGGAAGAACAGTTTAAAGGTGCATTAGTTTGCCTGTAAGGACAACTGTGTCATGTAGTGGTTCACAGATGTAATAGATGAACATGGATGAGAAAGAGCTCTTGTGACCATGGGCTTAGGATGCTCAGTAATGATGAAGTGTCTCCCAGCTGCAAGTGAGAAGCAAAGCCACAGTCCCCACACCTGATAGCTGCACACCTGGCCTCTTCTCATATCACATCCTGGACCACAGGTAGTGTCAAAAGATATGATCACAATCCAGGATACCATGTGGCTAGCAGACCCGCAGCAAAGACAGGCCTGAGATGGTTCATCGGGGCAGACTGTGTGCCTGTCATCATATGTGTAGGACAATAGCAGCTCCTGCTTCCATTCTAGTCCTTCCTCACATCCCTCTTCTGTAGGACGAGAGAGAGATGTATCTGAAGTGAGCTTCCCGTGAACTAGAAATGGCCATGTATTGGTTTCTCCAGTTGCCTTTCATCCCATGGTATTTCCGTGTCTCCACTTTTATTGCTCTTACATCCTAACTATCCTGTGGCCACCAGCCATCCTATGCACACACTTAGCTAGTGCTCAGAAGTCTCCCTTTCTTCCTTACCCCGAAGCATCCTCAATTGATGGCAATTATAGCTGCCCCTTTCTCGAGCCTTTTTATGTCTGAATTGCATTAGCAAGAGGAAGGCCTACCTACCAGACGTGGTGATTGACAATTAAAATAAAAAGGTATATTTCCAATTGAATGCCTGGTTAAATACACATGATAAACCTTGAATAAAATGACACACTGCTATTACAGAACCGTCATCCCCACAGGGTGATACTAGGAAGAAAACACATTCACAATCAAATCTTCAATGTACGTGGTAAGGAAGCACCCCCTTTAAAAGTTTAGCCAATGGAATCTAATAGCAAGTGGAGGGCTGAAGAGATTCCATATCAGAATCACTGGCAGGTTTCAATTGTACCCACAGAAAAGTCAAAGAGAATCTGGGGAAGATGGCTTCATTGTAGCAAGCTTGAGGACTTTCACTAAACCAGTAGCACCCACATATAAAAAGGTGTGGCCATCGGCACTCTGGTCCCAGCACCAAGGAGGGCGAGACAGACAGATATCTGGTGCTAGCTGTCCAACCAGTCTAGCCTAATCATGGAACTCCACACCGACAAGGTAGCCTGTTTTAGAAAGCAAGGTGGATGATTCCCAAAGTTGACTCTTCAGTTGACTCAAGGTTGACTTTAGGCTTTTACATGCATGTACAGGTGCACCTGCATAAACATGCACACACATACATGTGATGCTCTCCTATCACAGTCCTGGAACCTTTCTTCTCTCTGCGCTTTTCTTTGCCATATGGATGCTCTGATACTGAAGCCTTAAACCCCTGCAGTACCTGTGATGTCTTATGAACACTAGGCATTTCGTCCTAGCTTTTAAATTAAAACAAATGACTGATGCTAATCCAAACAGAATAATTAAGACTAAATGGAACTTTGAGAAAGTATCAACCAATTAGCAGATAATGGAAATGCAGTACATAAATATAATGGAGTTTTACCCAGCTGTAAAAAAAAAAAAATGTAATTATGAAATGTGCGGGAAAAGGGATGAATGTGAAAATTTATTATATTAAGGGAGATAACTTACACTCAGATAGACAGGAATTATGTGGTCTCTTTCCTATGTGGATCCTAGCTTTTAATGTTTATATATGTATGCATGTGGGTGAGTGTAGATACAGGCCGTGGCCTCTAATTTATTTCCCAGTCAAGGTAACTCACTGGCCAAGAGAAGCATGGGTATTTTAAGAAAGGACATGATGACGCACCAAGAAGTAATACCATGAATTATTTCTAGACCTTCTGATTTACTTAGTTTTCTTGTTGCTGTGACAAAATATTTGTCAGAAACAACCAAAAGGAAGAAGCATTTCTTTTAGTGCCTGGTTTCAAGTTCTCTAACCCATAGTCCTTGACTCTAAGGTCATGGAAAGGCAGAATGTCATAGAGGAGGCTTTTTCCTCATGGCATGCAGGAAGCAGAAACCAAGGAAGATGTTGAGAACTAGCTATAACCTTCAGAGGCATGTACCAATGGCATAATTCCCCCAGCTAAACCCCAAATCTAAAATTCCTATGATTTTTCAAAAGCGTAACACCACTTGGGGACTAAGTGTCCAATACATGGGTCTGGGGAAAGCATTTCACATACAAACCATAACACCATTCATAGAGTGACCTGCACCCATCTATATAAGGTGACTACATACCAGGAGGAAGTTGCACCCAGACCTTCAAGGTTTACATGACTCTGCCTCTGAACTGATGTCATTTCCAGGCCACATGTCAACTGTGGAGGTATGTGGAGAACAAATGATAGAGGAAGTCTGGGCCCAATCCATCTCTTATATCTTGGGTCTAATGGGACCCATGATGGTTTGTCATCTAGTCCTGGCATATAAAAAGCAAGCATCTATACATACATGATAAGGACAGGAAAGGTGGTCCTTACCACATGCCCCATATAACCAGCTTATTTGACCTGTATGCAGTCTATATGGGTTTTGAGAATAATTCTGCATTTTCACAGTTTAATCAGATATGATGTCTCTGGTAGATTTTATCCCATATGTAACAACTTATAAAAAAAACAATATATTCACTACTTGTGAGTAAGTAGCAACTAACCTAGCAAGAATTATTTCTATTCTATACTAGTGCAGATCATCAGAAGGCCTTTGCCTCAAGATCATTTAATACTCCTGCTTCTTCGTCATAATACAATCCCAAAGGACCTTAACCATATTGACATCCTATAGAACACTATGCTAGACCATTACCCCAGTGACAATGTGCCAGCTGTACGTGGGGAGGGAATCTGCTCACCGTGTGCTGGATAGTATCTGACTCATCAAATCACAGAGTTGGGCACAACATCCAGTGTTAAGTACAAATGATCTCAGTGCGCGACTGAACTTGAGCGAGTCCAGAAGGTGAGCAGATGGCACGAGCCTGTAGCTCACTCCCATAAGGCACCTCTACCTGGCACTGCTGCATAGCCCTCTATTCTCTGATGACCCTGTGTATGTGTGTTCCTGTTTATCAGCTAGCAGAAAGCACAGAGCACAGATGATGCTCAGCAGCTATAGCTCCACTTGAGGGAGGTAGGATAGCCTGGAAGGAAAAGAATGAAAGAAAATTCCCATCTAGGCCCCCTTTGGGTAGCATATCTGACTGCCCACTTCATATGGAAGAAGTCATCCAAAAACAGTTGGACATGAATTCATTAGGTTGGGATTGATTAGCTCTAGAACCTCTGCTACTGTACAGGCTCATCTTAATTATGTCCAGTGTGATAGAACCCAGTCCCTTTGTCCAGTCAGTCCAGTGTTTACTTAATGGGCTCATATCCAGAAGGGCCATAGAGGCATGACTGGAGTCAGAAAGCATTGATTCCCCTCAGAGCGGCTCATTCACTCCTGACGCCATTGGTGCCCAATATAGCTCTGATGGCTGGGTATGCCAATGACTACTTTTAGCAAGTTGATTCCATTTTGCCCCTTCATTTATAGAAAGAGCAATAACTTGATTTTACCAGGATGAATATATATATTCTGTTGATGGATTTTTCTCTCGTCTCTAGTGCTTCTGCAAGTAGTATGAGTTTTGCTTCATTTAATACCATGTTAGCCCAAACAGCATCATTTCCAATAGGAAGTATAGAAATAGACTCCTGCATGTGAAGTTGCAATGATCACCACCACCCAAAGGCAGTGGGATTAACACAATGGTAAAGGTTTATCTACATGTACAATGAAGAGACAACATGCAGGAAAGTTGTCCCTATAAAATGGAGTGCATTCTTTCAATCAGCAGCCTATGTGGAGTTATTCCAACTGCCAAAAGTCTTGAGTCTGTGTATGAAAGGGTGGAAGTGGTCACTGAATCTCTCCCTCTTTTTTCAAACAAATCTCCAAAGAAACTTCATTTTCCTATACTGTATCTTTGGGTTTGGATAGGATTGGAATTCCTGGGACTCAAAGTAAGAAAACTTCCACCAGGAATTACAGTGATATTTCAGTGGTATGTAGTCTGACATGAGACATACCTATTTGAAAATATTTTATTAATTATTTGAGAGTTTCACATGTTATATTTTAGTTATATTTATCCCCCTCTCCCATCTTGCTCCCATTCCACGTCCACTCAACTTTGTATTTCCTTAAAAAAAAAAAAAAAAAAAGCAGAGTCCCACTAATGCCCTTAAATATGTGGTCATCCACTGGAATGTGCAGGCTACCTGTGGCTACACCCTTTAAAAAATTAACTCTCCTTCTTCCAGCAGCTATCAGTTGCCCACAGCTCCTCAGTTAGGGACGGGTCTTTGTACCTACTCCCAGCCCTCAATTCCATGATAGAATTTTGTCTGTGATAATCTTGAATGAGTCTTGTGCACAGTGTCACAACTACTGTAAGTTCATATTTGCAGTTTCCCTGTTGTGTAGAGAAATTACTGTTTCCTTCTAGGCATCTACCACCTCTGGGTCATATACTCTCCTTGCCTCTTCTTCTGAAATGATCACTAAGCCTTGAGAGGAGGGGAGTGATCTAGATGTTCCATTTAGGGCTGAATAAATCACTTATTCTCTGAAACTTGGCCAGTTGTGAGTCTCTGTATTAATCACAATCTATTGAGGAGGAGAAGGAGGAGGAGGAGGAGGAGGAGGAGGAGGAGGAGGAGGAGG
>CM052703.1:115931750-116101195 GCA_028551405.1 Uromys caudimaculatus | reverse complement strand
GTCTGTTTGATTGTGTTTTCCTGTAATTCTTTAATGGATTTCTGTGTTTCCTCTTTAAGGGCTTCTAGTTCTTTACCTCTGTTCTTTTGTGTTTCTTTAAGGGTGTTAATTTCTTTCTTAAAGTCTTCTATCATCATCCTGAGAAATGATTTTAAATCTGAGTCTTGCTTTTCTGGTGTGTTGGGGAATCCAGGGCTTGCTGTGGTGGGAGAGCTGGGTTCTGATGATGCCAAGTGGCCTTGGTTTCTGTTCCTTAGGTTCTTGCCCTTGCCTTTTGCCATCTTGTTAACTCTGATGTTAGCTGATCTTACTGTCTGGCTATGGCTTTTCTCACCTGCAGGCCTCTGTATCAATACTCCTTGAAGACCAGATCTCTCTGAGAGATGTTTTTTCCACGCTCCTGGGTGAGTAACTTTCTCCTGGTGCTGCTTGGCTATGGAACCCTGGTGGCCCAGGCAGAGGTCTCCTGCTGCCACCGCTGATCGGATCCAGGGGTTTTCTATGCCTGCCTACCTCAGTCCCTGTGTCTCGCAGGTTTGGGGCAGTTCCTGGTGAGCTGTGGAGCTTGTGTTGGCCCCACTCCTGGCTTTTCCAAGCTCCTGGGAGGGTATCTTTCTCCCGGCACTAATTGGCTATGGAGCCCTGTGGCCCAAGCTCTAGTTTATTTTTTAAATATGAAAAATCCATGAAAATTAAAAAATAATTGAGCTAATATTTTTAAAGTAGCATAACAAAAGTTAGTCTGATAGTCTTAGTGTTTGTATTCTTTTTTAGTTAGTGTGTGCACAGTTATTGCCTGTATTTGGATACACACACACACACACACACACACACACACACACACACACACACACACAAACACATATTTCCAGTGCTATACATATATACAGTGATGTATATTATATATTCATATATCCAATGAATATAAATATAATATATATTCATTCCTAGACTTCTTAAACTCATATACATTTATGATCAGAGTGTTAGTATCATACTATATATTTTTCTGTCCTGATCTTTAAATACTTACCAATGTATCAGAAGTACTTTCCCATGTCATCAAAACTCATTATATTTTTAACAGCAGGATAACATTCTACTTTATAGCCTTGCCCTAATTCGATGTAAACTTTGTGTGTTCTTGGGTTGTTTGCTGTGTCCCAGTATTCACAATAATATCATGACGAACTGCTTTGTGTATAAATCTTTGTGTTTGTTTTTGATGACTTTTTTAGGACCCATTCATGGAAGTGAAAATTACTGACTCAAAGAGGTTAAAAGTTTTTACGGCTCATGACAGATATTTACAAATCATTTTCTATAACAAACATTGCTGCCACCAGCAGTTATGACAATATATGTATTCCTCCACCTCACAACTGATACTTCTGAAAACCCTTGTTGCTGGAGAATCCAAGAGCATGTTTCTCCATTTCTTTGTTTAATGCTGGGCCTGAACTTTTCTCATTTCTTTCCATGCCATCTGCATTCATTTTCATTGAGCACCGCTTGGTGGTATTTGTCTATTACTTATTTCATCTGTATGAGTGTTTTGTCCGCATATATGTCTGGGTACCACATAGATGACTGTAGTCTTTGAGGCTAGAAGAGGGTGTTGGATCCACTGGAGCTAGAGTTATGGACAGTTGTGAATCACCATGTGGATGCAGGGAATCAAATTCAGATCCTCTGGGAGAGCAGCCAGTGCTCTTAACCACTGAGCCATCTCTTCAGCTCCAGTCTGGTTTCTCAGGCTGTATAATATTTGATGATCGACTTCTGTCTGATTTTTCAGGAGTTTTTTTCCCCCTCAGTGTGCCTCTTCTTCTCTTTTTTTATTCCCATGGGGATTCCTGTTGTTTCCTCTCATAGTTTATAGACACTTGGGGTCATAGTTATAATTTGATTGTGGAGACTCAGAAGGATATAATGATATCCTCTGGTTGTGGTTTAACTCTGTATTGCTGATCTGGCTAATTTTATGTTAACTTGACACAGGCTAGAGTTATCTGAAAGGAGGGAACCTTAATTGAGACAATGCCTCATAAGATCCTGCTGTAGGTTATGTTTGTAATTGGTGATTGATGGGGAAAGGGCTCAGCTCATTGTGGGCGGTGCCATCCTTGGGCTGGTAGTCCTTGATTCTAAAAGAAAGTAGGCTGAGCAAGTCACAGAGAGCATGCCACTAAGCAGTACCTCACTGCCTCTGCAGCAGCTCCTGCCTCTAGGTTCCTGCCTTGTTTGAGTTCCTGTCCTGACAGACATCCTTCAATGATGGGGTACAGTGTATAAGGTAAGCCGAATAAAACCCTTTCTCCTCCAATTTGCTGTGGCGTCTCAGACAGTTGCCCCAATGACTACTGCTGCTTAATATGTTCAGCTGTTTATTTTCCCATCTGCATCTTCTTTGTTGAAATTCCTTAGAATTATTTGTTCATTTCTATTGGATTGGTTATTTGCTTATTATGTTCTGAGAGGTTATTTATTCTTAATACAGTCCTCTCCGCTATGTGCGTGTTGCAAACGTTTTCTTGAAGTCTGTGTTTATATTTGCATCCTGTAAACTACTTTTGCAGCACCGCTCTAGTGTTGGAAGGTGTGATTTATTGTGTTTTTACTTAATGGACTCTGCCTTTGGGGCTGTGCCTAGGAACTCCGTGATGCAGGATCACAATAATGATCTCATTTGTTTTCATCTGGAAGTTTTATGCTCTTAGGCTGTTCGTTTAAGCCTATAATCCATTTGGAGTAAAAATTTATATAATATGAAATACATTTGAAAGTCAACTTCCTTGCTTATGGAAATCCAGAAGTATTCGAAAATGTTATCCTTTCTCCTAAGCCTTTCTGGCTTTGTAAGAGATGAATTGAATGCATTTGTGTGGATCTACTTCTGAATTCTTCTGCTTCCTTAACTATGTATCTAAGCATTTGCCCTGTTCTTAATCTGTTCTGAATCGTGTGTTTCAAGAAATCTTAAAGCTGGGCAATAGGAATCTTCTAATTTATATTAAAATTTGTTTTGACTATTCTATTGCCTTTTCTTTTGTATACAACTAAAGGAAGTACTTTGTGACATTCTCGGAAGATTGTTATTAGATGTTCACAGACACAGCATTTGTCTCATGACCAGTTTGGGGAATTAATATTGTGTCTTTCTTTTGTGCTTCTCTCTCTCTCTCTCTCTCTCTCTCTCTCTCTCTCTCTCTCTCTCTCTTGTGTGTGTGTGTGTTTGAGATACATGTCTGGAGGTGCTTGTGGAAGCCAGAGAGGGCATCAGATAATACGAAGCCTGACTTATGAATGTTTGAGAGCCACCTGATGTGTGTAGTGGAACTGAAACTTGGTTCTCTCAAAAAGCAGCAAGCACTCTTAACTGCTGAGCCATTTTTCTAGTTCCCAATATTGTGTATTTAGTTTGCACAAAGGGGATTATGTAAATTCATTTGGGTCCTGTTTGACTAATTTCTTTAGTGTTTAGTTATATTCTAAGTTCAAAACCTACACATTTTAGTTAGATTTATACCTACAAATCTCAAACATTTTTGATAAACAGTATTTTGTCTAAATTTTTGATTGCCCGCTGCTCATTGCTACTATATAGAACCATGATTGATAGTTGCAAATTGATCCAACATCCTAGGACTTTGTTTAACTAATTTGCCTTTAGCATCTTATATAAAGACTATCATCTCTGAATAAAAACAATTGTATTTCTTTCTTTCTCATCTATGGTCCTTTCATTTATTTTCTTGCTTCAATACACTATGAATTTTCACAATGTTCAATAGGAAGCTGGGAGTAAACATCCTTTCTTTGTTCCTTGTCTTGGGAGAAGGCATTAAATCTTCCACTGTTAAGGATGTTTGCTGCAGGTGTTTCGTAGATGTAGTTTATCAGATTAAAGACATGCCCTTCTGTTCCGAGTTTGTTGCCAGTTTTGTCAAATATTGACTTTGAGCTTTGCCTAACTCTTTCACTGCATCTATTGATACGAGCATACAGGTTTACTTAACCCGTGAAGCTGATGAATGACAAGGATTGATTTGTGCATTACGAGTACATCTTGCACTCCCAGAACAAGCTACATTTGACTGTATTCTGTTTTGAACATACTGTTAGAGTTGATTTGTTAACTGCTGAAATTCTTTTATTTTCTCCTTTTCTGGTGTCTTAAAATATTTCTGTTAAAAATTCCAGCCGGGCAGTGGTGGCGCACGCCTTTAATCCCAGCACTTGGGAGGCAGAGACAGGTAGATTTCTGAGTTCGAGGCCAGCCTGGTCTACAGAGTGAGTTCCAGGACAGCCAGGGCTACACAGAGAAACTCTGTCTCGCAAAACCAAAAAAAAATAAATAAATAAATTCCATACACACACACACACACACACACACACACACACACACACACACACACACACACACATTGTATGTTGAACATATATCTTCTACCATATTCCTCACCACCTCTCTCCTTTTTTTCCATATTCCCTTCCATTAGTGACCTTTGTTCCCCTAGACAATTTCATTTACTATATTCATTTATGATTTGATGTGGCTATATGAAATCTAGGACTCACAAATGAGAGAAAACCCATTGTATTTGTTTTCTCTGAGACTGACTGAATTTGTCTAATACGATTACCTCCAGTTTCTGCATTCATTTTTTTCTACACATCAAAACTTCATTGCTATTTATGGCTGAAACAATTCATTGTGTCTAGACACCACGTTTTCCCTCATCCATCCCTCTGTTGTTGGATACTCAAGTTGATTCTGTTGCTTTGCTATTGAGAAGGGTGGTGCCGTGAACGTGGAAGAACGTGGCAAATGTCTGTGTGGTATATTGCTGAATTGGTTTTGTCATTGCTGTGATAATATACCTAACATGAACCAAATAAAGGGAAGAAGGGGTTGTTTTGCTCTACAGTTTAAAACTACATGGACCATCATCATGGCAGAGAAGGCATTATATAATCTTTTGTGGTTTTCTGTAAAGGTCTCTGCTTGCTTTAATGAAACCTTCCTTGATAGGAGAGGTAGGAGGCATAAAAATAAGTTTTAAGAATGCAGGTTTGAATTATAGTAGTCTAGTAAAATGACTGTAGTAGGTTATCTTGTAATATCCATAATCTCACCCAGGTACTTGTATAGGTTTCTAGTACCAGGCATAGTTTCCCTCCTATTGGCTGGGCCTTATTGTTAGTTACTGCCAAGATATGAGTGCCATTATTGCACCGTTAGAGATATCTTATCATGCTGATCGTTGTTACAAATTATTGACATCACAGCTGGATGGATTATTGAAGCTATGGCATTTGGGGTTTCAATGCTGTCCACAAAAGCCATAGACTACCTAACAAACCCTCCAGTACCAGGCATGAGAAACCTCCTTTGAGTTGAGGGCAGAGTAGTCCAAGTGACTCTCAAGACAATATCGGCCATTGCTATTGGTATTGCACTTGGTCGCCTCTTGGAGGTTGAAGTCTGTTGCTGAAGAGACCACACACTTTAACCCAGGACCTGGAAGAGTTGAGCTGGATCTTCTTGAGGTCCACTACCATAACTCCAGAAAGTACTATGTAAGGTTTTAAGGGAGAATATGAACAATGAGCAATCTTTTTGATAGGTTCTTGAATTCAGTTTGCAAGGATTTTATTCAGAATGTTTGTGTTTATGTTTATCAGGGAGACTGACCTATAATTCCCTTTTGTTGTTGTTGTTGTGTTTTTCTCTGGTTTTGGTGTTAGAGTAATACTGGCTTCATGAAAAGGGCTTTGGTAGTGTTTTTTTTTTTTTTCTATTATGGAATAGTTTAAAAGGTTGTTAATAATTCTTTAAAGGGCTGTCAGAATTAAGCAGTGATTCTATCTGGACCGGGACTTTTTATTTAAAGGGTTAAATTTTTTCTTTGCTTCAATCTTGTTTATTATATAAATTATTTATCTCATTTGGGTTTAAGTTTGGTAGATCAAAAGCATCTAGAAATTTGTCCATGCATTTTAGTGTAAGTTTTTAATACATCCTAACAATTTCCTCAATTTCATTGTATCTGTCCTAATGTACCCATTTCATCTCTATTTTTATTAATTTGTGTCTTTTCACTCTATTTTGGTTAGGTTGGCTTCGGTTTTGTCAATCTTGATTTTCAAAATATTGGCACACTGTTTCATTGCCTCTTCATAGTTATTTTTGTTTTCACTTAACTAATTTCTGTCCTAATCTTAGTAATTTCTTTCTAATGATTTGGTATTTGACTTGTTCTTGTTTGTCTAAGGCCCTAAAGTACATCATTAAGTTATTTATTTGGGTTTTCTTTCATTTTTTTAAATGTAGGTACTTAGTACTATAAATTTCCCTCCTCGGATAGTTTTCATTGTACCTTATAGGTTTTGGTATGTTGTTTTAATTCTCATTTGATTCTGTGATTTTTCATTTGATTTTAAACTTTTCCCCTCAATGGCTTGTTTATTAGTGTGCTATTTAATCTCCATGAGTTTGTATATATTTTAGAATTTCTCTTGTTCTTGATTTGTAGTTTTATTCTGTTAAAATCAGATAGATTGCAAGAAATTATTTCAACTTTTTTATATTTGTAAGACTTGCTCTGTGTACTGATATATGGTTTATTTTAGAGAACATTCCATGGACTTCTTAGAAAAATGTTTATTTTGTAGTGTTTGAATAGAATTTTTTGAAGATGTCTTTTAAATCTTTTGACCTGTGATGCCTTTTAATTCAGATGTTTCTCTGTTTTTTGTTGTGTTGACCTGATGATGAATTTCATACAAGGAAATAAAAGAATAGATAACTTAACAGGTAATAAATTAATAGGAAATGAAGGAATAAAATTGTCTCCATTTGTTAACAACATGGTCTCATATATAAAAAAACCCTAAAGACTTCATAAAAATATGTGAGAACTGATAAATTCAGTTAAGTTTCAGGATACAAAAATTAACATACAAAAATCAGTGGTACTTCTAGAAGTTATAATGAAATGTATACAATAACCATATTTACAATAGTAGCAGTGAAAAATAAACTTGTCTATGTTTAATGGAGTTGAAAATGTATTTATTGAAAACAACCGAACCCCAGTGAGTTAGTTGAAGAAAACAAAAAATAAATGGACAGAGAACCTCTGTTCATGAATTGGAAGTGCTTATGTACTATTAAGATGTCCATTGTAGTCAAAGTAGGCTACAAATTTAATGTAATCCCTACAAAAATTCCAGTGTCATTTTACACAAAAGTAGAACAAATTCTCTCAATTCATAAGGAATAATAATAAAAAACCCCAAACAGCTAAAATAATTTTTGAGGGAGAACCAATCTGGAAGCACCATGTCTCCCGATTTATCTCTTTTTAAAAATAATTATGTCATTATTTTTAACTATAAAGTTTTATTTCAAAGAACTTGCAAATGCACCTTAAAACATAAAGATACTGTAATCAATATAACACAGCAGTGGCATCTATAATACTGTGTTATACCATTCAGCTTTTAAAAGGAGGCTGTTTGGCCATTTGAGGCAGCATGTGTAAACCTGGAAGGCACTAAGTGCTAAATGAAAGAAGCCAGGCAGAGAAGGACAGACACTTCCTCTTCAGTGTGAAGAGGTGGAGAATAGAACAGCAGTTACCCAAGGCTGGCGCAGGGAAGAGAGGGAAAGAATATGGAGTTTATTGTTCAAAGTTTATGAAGTTTTGGTAAGAGAGCAGAAGTAAATTTGATATTTAGTGTACAGTAGGTGACTGGTCCATGACAATGTGCATTTCAAAATTTTTGGAATTGTAAATTTCAAATGTCTCACAAAAATGACAAATAAGATTATGGATTTGCTAATTAGCCTTAGTCATTCTCTCTCTCTCTCTCTCTCTCTCTCTCACACACACACACACACACACACACACACATCATGCTATGCATAGTCATGGTCCATATAAAAATATTTTTTAAAAAAGGAATGTCATTGACACTGCTAAAAATATTTGTCATTTCTTTTCCAATTCAGATGTACTGTGTGTAGAGCTTTTCTTCATTATCCCTTGGGTATCTTAAACTACTTGTCATCACGTCCATTTGTTTCATTATTAAAATTGGGAGCTTGTATGTTTCCATTTCTGTTTACTGTGGCTAAAGGACAATTCATTTCATTGATCTTTTCAAATAATTGGTTCACTTATATTGATTTTGATGTTCTCTGATATTTGTTTCAGCCCTTTTATTTTTACTATTTTTCTCATTTTAATTTCTTTGTTTAAATTTTTCTCTATCCCATAAATGCTTAAAGCAAATCTTATTATGTTTGTTTAGGGTTAATTTTTTTCTAATATAATTTTCATCATAAATTTTGTTTGTCATAGCTCACAAACTCTGATATGTTGTAGCTTCATTTTCTTCACAGCAAATGTTTCTGAGATTCTCCTAAGACTTTCTATTTCATCTGTGACCTACTTAGATCTGTGTTGCTTTACGTTTGAATATATTTTTCCACATCCCCAACCCTACGTTTGAATATTTACAGAGTTTCTAGTTGTACTTCTGTTAGATTCTATGTAGTGACATTTTTGAGAGTTCTGGAATTTTTCTTTCTTTAAAAAACATAGAAATATTATAAGAATGTGCTTTCATTTTAATCCCATGTGTAGAGATACCGGGCTGCTTCAGACTGTCTGCAGCAGCTGACTATGATTTGCCTCATGCTCTAGCAGAAGCATGTTTTCAACAGCTGGAGACAATTTGTGTAATTGTGTGACACTGGGAATTCTGGGAACTTTTCAGAGGGTACTGAAATGCTAGGACCCTGAGAAGGGGGTCATTGTTTGTTGTTTAGGGGTGTTGGTTGTAGTTTGTTAGCAGCCATAGTCAAAGAAGAAACAAAAAGAAATTAGATTCAGGAATCTCTTTCCCTCTATCCTTGTTTTTCTCTTATTTAGTATTAGGGTGAAACTGGGGGTGGGAGTGGGGGTGGAATAAAGGGTGGAAAAAAAGAAGAATCCACAAAGTAGCAAAGACCAGCTACCATTCTGGTGTATACTTCTGTAATGAGAGGTCATGAGAGGAGTCTAGATTCTAAAGAAGAGTCTTTTCCAAAGAGAGACAGACAGGAAAAGGGGCAGCAGGATTGGGAACTTCAGGGAGGCACCAGTGTGTTGGAAGAAGCAGCATGCAGCTACATCTGCTGGGTGATGCTCTACCTAGGGAAGGAGAAGTGGAAACTTCCACTGAAGGTTATTGGTGAAGAGACAGATGGTCTTACCCATGGACGAGGTAGTGGTTCCCATAAGCCTGGATCCAGCTGGGGATTCTGGAGAGAGCATGACTCCTTTGGTGAGGCTAAGTCAGTGATGGTCAGTTCTGTTTAGTCAGTTCCCATGTTTCAGACAGCTGTGGTCTGGTGCCATGTTTCAGAGAAAACCCATTGTTTAAGACTGAGCTAATACATTGCTCTGAAAACAAGAAACGATCACAAAGCTGGGAGCCTGTGGTCAACATGGCATAGCCAAGAGTGGGAGACAGCTGCAGGGAGTGGTTGAAAAGAGACAGAGGGTCAAACCTGACACTCTCAGGAAGTTCAGATGGCCAGAGGTCCAACTTGGGCTGTGAACTTTACTCTGATTGGTAGACCAATCTCAGTTGCTAGAAGCTGAGCCTATCACCTAAGGAGAAATTCAGGCTCTGAGATCTCCTAGCTTAAGATCAATAAGTGGCCCAACATTCTTTCTTTGTCTTTGAGATGATGTGTTTGTTTTTAAAATTATTTATTCATTTATTCTTTGATAGTTCAATTCATGTATGTAATGAATTGGTCTCTCATTTTCACTCCTTCCACTGTATCACTTCTTCACAAGAAGGCCCCTCCTTCTTCTGTGTCTTTTTGTGTGTGATCCACCACTAGGTAGCTATCTACTGTGCCAAAGGGTCACTGCAGTGACACCAAGAGCCCCAGCAGCGTGTTCCTCATCCATTCGGCATGGAGCACGATGCCCAGTGAGTTTGAAAGTGCAGATGTCCATCTGTCCGTGTGATCTCTGCACTGTGGATCTCGGTGTGGTGTTTGTCCCCCCACACACACACACTTGGGAGACATCTCATGTCTAGAACGTTCATTATTGTAAGGAGTATGAACTGTGGAGCCTCAGAGGAATCTGCTCATCCCAAACTACAAAGCAAAATGTGGTCAGTAGAGTCTCCTGGTTTGCAAAGGCACAATCCTGAAAAGAAGAATGCCCAGGCAGGTATCCCACACAGTGGACTGGACAGCATTATCCAACAGCAACTGCTCCTGCCCCAAGCTGGCTGAGTCCAGTTTAATGCACCAGGAGGAAGCCATTCCAGTATTTTGTCGTTGTGTGTCGAGCCCTTACATTTCCACTCTTCTTTTTAACTATTTTTTTTGTAGTATTTTAACTTTATTATTTAAAACAGGTGTTCTATTTTATGTTTAGTTGTCATCTTGCATTTATCTAATACACATTTGACACAAAAGCAGAAGATAGGAGGAGGCACCTTAGAGGAAGAGGGAGTAGAGATAGGGAGAGCAATGGAGGAGCAACTATGAAGAAGACACAATGATATACACATATGGAAAGGCCACAGTGAATTCCATTACTTCTATACTAACTAAAGAATAAAAATTTAAATTGGAACATACAACAGTTTCTGGCTGGCAAGCTAGCTTAGTGGGTGTACTGGCTGGTTTTGTGTGTCAACTTAACACAAGCTGGAGTTATCACAGAGAAAGGAGCTTCAGGTGAGGAAATGCCTCCATGAGATCCAGCTGTAAGGCATTTTCTCAATTAGCGATCAAGGGCGGAGGGCCCCTTGTGGGTGGTACCATCTGTGGGCTGGTAGTTTAGACTCTGTAAGAAAGCCAGTTGAGCAAGCCAGGAGAAGCAAGCAAGCAAGCCAGTAAGCAGCATTCCTCCATGGCCTCTGCATCAGCTCCTGCTTCCTGACCTGCTTGAGTTCCAGTCTTGACTTCCTTTGGTGGAAGTGTATGCTGAATAAACCCTTTCCTCCTCAACTTGCTTCTTGATCATGATGTTTGTACAGGAATAAAAACCCTGACTAAGACAGTGGGTAAGGGCTTTTTTGCCTTCAAGCCTGAAGAACAGAGTTGAAGACTGAATCCTATGTGTTGCTGTCTGACTACCAGTCAAAATTCACACACACACACACACACACACACACACACACAACACACACACACACACACACACACACAACACACACACACACACGCAGAGAGAGAGAGAGAGAGAGAGAGAGAGAGAGAGAGAGAGAGAGAGGCACATGTGCATGTTTGGACAATTTCAGATTTGTATTTTCCTATTAAGGGCATGAAAGCAATAAAAGCTACTCCAGCATAACAGAAACCATTTATGAATCTGGCTCCAAGCACTTTGGACAAAGGATATACAATCTGATATACTGTTGGAAGTTTGACTGGCTATAGAGTTCTATCTTATTTATCAAGGCCCACATTGCTAAAGAACTATGAGAAAACAGTAATGGCCACTGCCTTGCCCAAGGCTTCTAATCTCTTGGTGATTTATGTGTTAGCGCATATCCTCATAGAGGGCTTTCAAATAGTTAATGTCTTAAATATTTTGCATAAGTTTGAGTCTTAAAGTAGTTAAGCACCCTTTCCCAAGATTATGTGTCTATTAAAAGACATAAATAGATTTTAAATATAAATTCTTAAAAGGTGTCCAGAACACTTTGCTTTTAGAGTGAAAAGAATTCATTCTTGGATAGGAACTATTAATAAGCACATGTAAAATATAGTTGGAAGGGGGAGAAAGCTTTATCATCCATTTTTGTATTTGAAATTATATTTTAGTATTAGAAATAGCTGCAGCTAAGTAGGAAAGACCTCACTGGGACATTATACTGCTTAAGGAGTGAGTTCTTGTAGCTATTCTGAGAGATATGAGCCAAGTCAGGTAAACCATGGTACTAAAACGAGATAGTTGCTTGCAATGTAACATTCCTAGGTAAAAAGCAAAAAAAAAAAATGTATTTTATAATATTTTTCTCCTTAGAAATAGGAACATGGCTGACAGATATTTCTCAGCAAGTTCTTCACAGTGACTTTCCCATAGGGAATGAATCTTGAGAATATCCGTCTGGAGTAAAATGAGCCAGTATTTTTGAGTACATGCATGGTAGGGGAATTATCAACTCATGTGATAATCCATTTTTAGTTTTCTGAGGAGCCACCAAACTGTTTACTGTAGTAGCTGTGTGATATTATATCCCAACCTGGCATTACCAAAATGTCCTGTTCTACATATCTTCTGTGGTTTAGCCATGGCTGTTTCCCCAAGAGGCTCATGTGCTGGAATCTTGGCTCACAGTGTGATAGTGTTGGTTGTAGAGCCTTATGAGAAGTGTAGCCTAGTGAGTGGTTAGGTCATCAGGGTCAAGATTGGAAGAAAGCAATGCTTAACTTTATATATATATATATATATATATATATATATATATGTGTGTGTGTGTGTGTGTGTGTGTGTGTATATATAATTATATATCATAACATATATTTAAAAGCAAGACTTGTCCTTTATCACTGTTGGTGGGGGGGGAAGGAGGGTGGC
Organism: Uromys caudimaculatus; assembly: GCA_028551405.1. Classification (NCBI taxonomy): domain Eukaryota; kingdom Metazoa; phylum Chordata; class Mammalia; order Rodentia; family Muridae; genus Uromys; species Uromys caudimaculatus. The sequence continues at coordinate 116,088,584 of CM052703.1, read as the reverse complement.
AGTCTCCACGTTATTTACCACCGCTCCTACCTCCTCCTCCTCCCCTTCTCCCCTCCTCCTCCTCTCTTCCTCCTCCTCCTCTTCCTCCTCCTCTTTCTCCTCCTCCTTCTCCTCCTCCTCCTCCACCTCCTTTCTTCTCCTCCTTCATTTCCTCCTCTTCTTTGTTCTCATTCTTTCTCTTATTCTTCTTCTTCCTTCTTTTCTGGGACAGGATCTAACCATGTAGCCCAGGCTGGCCTCAAACCTAATATGCTGCTCCAGCGTTTGCTTTCTGAGTGTTGAGTTGTACAGCTTGCTCCCATGCTCAGCTGTGGATTCTTATTTCACAAATAACACCTCTCCCTTTCATATATAACCCACCCAGGGTGCTATCTGCTGTGATGTGAGATGGCCAGGAGGGGGACTTGTGAGAGTTATTGCCATACGTCTTGGGTTTTTAGAATCTAAAACTGGACTAAATAAACATATCTCTTTTCTGTATATATCAGTCAGCCCAAAGTATTTCATTACAGTGATAGAAGACAGACTAATACAACACCCTCATAATCACATTTTTTAAACAAAGCCTTCCTGATGGACAGGCAGTTGTAGCTCATTGTGACTTTTATTTTAATTCTTCTAATAATTGCTGATATTGTACATATTGTCTTTGTTATTTATAAGTCTTCTTTGCAGAAATGAAATTCAAGTCCTTTGCCCCTTCACGAATCACGTTACTTATTCCTTGCTTTTAAGCTGTGGGAATTCTTTACATATTCTGGATATTAGTTCTTTTATTGTAATATACATGCAATTTTTTCTCCCATTTTAAGGGTTTCTGTTTCATTTACTGATCATGTTTTGATGCTTAGAAGTTTTAAATTTTGATGTAGCCCATACAGATATAAGTTGAATCATGCATTTTCCCCTCTGTGATGGTTCCATCTCACAAATCATCATGTTTGTAAACAACATGCATCAGAACATGTCTATTTTTATTATCTGGACTGCTGGTAGTATGTGCAAGAAAGCCCTCTGAAATTTTATATATGGAATATTTTCTCTTTCTTTCTTCCTTCTTTCTTCCTCCTTCCTTCCTTCCTTCCTTCCTTCCTTCCTTTCCTCCCTCCCTCCTTTCCTCCTTTCTTTCTTTCTTTCTTTCTTTCTTTCTTTCTTTCTTTCTTTCTTTCTTTCTTTCTTTCTTTCTTTCTTTCTTTCTTTCTTTCTTTCTTTCTTTCTTTCTTTCTAGACAGGGTTTCTTTGTGTAGCCCTGGCCATCCTGGAACTTGATAAGTAGACCAGGCTAGCCTTGAAATCAAAGATCCAACTGCTTCCTCCCAGGGGCTTTATAGTTTCAGCTAATTCCTTTTGGTCTTTGATACAGTTTGAGGTCATTCTTAAATGTGATGTAAAAGTCTAGCTTCATTTTTGCATATGAGTATTTACTTTCTAAAATATTTATGTGTATGAGTGTTTTTCTTGAATATATATCAGTACACTGCATTCATGCTTGGTGTCCACAGAGACTAGAAGGAGGCGCTGGGTACCCTAGAACTGGAATTACGGAGAGTTGTAAGCTACCACATAGGTCCTCGGAATGGGACCCAAGTTTTCTGCAAGAGCAGCTAGTACCAGTAACAGCTGAACAAGATCTCCTCCCTAACAACAATAGTTTGTTGTTGTTGTTGTTTAAAATGCTTGTTGTGCTTTAAAGAGTTCTTTCTCTGTTTAGTGATCTTGTCACTCTTATCAAAACTCACTTGACTCATGGGGCTGGAGAGATGGATTGGTAGATAAAGCACTTGTCACACTAGTATGAACATCAGACCCCCAGCACCCATATAATTGCCAGGTATGCATGGTGGCCTGTTCATAATTTCATCATACTTAGTAGACAGAGACAGGATCCCCAGAGACAGCCAGCTAAACATACTAGTTTTACCAGTGAATTCTGGGAGAGACCCTGCCTCAAAGTATATTGGAAAGAGAGAGAGAGAGAGAGAGAGAGAGAGAGAGAGAGAGAGAGAGAGAGAGATTAAGGAAGGCAACCAGTATCAAGTTCTGGCTTCCACACATGTATAGGCACATATATGTGCATATGTATTCCCCACAACATGTGCCCTGACATACAAACATGTATGTACGTTACATATACATTACACACACACACACACACACACACACACACACACACACACACACAATCATTTGATAGTATATGCAAGACTTTTATCAACTCTATTCTGTTCCATAGATCTATCAGCCTGTTTGCCAGAACCAGACTTATTTGATTATTATAGTTTTACAGTATATATTTTGAAATCAAATATGGGATTTTTTTCTTGTTTTTCATGAGTTCTTGTTTTTGCTGTTTGAAGTCTTGTAGATTCTATATACATTTTGATATGTATTTTTATGCCTTTGCAAACATGTTGTTGAGATGGTGGTAGGAATTGTTGAGTCTCTGGATTGCTTTAGACATTGAAACAATACTAATTTCCAAAGTTCCTGAACATGGAATTAAAGTCTTCCTGTGAGTGTCTTCTTTCCACTCTTTTATCCACATATATGAATTTTTTTATAGCCATGGTATTTATAATAGTACAAATTGAAAGCAACTTAAATGCTTGCCCTTCAGCAAGTGAATGGTTAAACAAACCATACTTATGGAAGGAGCATCCTAGAACCAATAAGAAAACCCTAAGATACCAAAAACTGAAGAGAAAGAGAGAGAGAGAGGGGGGGGGACAGAGGAAAGAGAGAGGCAGCAGGGCTAGGACCCCATAGAATGGAAGTCAGTGGGAGATTTACCGATCAGAGCATGGTCCAGGCAGCAGTTGGGTCAGTAGGAGAGGCACATACATATATAGATCAGGACAAAAGTGATTTTACCCTAGCCAAAGTGTTCTTGGCTTAACAAGGAGTGGTGTGCATTATTGCATTCCTGGTACTAGTGTGAAGTTGTCAAGATATCACTAAATACTTTTGTCTGACTCTGGTTTACTGGGCAACTGTGAAGGCAAATGCCAGGGGCCATCTAGGAGAGGCTAAAAGCTGGTGGTTGATCTTCCAGAGACGGGTCACTGTGGAACTGCAATGGATGAGCCCTTGGAGGCCAGGCCTGAGGGATGAATCTCAGGATTTGATTCCTGCTATTGATATGCCTTTCCTGTCATTAAGTTAATCTAACAATCCCTGGGCATTAGCCCACCCTATTGGGCAGATTTTCTGCAGATTAATAAAGATGTACTGTTTTATAGTGACTCTATACAGACAAAAAGATGATTCCCTTATTTCTAATGATGAGTCTGTAAGAATTCCTAAAATTGTACTAGTAATTTTTAAGCATTTTATGATAAGTACTGAAATTAGAGCCTTCTGTGATATGAAAACCACAAGTAGGACTCTGCCAGTCTTCACAAGTCATAAGTTAATTGTGCTGAGATAGAAAGTAGGCATTGATTCAGATTTAGTACTTAGGAATACGAATGATTTATTGTAGGTAGAAGGACAGAAGATAAAATATTGACTAGATTTTTTATACAAAAACTTCAATGTTAGCTTATACATAAGAATTATAGTTATAGACTCTCAATGAAGCTGTGGAGCTAGTAATAGATAATGGATGTCTAGGTAGATAACTAGTCAATGCAAACACATGTAAACATCTCTGTTGTAAACTTCTTATTCAATTTATGGTTTGAATTTATGTTTAAACTTGTGGTGAACTTTTGACCATTGGAATACCATTTGATGATGTGTCCTGGGAAGGATGGCATTAGAAGAGGGCAGAAGAAGAGTAGACAGAAGGAGAGTAGACTAGCAAACTAGAGATGAGAAGCTGAGCAGATTGGAAGAAGAGAGGTGAGCAGGGAGAACAGAAAGAGCAGGCAGCCTTCTTATCAGGAGACAGGAGCAAACAGGCTTCTCTTTACAGACAAGGACAGGGCTTCTTTCTAACAGACTTGGACTTAGCAATAGAAAGAGAGAAGCTTTCTCTTTCACTTATGTGATAAAAGTTGAAGCTTATTTTTCATCCATAACGAGTGTGTTCTTTCTGCACTGGCTTTTGCTCCATAAGCCATATGTAAGTACATGTTTGTGTGTGTAAGTATGCAAATGAATGAGACAGGTAGTCAGTTCTGACATGAATGTGTGTATGAACGTGTATATGAATATATGTGTGTTTCTATGCATATTGGTATCTAGAAAAGTGCTTCGTTCTGAGAGCTTAACTTTCACTAGCTGACAGGGAATTAATGAACTTCCAGTCTCAGGCCAGGGCTGCTAAGGACCTGCAGGGAAAAGATCAAAGAAGCACTTTACTTAACCCACCTATGTTTTACAATAGGGTGTTAATTTGCCAGAGACCTGTAACTTCTGGCATCAGAAGTCAAGACATCTGGCATCTTGGAGTTAAGACAGAGAATGAAAGTAAGAGTTAAGTTTTCTAACATTTAAGCAGGCACAGAGAATTATAAAGTAAATGAGAGTTAAATTTTCTAATGCTAATCAAGCACAGAGATTTATAAAGTAAATAATAGAGAGATAAAGAGTTAGGTTTCCTCAGCATTTAATGAAGCATAGAAGAGTAATAAAGAGTTAAGATTTTAGCACAGAGCAATAAGAGTTAAGTCCCCAGCACTTAATGAAGGACAGAACAGTGATAAGGATTTAAGTTTTTAGCACAGAAAAATAAGAAAGAGTTAAGTCTTCAGGGCTTAATGAAGCAAAGAACAGTAAGAAAAAGTTACATTTTTAGCACAGAACAGTAAGATAGAGTTAAGTAGTAAAATAAAGCTTAGAGAGTTATAGAAAAAAGAGCCAGCTGTTATCAGCCACAGAATAAGCCATCAGCTTCAGCATCCAGCACAGTTAGAAAGTTACAAGGCCACAGATCATCAGTCTTTTGATCTGTATCCGCCCATCATCTGTGCCCACTTCAGCACCAGGCAGGAAGAAAACTGACCAGAGTTCCTTGGGGCTGGGGGCAATCCCAGTGGTTACAACTCAGCATAGCTGCAGTCATGTTGAATTTAATCCATAAACCACGCTCCATCCAGACCCTGTATTCAACAGAGAAAACAAGTGAACTGCTGATGTACTCAGAGTTCCTGCTGGGTCCCCAGAGAACTCTCCTGAGGCAAGTAAATCCCTACGTGGTGTACACCGAGAGGGTCACTTATATAACCTTTATGAAATGATAAAATGATAAATATGAGAGTTGTGGTTGCCAGGACTTCAGGTATCATGAAGGCAGAAGGAAGAGAGTGGGGTAGCCAGGAGAACAGGAGGGACTGTGGTCACAGAAGTGTTCCTGATCTGCAGTGCTGATGCTGATATCCTGTTGTGATAACTCTACTCAGCTTTGTAAAATGTAACCACTGGGGACACTAAGTAAGTGCTACACAGGATTTCTGCTATTTCCTACAACACCATGTGAATGTATAACTCTATCAAAATAAGAGGTATAATTTAAAGAAAAGAAGGCATAGAAGTGCACATTATCTTTTAGAAAGCTTTCCATGAAATACTGCTAGCAACAAAGAGAGATTTTAGGCTGCATGGGAAGCTGGTGGCTATTATATCCCAGTTCTCAAGGTCTCTTGAGAACCAAGGGTTTTTGTTTTGGTTTGTCCTAATGATGTTCAGAATCAAAGTGTTTTCTAGCCCGAATAACGATGGAAATTTTAAGGAGCGCAGTTGCTATTAGAAACTAATTGTCACCAGAGAGAGAGAAAGGAGAATGTGTCCAGGAGAGTGTGATGTCCTTGGCTTTGAATTCTAGCCCAGCATCATGACCTGATGACCCCCAGCAGGCTGGCACCTTGCAGGTACTCACAGGAAAACCCCCACTTGCACATCCGGATAGTGAGGTCTGCTTTTCATCCTGCCCAGCTCAGTCTCATTCCTGTTCCCAGCCATATGCTCCACACCTAGAAGCATTACTTTCCCCATTATATGTTCAATGAGTGATAGAAACGTAATCCCATGAATTCTGAAAGGCTGCTAACAGTGTCTGTATGCAGGAGATTTGGATTAAGCATTAGATGTCTAAGTCTTTCCACTTACTTACGTGTGTGTACATGTGCCCATATATGTCATGCTGCACTTGCGAGGTCAGAGGACAGCTTCATGTGGGTTCCAGGGATTGAACCTGGATTGTCAGGCTTAGTGGTAAGTGTTCTTGCCTGCTGAGGTATCTCACTGACCCAAGAACTACACATTCAACCATCAGTATATTTAAACTTCATTACAATCTTTTTGGTGAGCACCTTGTTATCATTTGATAAATTAGGAAACTGTGTATTAGGAATGCAAAGCAGGTTCCCATGAACCCTGCACGTTGATGAAGAAGCTCAGAAGAAGGCAACCAGCCACCTCAGTTTACCCAAGATTCAGGGGATGTGAGGCTTTTGGTGCAAATAGTAGGGAAATCTGGTCACTCCTGATAGAATGTTGTCCCTGAGTTCTTGTGACTTCAGAGTCTGTGTTCTTTCTGCTGTCATTTGCCACCTCCCAATTTCTTAGAGACCAGGAAGAATTGTAAGCATCAGCGAAAGCATGTCAAATTGGGATTTCTAAAGAAGGAAGTATGAATAACGATGCTACTAGGAGCAACGAGAGAAAGTGTGGTAGGCAAGGAAACCTGAATTTATATTTTATTCTGTTCAGTTTCAAAAATAATTGGCGAATAGAAAGAAAGACAGGCAAGCAATTAAGCTTGAAACGTACTCAAATGAGAAAACAAGGGAGAGGAGAATGGAATTTGTGTGTTTTAAATTGCTTATGAAGTTTTTAATAAATAATGTGTACCCCTCGAAAAATAAATGCTAATGAATGAGATCTGGAGGGCTGGCTTGCCGGAGGATTGGAGATCAACACATGCAGAACATTAATCCGGAGACTGGATGAGTTAATGCCTCTGCATGCAAGAACGCGCCTGCCTCCTTGGGATCGCGGCACACACAGATTTAACCCCTCTTCTCTCTGTAACCTGCTTTCTGAATAGATGTTCACTCTGCTGGAAAAGTGTGATATGATCCTTGGGGAAGAGAGTAACACAGGAAGCAAGGTGCAGAGCCAGCAGTAGCTTGACAGATGCCAGAGCCGGTGACCACTGGAGCAGAGTTGGGTAGCAGATGTTGTGTTACCATAGCAACTGGTGGGCAGCTCCAAATGAAGAAGGGACTCAATTTCCAAGGACTGAGACCTGAGGGAGACTTTGAACTCTGCCTGTCTCTAGAGCTCTCTGGCTTTGGAAATGTTGGGGGCAAAGGAGGAAGCAAGAAGAGACTCTCACAGGCTTTTTTACCTCTCCTTTTCTCTCCTCAGTGCTACTGTGCTGTGCATAAAGGAGAAAGAAAAAATAATCTTATTTTAGTACCAACCTTTGTTGAGAAGGAGGCTCCCAGCTGTGAATTAATGAGTTGCTTTGCCTTGCCTCCAGGAGAGGAGTGAAGATCTTCCTCCCAGCCAAACTGGTGCCTCCCACCTCCATTGTCCAGTGTCCTTCATTTCTCAGCCTCTGCTGTTGGTGACTGAATACACCACATTACAGAATGACTGCTAGTAGTGCACAACCTTTCTATTGTTCCCCCTTTCTGCACCAGACTGCTCATTGTGCTTTGAATTAATTTTTTACCAGGAAAACCCTAATTATCATGTGAACACCACAATTACCTTACATTCTGGTTTTTATGTCAAAAGCCTTAATTTAAAAAAAAATGCAAACAGCTAAAATATTTCTTGATATATTGGCATTTCATATTTTTTCCAGTGGATCTTGAGTACCAAAAAGGAAACATCCCACACTAGCCTTCCTTGACCTCTGAAGGGTCCTTGAATCTTCATGACCAACTGGAAAAAACAGAGACTCTGTGGGAGGGCAGGCTCTATAATTTCCCTGAACTTCAGGTACGATGGCTAAAGCCAGGCTCTCCAATCCACGAGTGTGCCAGACGCAAGTACAAAGTCATCTGTTATTTTTCATCTCATCCTACAAAAACTCATTTTCTCAGTCTGTGCAGTGTTCATAATATGGGAATCAATGGTCTAATATGCATGTATATACAATTTTAAGTTTTGTAAGGATTTGTGGAGGTCTGAGCCTAGAGGCTTTGTAAAGACAGTTTTAATACACGTACCACTCAACTCAGTTATTTAGACATACAAATCAGGAGCTGAAGATGTGGCTCAGTGGTTAAGAGCACTCACTGCTCTTGTAGAGAGCCTTGGTTTGGCTCCCTGGACCTACAGCTCATGACTTCCAACTGCCTGTAACTCTAGTTCCATGGGATGTGACACCCTCTTCTGACCTCTGTAGTACACATAAGCACATGTAGGCACATATGCACACATAAATTAATACACACACAAATAAATAGAATAAAATACATCTTAGAGCAAATAAATCAATACTTTTCAGTATACATGTTTGCATAATTGTGCACACATTATCCAAAACCTTAGAATAGTTTATTATTCATTCACAAAAAATTGCTAGAACCCTATGTTTTACTTCCTTCTATATTTATACCCTAAGACCCTGTTCTCTTGGATCTTGGCTAACACTGTGTAAATGGTTAATGTTAAAGGACGCACACGAATGTGGAGTTTTATGTCTATTTTCTTTCCCTAACATAATGTTTTCAAGGTCTGCCTGTGTTGCAGCATGAGTAAGCGTTCACTCCTTTATACACTAAATAATACTCTGTTGTGTACTCTTCACAATAGCCTCAAACAATAGGAGATATCTTGGAGAAACTCTAGCCAAGCAAGTAAAAGATCTGTATGATAAATCTTCAAGTCTTTGGAGAAAAATTAAAGATATCAGACGATGGAAAGATCTCCCATGTTCATGGATTGGTGGGATTAATATAGTAAAAATGGCCATTCTATCAAAAGCAATCTACTGGAGGGTGCAACACAGTCCCCATGAAAATTCCACCACTATTCTTTATACACCTCGAGAAAACAGTTCTCAACTTCATATGGAAAAACAAATAGCCCAGATACCAAGGGTAGAACCCAACAAGACTGATCTAAAGAAGAAAAAAATCAATGAAGTGATTCCTAATAGTATTCTGCTATACTAATTGGTACCTCGATCAGCTGCCATCAGAGAGGCTTCCTCTGGCCGCAGATGGGAGTGAGTACAGAGACCCATAGTCAACATTACTTGGAGAAAGTGTCTTAAATGCATCTCCATTGGATCCCTTCCCTTGGAAATCAAGGATCCCCAAGGAGATGAAATGGAGGACACCAGGCAAACATGGCCCACTGAATCAACTAATCAGGCGCTCATGGGCTCACAGAAACTGACAGCAAGCATGAGGACTGCATGGTTCTGTACTAGGTCCTCTACATATATGTTAAGCTGTGAGCTTGGTGTTTTGTGAGACTTCTAACGGGCATATCTCTGGCTCTTTTGCCGGCTCTTAGGACTCTTTGCTCCTATTGGGTTGCCTTGTCTAGTGCCATTGGAGGGCTTCTGTATTGTATAATTGTATTTTGTTTTGTCCTGTTTGGCCGTTGTCTCTTTTCTGAAGAAAAAATTGAGGGGGAGTGGATTTAGGGAGGAGAGGAGGTGGGGGAAGCTGTAAGAAGTGTAGGGAGGGGAATCTGTGGTTGGGATGTATCATGAGAGAGAAAAAATCTATTTTTTTCCATAAAAAATAATATTCTTCTGTGAATTCCATACCACTATGATTATTTATCTATCCATTATTAGTCTGGATAAGCAACCAAATTTTATAACACACCCCTTATCTATATAATCACATAGTGTGTGTGTGTGTGTGTGTGTGTGTGTGTGTGTATGTATGTATGTGTGTTTTCTCACAGATAGTATTCAACCAGGTGTGGTGGCACTCTCATTAGTGATCCTAGAACCTGGGAGGTCATGACAGAAGGATCTTGAGTCCAAGTCTAACCTGAGGTACATAGCAAGTCCCAGTCCAGCATAGTTATAAAGTGAGAACTTGTCTCAAAAAAAAACAAAAAACAAAAAACCCAAATGAAACAAAAATAGACAATATTTGAAGATTATTTTTCATTTGTTTGCATATGTTTATGATCTATGTATTGTGTATCTTTTCATGTATGTGAGTGTATACACATGAATGCCACAACGTATGGAAGTCAGAGGACACGTTCATTGTCAGTCATCACCTTCTGCTTTGTTTTACACAGTCTCGTGTTGTTTGCAGCTATGAAAGACAAGTCAACTAGCTCCAAACTTCAGTGTGTTCTCCTGTCTCCACTCCTACCTCAGCATAGGAGTGCTGGAATTAGAGGCACACACCACTGCATCAGGATTTGAATGGATTCTTGGGATCTGAACTCAGGTCCTCACATTTGTGAAACAGGTGCTTAACTTGGTGATCTGTTTCCCCTGCCTTCAAAATGTTTTACAACAACCAGGCACTAATAACACGATTGCCGGAAGCTCCATAGAGTGAGTGACCTTTCATTTGCTGAGATCAGGGGAGTAAGGGCTAGGACATTTAGGGCAAAAACTATCCACCAGCTGTCATGGAAACATTTCAATATCTTAACAACGGATACAGCCATATGTGTGTGTAAGAGCTGAATGCTCTGCCTATGGTACATTCTGGAAGATTCTCTGTGAGGGTTAAATGAGGCCAGAAACCCAGAAGGACCTGGAGTTCCTATTCAGAAACATGTGTTACCTTGCTGTGGATAGCAAACACGAGTTTGAAAGCCTTACTTCTCATTCCTTCTATCTAGGACTGTTCCTGCAGCTGAGGGAGTCTCTCCCCTAGAAGTCAGTCTGGTTATGCATCTAAAGAGAGTTCTTAGATCCCTGGTAGCTGCAGCACACTACTGAGACAGCAGAAGGGAATTCTCTTGCATGGGCCCCATGGCGTCTTCTTTGGAATTAAGAGTAGGAGGAACCTGGCTGGAGTTTGATGGAACAGTCTGGCTAGATGGCTGTGGGGAGACAGGAAACAGACGTGTCCAAACAGAACTCTCTCCCTTTCTATTTTCTTTCTTGGTTTACATGCTGGCCCAGACTATCCTTTGATTCAATTTTTGCTATTACATTTCAGAACTGTGTAGGCTGCATAGGAAGCTCCTAGCACAAGATCAAATCCAAATAGACAGTGAGTGGGCCTGCCGAGTTGAAGGCAGAGGTCTCTTGGTTGTCATTTGGGCCTTCTTCCCAGAGACACTTCTAGACAAGGATCAAGTTGACAAAAGCAGCTAGAATGGCTGCTCTGTTCAATAAAATGGAGTAAAGTATTGACCTCCTCTACCGGAGCTACCCCAAGCTTCTGTCCCATATAGTGTCACATGACCTTCCTCCCTCTGGTCTTACTACAACCATGCAGAATAAAGGAAATTTTAATGGCATAAGGTTTGGGCGGCTGGATGATCCCGACTGCAGCTAAAATGAGAATTGATTTTATTTAAAGGTGAGGCCCATAGAAGATTGTGCATGTGCTATTGGATGGTCACACATCCAAGTGTATACAGGCAGCATGAATTAGATTTCATGAGTTAAAAAATAAAGACCCAGAGTTGAGAGGGTAAGGAGATAGTCTAGATCTAGTGGGTGTTGGGGTAGAAGGTAAATATGGTCAAAATAGATTGGATGAAATTCTCAAAGAAGTACAACAATGACAAGACAGTAAAGTAGTTAGAAACAGCACTAATGAGAATGGAAATAAAGGATTTATTATTTAAAAAGATGATTGGATAGAAGAGTGGTATTTGAGGAGGTTTTACATGGAAAAGATTTACTACAAAGGAAAGAAAGGGCAGTTTCTCATCTCAAGAAGCAGGGTGTGTGTGTTGGGACTCAACAGGGCTCAGGTGAGATGCAAGTGAGAGTGAGATCATTGCAGATGGTGGTTATGAGACTTCTGGGCAGTTCTGGCAGGTGAGGACCTGTCTTCCCAGGAAGCTCAGACCACCACCACTTCTATTATATGGCTACACCAACCTGCCTTGTAGATTGCAGTTGGAAGAAGTCCAGGCAGAGGGTGTGTGGAAGCCAGAGATGACTGGCCTGGGCCACGGAGTCATCCGCCCTGCTCCTTCTAGCCTCCGTATCACTAACTGGAATCTATACAGGAAGTAGCCAGGGCCTCACTTGGCCTTCTCCTGAAATTGGATCAGTGGACATTTTGAGCTGAGGTTATACTGAAATTACTCAGAGATGAGGAGTTTATTTCTCACAGCTTTTGAAAGCGAAGAAGTCCAATATCAAGGAGTAGGGTGAGTGGTGGGAGCCACGTCTCACTTCTCATGTAGTAACACCCCTGTTAGAAGGGCAATGATCCAATCTTCAAAGGCTCCACCCTTGTGATCTCATCGCCTCCCAAGGCTCTACTCCTGACAACATGGATGATAATGAAGAAGGTTAGGCGTTTGGATTTGGAAAAGACAAAAGCACATTTAGGCCCAGTCATGCTGGTATAAGTGACAACAAAAGCTTCTGTCCTAACTAGTGGTGGACAACAGGCCAGGACCTAAGTACACAAGGATAAAGTGCTCATCCTCTCCCACAAAGCCTGGTTCTTCATCTTGCCTCACTGCTGACGTCATTGCCTCTATACCAACTCTTCCTGGGATGGTTGTAAGATGGTGTTGGGGAGAAACGTGGGGGTGTACTTTAGTATTTACAGGAGGGAGACCCTACTTCCCTATTGTAGCATGGGAACCCTTGCTTTTTCCATTAGGCTCCATCGGCTTATATGTGTGAATGGAGGCAGAGGCAATCTCCAGGGAGATGTCATGAACTAGATGACTCTTTGCTCTTAGAACAAAACTGTGGGGTGTAAGTTTGGGATTAGGTGTGGCGGTCCTTCCACAGCTGGGCATCAGAACAAGCCTGATTGTCGCAGCTCTCATGTTGTTGGTCTGATGATGTGGGTGTTTCTAATCCAGTTTCTGTCCCTTTCTTTTGTCATTTATGTTACACTGTCCAACCTTCGCCCCCTCAGCAACACCTCCACAGTCTTTCCTGCAAACTCAGCACTCTACTGGTGTGGGTTTTTTTTTCCTTTAATAAGCTCTCTAGAATTTGTTCAGAAATAGAACCTTTCAACACAAGAAATAAAAACAATCTGTATATCATGCTAAAATTATAAGGCTGGCATCAAACTGAATAAGATAAACAATATTCATTAATCTTACCTAGATCCTCTTGCCTATAAAGGTACTTGTTCTGAGATAGATTATTATTTTTTGAATGCGCATGAGAGAGTGTGGATAGTGTGTGTGCATACGTGTTGCATGCCCATGCAAGTACACATGTCCATGTTCACACAGAACCAAGAGAAGGACATCAGGTGTCTGCATGGTCTTTCTCTCTCTACCCCTATCTCATTTCTGTGAGATAGGGTCTCTCATTGAACTTGTAGTTAGGCTGGTAGCCATTAAGCCCCATGTCCTCATGGTTCCTCTTCCCAGAAGCATTGGTGAGCTTATGCCTGACTTTGTTTGTTTGTTGTTGTTGTTGTTTGGTTCTTTGTTTTGTTTTTGTGTGGGTGCTAGGGATTGCTCAGATCCTCATGCTTACATAGCAAGTGCTCTTATATACTGATCCCTTTTCCTAGTCCCAACTTCTTAATTATTAATAGTTATTAAGCATTTTGAAGTGTTGAAGACTATCAAATATTTCTAAGCATTGAAGACATGCTAGTCCCAGACACAGGCTGTCTCTTTAAGTAGGTGAATGGAAAGATATTTGAAAGCAGAATGGCTTCCTCTTTGAGTGATTTAATGGCATGTTTATGGGTCACGTGTTCAGTACCCAGAGGTGTTAGCAAATATGCAAATTAAATAACAACCCTTATTTCATCTCTCTGTCTGGACAGCGCTAGATCTAACATCTAACACTGTTTATGGTCTGTGCTATTCTCTTTGTGGGACTGCCTCGTTTGATGTCCTGCCTGCCTCCTCCCTTCTGGATCTGGAAGTGTCAAGGCAGTGAGGGAGGCTGTGCGGATGATGACTACCAGCCATGGGCCATACATCATCAGCAATCAAACCACATTTGTGTGGATTGAGCCTTTCCCATGAGAGCAGAGTGTAGAGTCAGGGTCTTTACCTTGACTTTGGGAATGAGAGAAGACATACATAGCAAGTTTATGATGTTAAGATTCAGTAAGCTCCAATGCCAGGTAGGAATGAACCAGGTTCATTAGACAGGTTTATTGAGTTAAAAAAACCCAAAAACCAAAACCTCACTGAACTGCCTACTTCTGATATAAATGCTTTTCTGCAAGAATGCCATCCTTTGGTTTTGTTTCTTTGTTTGTTTGCTATGAGAAAAACAGAGGAGTGATAGTTTACCACAGAGGATAACAGGGAAAGATGAGAAGGCAGGGCTTTCTGGGTCTACAAAACATAGTTGGGTGGGACAGTGGAGAGAAATAGAAGGAACAATCTCAAAACTTTTAAAGCAGAGGTGGGAAGGCAGGGCAAGGTGACAGCGAGGGCAAGGGTGGTGGTGGGCTGTCATCTTGGATGAAAGTGGGCCCTGTATGACTGCCTAAAGACTCTGGATCAGAAATTCATACCCACCCTCTTTGTGGTTTCATTTATTCACTTATTTATTTTAATTTAGAAGCACCTGGGCCAGTAGAACTTCAGGAATTCAGTGAACCATGCACAAATGAAGGGAAACTTGCCAAGAATGTGAGACACTGAGTAGAGGAGGCGAAGTCAGACCTTCGTTACTTTATCTTTTTTGTTTTTGTTTTTGTTTTGTTTTGTTTTGTTTTTTCCTCTTTCAAAGGTTGTGTGGCTGTATGGCTGTAGCCTGTCAGAAGTATTTAGGTCTCTCACAAGCCAGTGTGTTGAGAAGGATTGTCTGGAAAACCTTTTGTTCCCACCTGCATCTAGATGGATAGCCATGCGACTCCAGAAGACATCAGGGGCAGTATGATGACAGGATAGTGTATTAATTCCTTTGCTGCTGCTGTGACAAACTCCATGGTCAAAGCAACTTACGGAAGTGCTGATTTTAGCTTACAGTTCTAGGGCAGAGTCCAGAAGGGTAGGAGAAGCCTGGCAGCAGGCATCAGACTTGGTAGCAGGAGCAGGGAGCTGAGCGATCTCACATCTTTAACAGCAAATGCAAAGTAGAGAATGAACTGGAAGTGAGGTGAAGCTTAAAACCTTAAAGATGTGGTTCCCTTCATATGGAGGCACTTTTTATAACCTCTCACCAAACAGTTCCACCAATGCTGTTTAAATGCTCAAGACTATGGAGGACACTTCTCATTAAAAACACTAGACCGTGTTCTAGTGTACTTTGCATTACTGTGATAAAAACCAAGACCAAGAGCTGCTTGGAGAGGAAAAGGTTTACTTAGTCTCCTTTCACTTCACGTTACAGTGTACTATCACGGGAAGTCAAACCAGGAGGCTGTAGACAGCAACTGATGTAAAGGCCATGGAGGGGTGCTGCTTACCAGCTTGCTCATCATAACTTCTCATTTTTCTTCCTTAGATAGCCCAGAACCACCTACCCAGGGAGTGGCATGGCCCCCAGTGGGCTAGGCCTTCCAACATCAACCATTAACCAAGAAAATGACACACAGATCAATATGATTGGGTATTTTGACTCTAGCTTGTGTTAAACTGACATATAAACCTAGCCAGCTGTCTTAGTTAGGGTTTTACTGGTGTGAGTAGACAATGCGACCAAGGCAACTATTATAAGGACAACATTTAATTGGGTGAGAGCACAGCAGTGTTCAGGAAGGCATGGTGCAGGAGGAACTGAAATTTCTACATCTTCATCTGAAGGCTGCTAGAAGACTGAATTCTCAGGAAGATAGGAGGAAGCTCTCAAACCCCCCCCCCCCCCCAGTGACACACTTTCTCCAACAAGGTTACACCTAGTTCAACAAGGCCACACCTCCCAATAGTGCCACTCCCTGGGCCAAGCATATTCAAACCACCACAACAGCTGAATAGGAATGGCTCCCATAGACCCATGTGTTTGAATGCTTGGCCCATAGGGAGTAGCACTGTTAGGGTGTGATCTTATTGGAGGAAGTATTTCACTGTGGAGGCAGACTTTGAGGTCTCATTTATGCTCAAGCTGTGACCAGTATGACACACAGTCTCCTGCTGCCTGTGGATCAAGATATAGAACTCTTGGCTCCTCCAGCCCCATGTCTGCCTGCATGCTACCATGCTTGCTGCCGTGATGACAATAGACTAAACCTCTGAAACTGTAAGCCAGTCCTGATGAAATGTTTTCCTTTATGAGTTGCCATGGTCATGTTGTGTCTTCACAGCAATAAAAACCCTAACTAAGACACCAGCACAGATAGGAAAGCTTTTCTATGAGGGAATAAAACGGAGAGTAGGTAAGGCTTCCCTCTCTCTATAGGTTGTTGACAGAGCCAGGAGCATCCTTCTACCCACCCATAGGTTCTAAGCACCTACATCAAAAAAGCAAACAGAACCCCAGGCATTCTTCCACATTCTTGAGGTATTTGACTGTAATCCACATGCTCAGAAACACTGGGGGTCTTTCCATGCCCACAACTTCTTCCTTGAGGTCAGTTTTCATTTTACTCCAGTGTTAAAGTACACGAGGACGGGACATTCCTGTTACTTGGTTTTGGTTTTGTGACAGGATCTCACCATGTAGCCCAGAATGACCTTGAACTCATGATTCTCTTGCCTCAGCCTTCCAAATGCTGGTATTACAGGTATCAACAACTCTGGCCAGCTCAGAGCATCTGCTGTTGTTGAAACACTTAGGGTTTCTATTGCTGTGATGAAACACCATAACCAAAAGCAAGTTGGGGAGGAAAAGGGTTTATTTGTTTTACAATTCCATATTGTAGTCCATCATTTAAGGAAGTCAGGACAGGAACTCAAACTTGGTAGAAACCTGGAGGTAGGAGCTGATGCAAAGGCCCAGGAGGGGTGCTGCTTATTGGATTGTGTTCCATACTTGCTCAGTCTGCTTTCTTATAGAACCCAGGACCACCAGTCCAGAGATGGCTCCACCCACAATGGGCTGTGCCCTCGCCTACCAATCGCTAATTAAGAAAATGTTCTTTAGCCAGATCTGTTGCGGGCATTTTCTCAGTTGAGGGTCCCTCCTTTCAGATAACTCTAGCTTGGGTCAAGTTGACATAAAACTAGCCAGCACATCTAGGGATTTCTCTCGGTGATAGAGTACTTGACTAGCTTCAGATTCAATCTCTCCCTCCAGTACCACCTACCCACAAAGAGTAACTAAAACTTTTGGATAGTTGTTATATATCAAGTTATTATCAAATGCTTCCAGTACCAGATACCATACTCTATACAATAGTATATCCTTAAAGCAGCAATAGTTTCAGTGAAAAATTCCGAAGCTCCGAGTGTGGGGGACCTGCCCTAGGTTTTGTAGGGAATGATTTCCTAATGACAAAAATGTATGCTGAGGTCAATAGTGACTTCAAGGGAATTTATAATGTCTTAGTCACATACACAAGCAGTTAGGGAGTAAGTAAGTGCATGAGCTGAGGGCATGCATCCCTCTTTGTAGACTGTATGTGATGGGGCTATCATTCCTTTTTTCTTGTTTTAGTTTTCTGCTTCTCTGGGGGGAGAGGGGGGAGATACCCCAGGCTGGAAGTGACCACCGCACTAGTTACTTTGCTCATTGCCTTGGAAAGCATCTGACAAACACAGCTTAAGACTGTGTATTTGTGTCCTTGGTTAGAGGGAGTGCAGTTCACAGTGACAGGGAAGGCATTGTGCCAGGAGTGTGAGGTGTCTGGTTTCATTGTGTTTAAAGTCAGGAAGCCCGAAGAAAGAGGGATGCCAGCTTTTTCTCCTTTTCTCTTTTTGTTTGGTCTGGAATGTCAGTCTAGCGGATGGGGCTGCCAACATTCAGGGAGGGCCATCTTCCCTCAGTTAAGCCTCCCTGGAAACTCCCTCATTGGTACACTAGAGGTGTGTCAAGGTGATTCCAAATCCAGACAAACAGATGCTGAAGATGAACCTCTTCCAGGAGTTTGAGAAGGTACATTTCAGTCATGTCCATCTGCACAAAGTAGGAGAATTGCCTAGCTTGCCTGTGGTGGGAGAGAGGATGGAAACTCTGTATGGAGACCTGGGTGGCCTCAGTTTACTTTTGTCCACACAGCATTCCAACAATTGGAAGGAACCCCATCTTTTGTATTTGAAGTAACAATAGTCACTTTAACCCGCCAAGCTAATCCACCATTATAAAAAACCTCTTCCCTGTGTGAGAGTATGAACTTGTGTTAGGCATTTATTATGGGCCAGCCTAGAAGCCACACACTGACAATGCAATAACTTATTTGAATCCCACAAGCACTGCTTCCTACCTAATCACAATTAGAGTTTAGGCTTTGTAGTCTGAACCAAGATCAAGTTCCAGCTCCATCAATTGTTTCTTGTGTGAATTTGGACTTGGTGGTTAACCTAGAGCCTTAGTGTATCTGATAGCTACTTAATCAGTTTTCTATAGCTAATAACGTAATACCACAATCTATGTAAATGATAAAAAGAGGCTTGATTTGGTTTGCAGATCTGGTCTAAGGATGAAAGACTGAATCTGTTGATAGACTTATTCCCAGTAGAGTGCCAAAATGGTGTGAGACAAGGAGTATATGAGACAAAGCTAGACCCGCACTAGAGATAACTTGTTATTCTCTTACTTGCTTAAATAAACTAATTCATCTAAGAGGGCATGGTACTAATCATCCCTCTTTAAGGTCCTTCCTGGGAGAGCAGCATGGGGACTTGGGGCAGGCATTTATCACACCTCTTGTTAATACTCTTCTTGGTGTTTGCAGAGTTCTTTGTCCCTTTCCTATGTTGTGATCTAGTGGCCAGAAATGTACTATGTCTAGTATCAAGATCCATGGCAGAGAGATCTATGAATCTCGTGGGAACCCCAATGTTGAGGTTGATCTCTGTACTTCAAAGGTCTCTAACAAGCTGCTGTTCCTCCATTGGCTTCTATGAGGCCCTGAAACTACAGGACAGTGCTACTGCACATTACATGGGGAAGTGTTATTCAGGCTCTGTTTCCTGACCCTTATTAGTGTGACTGGGGTGTCAACTGGTGGATCCTGAGCAGAGAACTAAGGCAGGAGTGACAGGGAGGATGGAGACCTCAGGTGGCTATGAGCACGATGAGATCAGACAGGCTTGAGTTAGACAGCTCATTTAATGGGGGACAAAGGCTATTTAAACCTTTGGGGGGTAAGGAGGGACTATTAGGATGAGAAGGAATCATTGGCTTGAGCCGGATGCTGGGGTGACCTCATTTGAATAAGGAGGAACTCCAGGTGCTACTGGATATGACTTATAAGGGGAAAGGAACCTTGCTACTGGGCTACCTCCTCTGGTGAGGAGCACATGTCTACATGGGCTGGGTCATGCAGGCCCAGGGCAGGAGGAGAGCCATCCTACTCCTGCCAATCTCAGGATGAGATTACCCCACTCTTGCTCCAGACCTGTTCCCCAGAGATACATGGCTCCCCTGGCCTCACTGGAAAGGATGTCTTAAAGGGACATCAGTAGAACTGTTGCACTTGCTCTGGCTAGCAAGAAGCTTAAGGTTGTGGAATGGAAAATAGTGTGATTGATGGGACTGAAAAGAAGTCTAAACTAAGTGCAAATGCCATCTTGGGGTGTCCCCAGCTGTCTGCAAAGCTGGTGCTATGGAAAAGGGAGTGCTTTTGTACGGTCACATCATTGACATAGCTAGAAACTCTAAAGTTCTCCTGCCCACTTTGGCTTTCAACATGATCAACAGCGGTTCTCATGTGGCAACAAACTGGCCATGAAAGGGTTCATGATCTTCCCTGTGAGTGCGTCCAGTTTTCAGAAAGCCATGCATATTGGAACAGATATTTACCACACCCTGAAGAACACCATTAAGGAGAACTACGAGAAGGATCGCATGAATGTAGGTGGTGGTGGATGTAGGTGATGAAGGCAGATTTGCATCCTGGAGTGCTGGAACTGCTGGAGCTGCGAAGCTGCTGAATAATGCAACCAAGAAGGCTGGGCAACACTAATCAGGTTGTCATCAGCATGAATGTGACTGCCTCTAACTTCTTCAGGACTTCAAGTCTCCTGATGACACCAGCAAGTACAACATAGCTGACTAGCTGGCTTAACTGTACAAATCCTTCATCTGAGATTATTCAGTGATGTGCACCAAAGGCCCATTTGACCAACCTGACTGTGAAGTTTGGCAGAAGTTCACAGCCAGTGCAGGCATCCAGGTGATTGGGAATGATCTCATGGTGACCAACCCAAAGTGGATTGCTTAGGCTGTGAGCCAGAAGTCCTACAACTGCCTCCTGTTCAAAGGGAATCAGACTGAGTCACTACAGGTCTACCAAGCTGGCCCAGTGCACTGATTGAGGCATCATGGTATCTCATTGCTTTGGGGAGATTGAGGATATTTTCATCGATGATCTAATGTTCAGGCTTTGTGCTGGGCAGACAAAATTGGTGCCTTTGCAGATCTGAGTGCCTGGACAAATACAATCAGATCTTCAGAACTGAGGAGAATCTGGGCAGCAAGTCCAAGTTTATTAGCAGGTTCTTCAGGACCCTACTCCTCCTGACCAAGTAAACCATGGACTGGTAATACCTGGAGCTCTCGGTCAATACCAGCTGCCTAGAATCTTTTTCTGATGTCACTGAGGTGGCGACAGACTGGCCCAGTGCTTGCCTAGCCTCTGTAGTTCCATGGGCTCCCTCCTCCTCCATGCCACTACTTCCTTACAAGTTCAAAGCCAAGCCTGACTACCCAGAGAGACCTGATGGAAATCTCAGCTCTGGAATCATGAGATTGGTCCAAATCAATGTTCCTGTCACCGTACTTCCCAGCTAGAGTTGGGAGCCCTCATATCTCTAGTGTAATCTGCAGGGTTGCCACAGTCAAGACCCTCCAGTGGTTCTACATCCAAAATAAAAGCCTCAGAGTGACCCATTCAAAGAAAAAGTCTTTTCTGGCATCATATACTACTATCTCATTCTAGGGATTAAATTCCAACATCAGTTGGAAAAGAAATTTCTATCCTCAGCAACCCCTTCCAAGAAATGGTCATAATCAGTGTGGGCAGAGAACTCAGTCTATTTAGAGAATAATATGATGAAGTCTCCCTTAAAAATTCATGTAAAGCTGGCCTTTAGGGAGCCCTAGAAGGATGTGGCTGCCACATGGAGAACACATCATCCTACTAAGCCTGGATTTCTCTCCTTGTGCTATGGAAGGATGCAGTTGTTAAAAAGAATTGCTTACTTCTAGAAAATTCTATAATGGGTCCTTGAGCTCAGTTTCACTAGCCTGTCCTGTCACCAAGTAGAATACTGTTCTTAGGAGTGGGAAGGATGCCATTGAGGGCAGTCATGGTGGGATGGGACAACCAATGAGTATCTTGCCTGGAATGATTGATATACTGGTTTAGCTCCGCCAGCAGGTTCTCTCTCTCAGACACTGTTACCCTTTCATCCTAATGTGGTACACCCATAATTCTCCAGGGCTCATTCAACACTGATCCCAGCCCACTGAGCCCCATACAGGCCACCCTGATGTCCTCTACTTGGATCCCAGAGTATGCTCTTCTTCCCACACCTGTCATCAAGGTTAACATCTCCCTCCTCCCACTCCTGTCTAAGTCAGCTTTTGAATTATTTAGCAAAGGCTGACTCCCTCAAAGAAGCTCTTCATCCCTCTGATGAATAGTTTTTATTCTGGTACATAAGGATCATGAGAGCTGCCTAGATGGGGTCTGGGGCTTGGGAAGAGTTTTTACTTCATTGTGGCTACATTTGAATTGACCTCAGTGACTTTGGCTTCAGCCGATATGCTGTCCACCCCTGGTTCTTTGGTCTCATCTGGTGAAAACCTCAGGTCAGGCAGCTACGTAGACACTGAGAGTTTAGACAGACATGGGGCCTACAATTTTCATGTCAAATAGATGTGGTAGATACATATTTTAATTCACCAAATCAGGAGTGGTTTCCTATGAGTTTAATTTGTACGTGTTCTTCACAGTGCAAGAATGCACTCCCAAATAATTGAGGATTTCTTGTTCTTTTCCTGAGTTTATATTTATAGTCTGATTGAATCATCTAAAACAATCATAGCCCAATTGGTCCTCAGTATCATGTGAGAATCTGCCATGTTGTCCTCTTCTGTGGTCTCTGTTGTCTGTTTATACACTTGCCAGATAGTTGCCTTTGAGAAGGCTTTCTCCATCTGGAACTCTCTTTTCCCTAGCTCTTGTCATATTTTCTGAGCACAGGTATCCTCTTCTGACACCATCTAAAGTTTCACCTCCTGTGGTGCAATGGGAACCTTTAACAAGTACCAAAGTTGGACTAATAGAGGTGGGTGGGAGTTGAAGCCAAAGGCTTGTGAAAAGGAAGTCCTGAATCGCAGTGTTTGCCAGCTTCCAGGGAGTAAGAAAGCTCTCGGTGCCACCAGTTTCAAGCTAGAAATGATATACAACCAACTCAGGACCTTTTAAAACTTTCCTGATTGTACCGACTATCTGCTTCCAGCATGTCATTATGTATTTGTGATTAGTAAACCCTGTAAGCAGTTCTCTGGAGGTGAGTTGATTTCTGCTACTCTACCCAGCAATGTGATAAAGATCATATAGCTCATACCTCCTAGAAAGGAATCTGATTTTCTTACCTGTTCAGGCTCAGCTCCAAGATCAGGAAATAGTGTCAGTTTTGTAGGGCTCTGTATGCATTGCTTCTCTCACAGCTGTGACAAATCAACGTAAATAGGGAAGGGTCTGTCATGGTGGGGAAGGCATGAAGGTAGGAGCATCAGGCAGTTGATCACATTACATCAGGGAGCAGAGACAAGGATGTTGGTACCCAGCTCACATCTTCTTTTCCATTCACTATGGGACAAGAGCCCATGCAATAGAGCCTCCCACCGCTTAGGGTGTTTTCCCTCCTCAATTAATCCAACCTAGAAACTCCATCACAGACAGGCCCAGGGGTTAGTCTCCCAAGTGATTCAGGGTCCTGTCAAGTTGACTGTATTAACAATCATGGTTAAGAACATGAAATTCTATACACTTCTTGCAAACCCACTGTAGCTGTGCTATCTCTTACTACCCTCCTTTCTGAGCACTGCTTCTTGAAGCCTGAGGAATTCTTTTCTCCTTGGTAGATGGCTTTGCATCAAAGGCCATAACTTCTGTTTCTCAGTCTGGCTCTCCATCTTGATGATTCCATTGCCAAAGGCCTTGCTTTTACAATGGCTAATTCCTCTGCTCCTTTATCACATCACTCTCCTAAAGCAGTGAACACAGAGTGGGCTGCTTGACTGAAGGGAAGAAAGGACCAAGAGAAAAAAGTAAGTACAAAAGGAAAGACTCATTAATCTTTCTTCGAAGTGCTGTTTCATCAAAGATACAGTAATGCACAGAGAATTGGTAGAGAAGATAAATGATAGGAAAAAAAGAGAGAAGGCGGGAAGAGCTTGAGGCAGAATGGGATATAAAGACGGTGTTATATCATGTGGGCTATCTTTCTCTTTCCTCTACAAGTGAGCTCAGCAGACATTTCCACTGTAGTGGGTCGAGCACAGTTCCTAGAAGCACTGACTGCCCTTTGCCATCCCCTCTTCATGCTGAGAATGCTGTTGTTGTAGGCCTTTCCATTAAGAAGAAAGAGGCACTCACATGATAGAGTTTCCAGATCTTGTACTTAATAATTTAATCGAAGAAGTGAAGGAGTAAAGAGCCACGAAGGGGTTAAACCCAGTTAAATTGCTTGGGACTCAGCGACATTGTTTAGTGAGTTCTTGGGGCACAAGTTGTATTTATTACCTTTTTGTTGCTATGATCTTGGCATACTCAGCTTTTCTTTTCCGTTCACTATGGGACAAAAGCCCATGGAATGGTGCCTCCCACGGTTAAGGCATTTTCTTTTCCTCTTGGCAGACACACCTAAAAAAGAAGTTAGTTATTGGTTCATGGTTTAAAGGTCTCATCCACGAGAACTTGGCTTCATTATCTTGGACAGGAATCATGGTGGCAAGAACGTACATCATGGAGAGGCCATATTACATAGTGAACAGGAAGAAGAGTAGAGCAGTGGACTAGGTGTCAGGTAGAATCGGTAAAGGCACACACCCAGTGACTTACTTCCTCCAGACAGGTCCTACGTTCTGAGGCTTTCACAACCTCCCATAATGGTGTCACCAGCATCCCACACATGAGTCCATGAGAGCCATTCTATATTCAGACCATTATAGGGTATAAAGGTGTATTGATAACTACATCCTAATTGCCTATCTTAAGGGTTGTAGCCTTTGTGTTCCGATAAACTATTTTCAACCCTTTATTGGCTGGTATAAGACTTGTGTAGTCAGAAAATAGTTGTTGGATCTTGTTATTGTTTGTCTGGCTTCACTATGTATTTTCTGTATTAGAAGTCATTTCCACTCAAGAAGGGGTGGAAAATGGTCATTTTTCAATATCATATTGCAGGACTTTAGTCCTCTAGGCCTATCTAATCTATCGTTTCCATTGGTTTGAGTTGCTATTGCCTTCTATATAGGGAATAGTGATTCTTTCTTCTCTGGGAGGATAGAATAACAATTTCAGGTTCACCCAGTTTCTAGCAATGCACTATCTTAACATTGAAAAGATATGGCTGTGTTTCGAAATAGAAATAACCTGTTAGAATCCAGAGAAGGCTGCTTTTTCCCTGGCCTGGGAAGGAGGCTGGTGTACTGTTGATTCAGTCCCTGAAGCTCACACTCGGCACAGCTTTTATCTTGGAGAGACTGGAGGATCTTGGAGAGAATGGAGCAAAGGGAATTAGAGATCGGCAGTTGGTAACAAACTCTGCTACTTGATCTTTGGCTTAGATATCTGTGAGCACCAGCTGCCTGCAACCTTGGGTGGGTCCTTGAAGAAAATAATGTGGCCAAGCTCCAGCCAGGAAATCAGATCAAATGCAAGGCCAGGCTCTTGGCAGGGAGAATTAATGAAAAGGACTCTCATTAATTTTTTTCCTCCCAAGAAAAGTTGATATATCTGATATTGCAAGTGGGATAAAGCTTTCTAAATCTTGCTGCAGTTTTTTTTTTCTGACTATGAGGGCCCAGTTTTTAAATTTTCAATATTATTACTTTTATTTTCTTCATTTTGAATTCTTTGAGAACTTAATATAAAGTGTTTTGATCATATCATATTTTCCCCTTCCCATACTCCTCCCAGATCTATCTGCTCTTCCTTCTCCATCTTACTTTGTCTCCTTAAAAAATCATCAAGTACAGTTTGTGCTGCCCTTATACTCTGGGATGTGTGGCTTTCACTGAGGGTGGGCAACCCACTAGGGGCTGCACCTTTAAAGAAAATGCTTGTGCTCTCTCTCTCTCTCTCTCTCTCTCTCTCTCTCTCTCTCTCTCAGTAGCAATTAACCACCAGTAGCTCCTTAGTTAGGGGTGGGATCCATACCCATGTCCCCTCTCCTCACTGTATTATTT
Organism: Uromys caudimaculatus; assembly: GCA_028551405.1. Taxonomy (NCBI): domain Eukaryota; kingdom Metazoa; phylum Chordata; class Mammalia; order Rodentia; family Muridae; genus Uromys; species Uromys caudimaculatus. The sequence continues at coordinate 116,063,098 of CM052703.1, read as the reverse complement.
TATCTGCCTTGAGCCTGCATAGGTCTTGTGAACGAATGTTATTTCATATTTCATCTGCTGTGACTTAATATGTACAATTTCCCTGCTGTGTCCAGAAAAGTCTGCTTCCCTGTAGTCATCTACAGCTTCTGGCTCTTATAGTCTTTCTACCCTTTTCCTTACAATCCCTGAGCCTTGGGAGGAGACTGCATGATATAGATGTCTCATTTAGAGCTAAACCTTCCACAGTCTCTTTTTCTCTGTACCTTGACCCATTGCAGGTCTCTGTGTGAGTTGCTATCTACTGCAAACATGAAGCTTCTCTGCCGGGGGTTCACTGGTCCACTAATCTGTGGGTATAGGAATGAGCCATTAGGAGTCAGTTTAATACTGTGCCCATTTAGCAAGAAGAGTATGTTCTTCCCTGGGGCCTGTGACTTGTTTAGCCTCAGGTTCTTGGCCCCAAGAAAGATACCAGGTATGGGTTTCAAATTGTGGAGTAGCCTTTAAATGTTCTTAGAAAGTGATTACTTACTCTCATGATATTCATGCTACTACTGAGCCAGTGGGCATATCTTGCCAGGCTAGTCATTGATAGAGCTCTCAGGGTTCATATCTGGGTAAAAGCAGTGATTCTTTTTCTCCTCTGGTAGCTTACATAGCACTGTCCAGCACTATGAAAGATATCAAGTTTCCAGTCGAGAACCAGCTTTATTTTCCTCTATGACTCAAGTATGTGGTGTCTCCAATAAGATCTTATAGTCACGTTCTGGAGGATAACCAAGAGCAATGGCAACCATCTGTAACTGGGGGCTTACAGGACCTCATTTGCCAACAAATACAGAAAGAGGTAACCCATTCTTGGAGGTGGGCACTTTATTTATTATCTGTCCTTTCCAGTTGGGAAATTGTTGTTCCATTATAAGATAGGTCCATTTTAATTTTTATATGTGTGAGTGTGTATATTTTAGGAAGCTTCTAGGGTAATAAGTTTCCTTGTGACTTTTTCTAAATGTCTTAAAGTGTTAGTTGTCCGTCACTATATTCCCTCACGTACCATGCCATTCTATCTTTCCATTAAATCCCCTCATATACTGTTCATTTCATCGTGTTTCATCTCCCCTCCACTATCTTATTATTTAAAATATTTTTGAGTGTGTGTTGATATGGGTGTGTAAGTGGAGGCCAGAAGAGGGTGTTGGAGTTCATGGAGCTGGAGTTATAGGTCGTTGTGAAACATCCAGTGTGGGTACTGGGAACAAAACTCAGGTTATCCTCAAGACCACTGTGCATTCTTAACCACTAAGCAAGCTCCACAGACCCTTGAGTTCCATTCTTCACAACCATGGTAACATGTAATTATTATGCAGTTTTGATCAGTATGTTTTGTTTATTCCTTCTTCTTTCTTTTTCCATTTAAACTGACCTGAGAAGCATATGATGAGATCAGAAATAGTTGTCAGACCAGAAAAGGAGATTTTATGGTCTTGAATCTTTGCATATTCAAGTCTGAGGCTCCTGCTAGTCAGAGTATCTGAGATGGAGGGAGGGAAGGTGTAGAAAACCTCTGAGGCAGAGGTCTGCTGTTGAGTGTCTCAGGAAGGTTTCCTGTGCCCTTCTGGGTTTCCCAGGGTTGGAGTAACTTAAAGACGGATTCCCTGGGTAGGTCAAAAAGTTCTCCAAGAGTCTCTTATCTATATTTCTCTGTCTTATCACTACTTTCAAACTTCAGGAGTTGGGAAACTTAGAAGACTTCACCTAGTGTGGGAAGAATAGGTTAGAAAAGGCTTTGTGGTATGTCTTTATGCAGAAAGATCCTGAAACTGTCTCATCATTTCCCCAGAGCCCCTGGTAATAGTAGACAGCATACAAACTGCTTCTGAGCCATAGAATAGAGCTCAGAAGTTGGCTTAGACTGAGATAGGGATAGCCTTGATAGCCTGTGGTAGGGATATAGGACACATACCAGTGACACGTTCTTCTCTCTAAACCCTGTAGCAGAATTTTTCCAACTAGTGGGAAAAAGGAAACATGGCTTCACTTACTTATGAAATGAAGACTAAGATTTGTTCATGGCTACTTCCTTTGATTTGGAAACTATAGGAGGAGGAAGAAGTGGAAGAAGAGGAGGAGGAGGAGGAGGTGAAGAAGCTGTCACACCAACCAACCCTCTTCCAGCAGGGTTCAGAGGGAAGGTCTAGGACTGTTCTGTTTCACACAATGAAACATGAAAAGCCAGCTTTAAAACAAGCAAGCAAGCAAGCAAACAAACAAACAAACAAAGCCAACTTGAGTTTAAAATTCCTGTCCTTGAATACACTAGCTGTACCTTAATGCTCAGAAGCCACATGTGACCATCTGGCTACCTACTGAGCAGAGCACATACACAGCACTCTTAGTATCACCTGAGGTCCTTCTAGTCAGTACTATGACATTTCCCTCTACTTCTGCTGAGACAATCACCACTGAGACCTCCTCTTTCCTTGGATATACACATCTACCTGGGCAGGCTGAGTCTTGAGAGAATATGGATGTTGGAGAGTTAGTTAGAAATTGGACTAAGAATTGTAACCAGAATGGGTCCAAAGCCAAAGTTAAGGGTGTCTCTGAACTATGGGGGTCAGAGCAGATTTTGAATTGCTACCAGAGATGATGATGTTTCTTAGCCAAATGAGATGCCTTTGTTGAATGTTTTATTCTGCTGAGGAATATACATGCCTATTCCAGAACACTAATAGCCCCCAAGGTCTGTAATACCCTTCTGGGAAAATACTCTCTGCTACAGAGGTCTGTTCCAATTAGGGGGACAAGTCACAGTTGTCTACTAGAAGGATGGGCTGAGACATGACATAATATCCACTATGTCTTCAGGCACCATGGAGGCTTATTGTGACCTCCTTTAGTTGCATGCAATCCCTGACTGAGAATGAAATCCTGCTCACACGAGGAATGGACTTCAGAATGCATTTCAAAAAATAAGTAGCGTGGCAGAGGGAAAATACTGAGTCTCAAAGAAAGCATACCAAGCTTCAGATTCCAGCTCTGTCTCCCACCAGTCACGTGGCCTTTCATTAACCACTAAACCCCTGGACTTCCAGTTGACTTGTGACTTGAGGAATCAAGAAAGATCATAATATAGAAAAATCTAAAGTCTCGTCTAGACACAGTGAGCTGTCAGTCCTGAGTACCTTATCTGAATTGGGCTAAGGAGATGAACTATAAGACATGGTCATTGAAATATATTGCATGAAAAAATTTTAATTAAAAGTGAAACAAAAAAAAAACATGGTTAGTTCTCTCTGTCTCATGGTTTTAGCAAAAGTCTGGTCATTCATAAAAAGGGATATGGGTAAAGTACTCTGGATGTCATGAGCTCCTGAAAAGGCCACATAAATTGATGTTTTAGGTGACTGGACAGATATCTACTTAGTGTGATTTGGGATATTATCTGAAGTAATCATGGTTGAAGAATGCAGCAAGACACAGAGATATTACCTACAAATATCTATAAAGAGGAGATATAGCATATGTATCTAAACATGATTAATAGAGAGTATGTGACAGCAAAGGATTATGGGATCTGGCAGCAAACATTTGTTTCTAGTAATTGAGTAGTGGGAGGTGGAGAAGTAGGTAGAGCCACTGGACTCTCAATGTATCACTGCTGAGTTTTCTGGTTTATTAAGACTTTCCAAGCTTCTGCATGTAGAGCCCAGACACATTTGAAAATGTGTTCCTTCTAGGGATAATAGGATTGGGTATGATGCCACACAGAAACTATTACATGAATAAAGTTTTGAACCATTGGCAAGTACAGCTCAATGAGCCGATTCCAGGAAGCACCATTGTTCCTCAATACAGATGTATTTGTCTCTCCTTTCTTCGCTTTCACTATCCATGATTTCGGAGACCTTTGGGCAATCAAAATTAAGACCATTAGATAGAAAATTCTAGAAGTGAATAGTTCCTAAGTTTTAAATTTTGGACTGTTAGGAATACTGTCATAAAATCTTGCTTGGTTCTGATGAGAAGCGAATATTCCCCCGTTCCATGTATCCATGCTGTATATGTTACCTGCCTGTGCTGGCTAGATTTATGTCACCTTGACACAGATACAGCCATCTGAGAGGAAGGAACCTCAACTGAGAAAATGCTACCATAAGATCAGGCTTAGGCAAGCTTGAAGAGCCATGGTTCTCAACCTGTGGGTCGCAACCCCCTCCCCCAAAAGATATAGGTATTCACATTATAATTCATAACAGTAACAAAATTACTGTTATAAAAATAGCAATGAAAATAATTTTATGGTTGGGTCATCACAACATAAGGGACTGTATTAAAGGGTCACATCATTACCAAGGTTGAGAACCAGTATTAGAGCATTCTTAATTAGTGACTGATTGATGTGAGAGTGCCACATTTTAGGTGGTGCCATCCCTGAGATTGTGCTTCTGGATTCTATAAGAAAGAAGACTGAGCAAGTCATGAGGAGCAAGCCAGTATGTAACACCCTTCCATGGCCTCTGCATTAGCTCCCACCTCCGGGTTCCTGTTCAGTTTGAGTTCTTGCCTTGGCTCCCCTCAATGGACTGTGATTCAGGATATATAAGCCAAACAAAACCTCTACTCCCCAAGTAGCTTTTCGTCATTGTGTTTCATTGCAGCAATAGTAACTCCAGGATACTACCCATGAGTCACTTCTTGATTATCAGATTTATTCTCACTATGTTCAAAGAGTTTGTTTACTTAATAATGGCTCCAAAGTTGATGGCTACCCAACTCATCTAAAAAGGAACTATAATATACTCAGAATGAAATGTGGAATTTTATCATAAAAATGAACATACAGAAAAAAAATGTGTAGTGCTCCAGGCATCAACAAGGAGTCTTGGAAATGTATCCTTGAAGGTCAGGCAAGGGCTGCTCTATTTGTGCTGGATATAGAAGGGTGAGAGGATTTAAACCAAGGAGGCAGTAGTGTTAGAACTGACATCTGGGAGAGGGGATAGGAGCACGGTCCTTACCATGCTCTCCATGGGTCACCAGGTAAAGACAGAGTGGCCAGTAACTCAACTCTCAATCACCAAAGAGCCCTGTAAATGTAATCCTGCTGGGCCTCTTCCTTTACAAAAGTGGATGATGAGAAATAACAGTTTCTGGATCATACTGGGTTTTGTTATTATTTATATTTTCCGGGATCATACTGTGTGAGCATTTAACATTTTACAGACCATGCCAGATTTCCTGGAGTGACTATACTAAATTATACTCTGGCACTTGCCACGTGTCTTGGCAGGAGATAGCTTCAGTGTGAACGTTTTGCCAGAATTTTAGATGAACACTGGGTAAAACCAGGTCCTTTGAAAAGATTGTGTTTGTTGCTTAGTGAGTCTAAATGTGTGGAGGGCCAGGGTAGCTTTATCTGTGCTTTTCTGTCAGATTTACAGGGGCAGGGAGGGCAGTGGTAGCCTCTGGAATTGTGATATTAAGCATTCCCTCCCACACTCCTGTCCTCCTTCCCACCCTCCCACCAACCTTCCCTCCCTCCTGTCTCCTCCTCCCCCTCTTTCTTCTCTTATACAGACTCACACATGAAAGAGGAGAGATATGTATATGTGTATGTGTATGTGTATGTATATGTCTATTGTTGTTTATAGATATTTTAAGTCTCTTGATTGTGTCTCGGCTGCCTTGGATTTAAGAATACAGATATGTTAGCTTTGAACTAGTCAGGTCTCACTAGCCTTTCATTTATGGATTTTTGCTATTTTATATCTTTTAACAAATTCTCAAATCATGTCTTTCTCTCTCTAGTCTTTATGGTTTTCATACATTTTTATTTATGTAAATTCCACTGGATTTGTCTTTGGCAAGCAGTAATGGATCAAACTTATTTCCAATTTGTTTCTTTGAACTATTTATTGAATTGTCTAATGTTTTTTCCTCAGATTTGAAATGCTTTCTTTTAGCTAATATGTTATAGGTCACACATACATAAATGCCTGTTTATGGGTATTTTTCTGGGCTTTTAATATGCTTTTCTTGATTGGTCTTATGAGGATGCCACTTTTAAAAAATGGTAGATTTTCATTAACATGTTGATTTTGAGGGTTCCTGTTCTTAGCTATTCTTATATTTTAAGAACTTCAATGGTGATGCCTAAGCACATATTTAATGTGATTTGGGAAGTATTTTTCAGTTGCAGTAGAAAATGTTGAGGTTTTCATGGAGACTGCATTGAACTTACTGTTTTATTTGTTGGGAGTGGGTCTACTCATTTTACCGGTATTTAGCATCTGACCTAGGAATATGGTAATAACCTATAGTTTTCAAATTGTTACCTTTGCCTTAGAAAATGGTTTATAGTTGTTACAAATCATGTGCCTGCTAGGTTTATCTTCAAGCATGTTTACAAGTTACTTGTGCTGTCATGGGTGAGAGCATAGTTTCTGCTGTAGTGATTGTTAAATAAGTATGCAACCCTTCACACATGAATCGGACAAGTATGGCCTCCATGTAGTTTAGAGTTTGCCTGAAGGCAGGTAGAGCATTCATATTCATCCATTAACAGAACTTTATCAATGCTTGCTGTGCCCACAATAGAAGGATGTATTGATTTGAGCAAATAAGGACACAGCCCTGAATCTGAGCTCACACCTGCCAGGAAAGAAACATCGATTCCCCACACCACCAGTTTATACATGCAACCATCAATGTCCACTGGCTGAACCCCATTTGCACAGACTCAGGACTTGGTTACGTTTTGGAGGTACATGTTTTAAGACAGGATCTTGTGATGCAGCTCAGATTGGTCTTGGACTTTGGAGCCAGTTTTCTCAGCCTCCCAAGAGCTAAGATGGTAGTCATGAGCTCCAAGGTGAATAACTTTCTACTTAAAAAAAAAAAAAAAAAAAAAAGCAACACAAGAATCTTTCTGATGAAGTCTCAGTTTGGTTAAGCATTTAGAAGGATTATTAAATGTCTTCCAGAGGTAAAAACAGCAACATCTTGGGTCTCACTGATGCTTCTTCAAAGTGGTTTCTCTCACAGCTCATTTTTAATGCAGCTTGGAATTCTCAAAGCTAGGTATGACCCGTCCACTAAAGGCAATCCAAGTGTGTACTCGTTCTTACTTCTCCAATTGCTTTGGGTACAAGTTTTTTTCTTCCATGAAGAAGAAAAAAGTGATTGAAGTGTTCCTTCAGGCTGGTATCCTCTTGTGGTCCTCTCTGGCTGCCATTTTGGGATAGATGGTCCTATTTCCTTTTGTGACAGGAACAAAGTCAAAACTATTGGCAAGGATACCCTTCCTCTTTGGGATTTATCTGGTGGTAAAATAAAGTTTTATGGTTTCCTTATCTCTAACTCACAGAAGTATTCAGAGCACCTTAGAAGTGTACCACTAAAGACTGCCACCAAAATGCACAAATGAAGAGCTGCATAAAAATTCATGTGACAAACAGATATTGATGCACTTGTGGCACTTAGAGCTATCAACAGGAGACATGGACTCAGAAATAGAACCCCAGCCCTGTGTTCCTAAGTAGAAGAACAATGGTGGCATTAGAAGGGAAAACATCCATTTGACTCCACGTTCACAGACATGAATCCTGCTAATCATTACCATTTGCAAAATTCAAAGAGTTTATAAACTGAGTTTCTAAAGCCTCTTCAATTCTGTGTGTGGTTATTATGCTCTCGGACACTATAACATGTATAATGCTCTTTTGCATCCTGTTTAAAATCAAATTCTCAATCTAGTTCCTCCTTCTCTCTTTATAACACTGTAGTCTATTTCTCCTTTGGAAGATCTCTTCCTCCCCTCTGGATCCTTACTTAGCTTTCTAACTTCCCTGGTTATTTGGATTGAAGCACACATATCTAAAACTTAAAAGCTAGCATTCCACATGTAATAGAAAACATGCAGTGTCTGTCTTTTTTTGGGTCTGGGTTACTTCACTCAAATCAAGGAACACATCGTTAAGATAAAATATTTATTTGCTGAGATTTTTTTCATCTAGAATACTGCCTTATCTACACAGTTACACAAAGATCAAGAGGATTTGTGACTGTGTGTGGCTGATTGTCACAGGCATAGCTTTTTTTAGAGGTATATATTTCTAAGACTGAATGCACGATGATTTGGGGGGAAAGAATTAATATGTAATTTGAATTTAAATGACAAGCTTAAAAAGAAATATCCCGCTTGGAGAAGCATTCTTAAATATCTCTGGGGAATACATTTCTTTTATTAATCTAGCCAGCCACTGGATGTCATTCTCCCAATTTAATTACGTTTATCTGCCAATGGGTGATTCTGCTCCTTATGCATGTAATTTGAGTCAGAGCAAATGGTGATGGCAAGTAATTGTCCTGAGGGAGGTAACTGGTGTTATAATTATTTACTCATGCAAGTTAGGCATATTTGAATTTTACCTTGGTCAGATGGTCTGGAAATATGAATGAGAGAAGCCATCTCTTAGTTCTTGGACATTTTTCTAGATGTAACATCTAGTCCTAAGTATAAGTATGTTATCTCATGAATCCTCACAGGCTTCCTAGGCTGGCCATAGTAACCTTGGCATCATTGATAAGGGAATGAAGACTCAAGCCTAGGCCTACAGGCTGCTACAAAATGATCTGTACGTGCTGCTGTTGCTGATAAAATGGGTGATAGAGCTTTGTAAAGAATTTATAGTAGGGGCCAGTGAGATGGCTCAGGGCGGATATGGGTGCTTGCCAACAAGCCTAATGATTGAAGTTTTATCCTTGGTACCCACATACGGGAAGGAGAGAAGCGGCTCCTGTAAATTGTTCTCTGACCTCCATACATATGCGCTCGACACACACATATAGATAGATGAATATAATCAAAAAGTTAAAAGTGTCCTCATGCTTAGTGGACTGCTACTGTCATCTTAGGTCCTGTTGCTTTTGCAGTCAGGCCTTACCTGAATTCAGATGCCAATTTTCATGGGACATTGAACATCACACATGCGCCACTTCTTGGAGATATGCTAGACATCCTATTAGCTATTCAGCTAGTTGGGGTTCTCTCCTCTGTGGAACCCCATCATCCTCACATCTCCCCTATTCCGTGGGAACGTTTGGATCTTTGGGGTTCTTATAGAGTCTTTTTCTTGTGTTCAGGCTCAATTCTCATCATTCTAGGTTACAGTCTTATTGGATACAGGGACTTGTTAGACCTCTCCTTAGGTCTCAGAGAATACAGGGCCCCGTGCCAGGCCCTGGATGAATGTGCTTTGAGGAAGTTATCAGATCTATGCAGAAATAATTAGCTGATGTTGAAAAGGTTGCAGCGCATCCAGGTGCAGTGTAGCTGACAGTGCAGCTTATCTGTGAGGCTTCCCTTGAGGTTGTGGCATCTCTCATTACTAGCATTTGTTGGCTGCCCTGCCTCATTAGATTATTTCAGTACGTTATAGTGGCATCCAGAGAGGGGGGAGGGGGAGGGAAAATGGGGGAGAGGGAAGGAGAGAGGGAGAGTGGAGAAGGGGGAGGGGGAGAAAGGGAGAAAAGGAGAAGAGGAGAGGGAGAGGAGGAGAAGGAGAGGGGAAGGGGGGAGAGGGAGAAAAATTGAATTTGAGAACTTCTTTCAGAAAACTTGGCATTATTAATGTCTTCTTCTCATCTCTTTTCTTCCCCTTCCCATATAAAGATTTGAAGAAAGGAATGAAAAGTCTTTTTCTTTTTTGGTATGGTAGAGGTGCGATGCCCATGAAGAGAAATATTATCTAGTTACCCTCCCTGTATTTGAGGGGCAGGGCCTAGAAAGCAATTGTTTCAACAGTTTGTATGTCTGCCCATTGGTTACAGGTCACACCAGCACACAGGCTGACTGACTTGTCACTATCCAGCTAGGATGGGGTGGTACAGGAGGACACTGGAGACATGAGGCCACGGGAGAGAGAGAGGCAAGAACTGCTTTTGAAGTGACTTATATACACAAGTGCCTTGTTTCGCTTACCACCCACTCAAGAGTCCAACTAGTCAGGGCAGATGATGTATTGGAGATGTGGGGCTTTGCAGTGGCTTAACACATTGCAGGAGTGGACACTTACTGCAGAGGAGCCCTTGGCTGTTCATTTGAGGTGCTACTCAAACAAACAAACAAACAAACATACAAACACCAAAAAACAAACCATAAAGCAAGCTCCTTAGTATTTACTCTTCCTTCAGCTAGGTCATGTGAGGACTGCCTGTCCCCACACTAATCATGGCTAGTGATGGCCACAAGTGTGATATCCATTGCCCCTCTCTTTGGCTTCCACACCTCCCCCTGGAGCCATGTTTGGAGGAGTGGGGGAGAAGGAGGAATGGGAGAATACAAACTTCACTACTACTCCAGGACCTCGAGCCACAGGTCTGCCCTGCACTTAGAGCAGGGGTGTGTGTGAATGGAATGAATCTAGGGTTCTCTACTGAAAAGGATTAGGTCTTCACAGGAGAGGCAAACCTTCTTTATCAAGTAAAAATAATGGAAATTAAGACATTGACCGAGAAGACACTGCAGAAGACTACACAAAACAGTACAGAGCTGATTGATATTTATGTGGTCACAGATGATACTTACCATGAAGTTTATTACATCTTGATCCCCACAGGGGACACTGTGGCCACACATGGCTAAACTTCTCACGATGTCTCCATCAAGTAGGCTGCCACCTCTCTATTTCATAGCCACAGAGAGACTAAGGTTCTGAGTAAAACCTGACTTTTTAACCCGAGAAAGTAGTAAACTTCTGAGCAATCTGTCAACTGCACTTTCTACTGAGCAGCCCAGCTCTCCCAGTACAGAGTGCCTACTATGTGCAGAGAATGCTACAGAGTTTTGTTGATGCTTTCCCCAGTCTTTAATGCGGAGAAACATCCAAAGAGAATTAATTAACCATCAAGGGTACACATTTCCAGGCAGTGCAGGACACCACGTACAGTGTGAGATCAATCAGGGTGAGAATCTAGGTATTCATTAAGTCCCTTCCTCAATCTTGTGTGAATCTCAGTTTGAATCTCTTCTCTCGAGTAGTTTTCTGGGCGATTTTTTTCCCTGAAGATTGTTCCACTGATATCTTCTGAGAAAATGCCTTCCAATAATTGCTCCTTCAAAAGTCATGTTTCTAGGCAGAGTTGTGCTATAGGTAAAATCTTATTTCCAATGTCCTGGCTTGCAGGAATGAATGCCCCCTTTGGTAAAATATTGTTATATAACATTGGTTGCATACAACTTGAAGAAGCAGAGAGTGATGATTTTAGAAATAGGAGCCATGGTTGGTACATCTTCCTCCTGCTTCTGCTCTTCCTTTTAACCAACTCTGCACATTGATTTCTGTATGGCAGCAGAATAATTCTCCAAAGAGCATGGAGGATAGGATAGAAGGCTGCTAAGAGGAGGAATGTGAGGTCTAAACATAGAGGGTCCCCACTCCCATGTCACTGGGAAGACTTTCCACTGTGGGTCCTTGCTGTGGTGGAACACAGAGAGGCTGCACAGGGAGATGCTTCCTCTACTTTGTAGATGAGGACTTCAGCCACATCAAGGTAAAGGCCATGAGGCTGTGTTGTGTGTTGGACCTAGGGACCCTTGCACTTGTTGCTCCGCCTTTGTGTTCTTAGGGGTTTTCTTATTTCATTTCTTAATTATCACAGGAATATGGAAGACAGGAAATGACCTCTGATGAATACACGCATGGAGATTTCATGGGTGGAGATACCCAGGAAGGTTATGGTACTTTTCAAAGACATTCCAGGAAGGAAGCCAGTCTCTGCCTGCATATTAACTGTAGAGAAGAATAAGTGCTACAGAAGCGGTTTTATAGATGTTCTTTAAGTAAACAACGAACTCTGACAAAATGGATGCACAAGTGGCTATGAGTCCAGTAGAAGCCAAAGAATGAACTTGCTTTGAATCTAGTTGAATGAAACTCTACGTGTGTGACTAGCACACAAGAGACTGGGGCAAAGGTGAAATTGAACCTCACAATGGATGAGTGTATATTTGGTTCTAGATTATGGTCCATGATACGACATGCAGAAGATACGGTCTTTGGGGTCTGATCTATGTCATTTCTTCTCTCTGAATTCTTTGAACAACCCCCGTGACTAGATCTCTTGTGGATTATTAACTTGCAAAGTATTAATCTCCTGACTACAAATAAGAAACATGGTCTTTAAGATTAAATGAAGGGAAGGAAATTCTTTCTGTAAGTTTCCCAGCACCACTATCAAAACAACAATATCAAAACCCCAATAAACAAATGAACCAAAGAGCAGCACCCTGGGGAACCACATGTGCTTACATCTTAAGCAACAGCTCTCTGCCTTCCACTACCTCCACTGACTTTTCAGAGGTGAAGCCAGCTCCCTTAGGAAGGAAACACTAACCACTTTTTCAGCTGATTCAGTATCTTTTCTTGTCAGGACAGAGGCTGTTGAAATTGCATTTTCTTGGGGCTTTTACGCTGGATAGAATAAATCATGTTGCCTCACAAAGATAAAAAACAATCATATAAATAACTGGGGCATGCTGAAGAGGAGTCCAAAGGACCCACTGCTCTTGTGATCAGGCCTTGAAGGAAGGATGAGCTCACCTTTCCCCTAAGGTCCAGAGCAGAAAAGATAAAGCAAGGATGAGATGGGTACCATCTTCAGGGAATACTGGCTTGATAAGCTTTGATTCTTGGGTGAACTCAACAGCAAAGGTTAACCGAGATGGAGGTAAGATCTACCTAGCCTCACAGGAGAGGTGAAAGAAACATCTAGGGTAGGCACTTGCCTGGATAACAAAGCATAGACTGAATCTGGAAGCATCTGTCCCCAGAGCTCCAGTGTGATTGCACAATGGGAAAGAAGCATCTCTAAGGTGCATGCTAGTGTCAAGATTGACCTGCCCAACCGGCCCATGGAGGTGAGAGTCCAGCCAGTGGAGTAGTAAGGATATGGAAGTAAAGTCAGCTTATTGGGAAGAGGCTTGGTAGGATATAGGAAGGCAGCTGCAGCTCTGCCCTGGTGAGACATGTGGATCCAGAGAAAGGGACATGAATGCTGGGGTTGTGGTAGATGAATGAGAATAAAGTCAGAGCTCTAGAGGCCACAGGGTCCAGGGCTAGCTGTTCAAGGCTTGTTTATAAACTAAGTATCCATTGACCATCGTGTACTGTATTGAACAATGCAGGCGTGTTGAGCTGAGGATATTCTCTTCCTCTCTCAGGTTTATATGGTGGGAGACTCAGAAAGGAAGCTGGGTATGGAGGGCTACTGAGGTATTCACAGCAGCTGTATCAGGTGCAGTGAAATCTAAGTCTAGCTTCAAGTTGTGGAAGCAACAATGACAGTTTTTATGCAGAACACTGAATTTGGCACCTTCACACGCACTTCCAGTGAAGTCTCAACGAAGTTGTTTTAAAGCAGCCATTAATGTTCCCACTTTGCAGATGACACCGAGGCTCTGTCATGTCAGATCAGCCGACCAGCATCATATCAGTAGCAAGTGCTGTGAGGAAGATTGGATTTGGGTCTCTTTTGACTCCAAAGCCTGTGCTCTTTTGATCACGTGAAAGTCCATAAATATAGAATACACACAGCTAGAAGTACACTCCCGTTTGGCTCATTCCACTCAGAGACACAGGAAGCTTAACAGAGATGACAGCATGAGACAGAGGAAGAATTAAAATAGTGCTTTTAATATAATTCAGCAAATGTACAGTATATACTTTATACCATGTATCTCTCAACTGCTCATCTGGAAAATATAAGCTGCAAAAATACAGACTACAACATTCACAATCTATTAAGTATGTGCTTTTCTTCCTCTTCTCTTCCGGGAATTCGGACTTTTACACCCTTCTGTTTAAGCTCAGCCTCTGCTGATTTCTTTGGAACGGTTAAGAGTGTTTGGTCAGAGAAGCAGCCCCAGAGGGGGTTTTTCTAAAGTGTGTCAGAAAGCCATCCCCACAGAAGCGAGAAGAGGGATAGGCCGAAGGAAATTTGCACATCAGTTTCAACCTTGCAGTTTAGGAACGTTGCCCACTTTGGAGGGCAGCTGACCACATGTCACCTCCTTAGTCCTTGTCACAGGCCTGAGCTTGAAGCCTCAAAGGACCACATATTGATAGGTTAATCCACATAGGAACCCTTAGGTTCCCAGACAGCACAGGGCTCGAGGTCTGTGGGTAGGTGGTGGTGGTGGTGGTGGTGGTGGTGGTGATGGTGGTGGGCTTGGCTGTAAGAGAGCAGCCCTCAGCTTCGCACAAAGGAGTCTTCTGAAGGTGACTGTGACTCAGGGCAGGTTTTCTCTGTCTCAATGTCTTGATACTCTGTGCCTAGAGGGGAAGGAGGGAAGAAGAGCCAAAAGGAAAAAAGAAATGGGTCTTTTTCTGCATTTTCTACTCTCTATTAGTCTTACATCACTGAGTCGTGACTTTCCAGCAAAAGGGATGAGTAGAAGTTGAAGCAGTAAAGGGTTAGCTTTTTCTCCATCTTGCCCTCAAAGGAACAGATTCAAAGCCAAGGACCTCTATGAAGGCTGGATCTTTCAAAGCATATTTATCTGTATCATATCAATACTCACTCTGGGGATGAGTTATACCCCAAAGGTTGTACCCCAAACATTTGTCTATCTTTTACACAACTCACCAGTAATAGAGCTTGCGTCCAAGTGTTACTTGGAGTCTTAGTGTCACTTTATGTCTTTATTAAAGAGGAGGCTGTGTGCCAGGGAAAACCACTTGAATCATAACCATGCTTTCTCCTCTAGCATTTGGGACCAGTTTATTCCAGTTTATTGTCCAGTCATCTACAGTCACTGCATGGCAAGTCAAACAATCTCTTGGCTGGAACCAGGTCTGAGCCTAGGTCATAGCTCTATAAATGATGCTGTGGTTTTATGGAAAAAACATTAACATTCTAACTCATCCCTGTGACAATCTGTAAGCCATGCAAAGCCAGTTCATGGTGACGCATGGGTTTCTTGTTCAGTGACAGGTATGGGGAGACCACAATAATCCCTGGTTATGGATCTGTCCTCTTTTGACTTTGACCTGGCAGTTTAAAAAGCAAGAGACTTTCTTTGGCATTTAGAAGCTAGAGAGGAAGAAGCCCACGTTCTGTGTTTGACTCGTTTGGAAGGTTCATGTTCTTAGAGTCTTGGGAGAACTCATCAGAGAAGAATTCCCCAGATGATTAAAAAAAAAAAAAAAAAAAAAAAGCACGTCAGAATGCCATCTCTCTACAGAGATGCCAGAGGAGGGAATGGGATGAAGGAAATTTGCATATGGGTTAGCACGGCCCTTTGGGGACAGGGCTCAGTACAACTAGCTGGGAAGGGTTTGATATGGCTAAGGTGGAAGGAGGAAGGCTTTGAAAGGTCCCTACTGGTAATTGTTAGAGTGGAACAGCTTTTCTCATTTTCTCATTTTCCTGTATTTGCAGGCAACATTTTGCAGAGGTCTTGTAGCTTTGGCTGATTTCTCTGAGAATCTACTGACTCTCAGAGAAAGTCAGTCGTAGGTCAGTCGGAGTGGGACAGTCCCATCTCTTCCCTACCACAGATGGATGTTCTGTTGGCTTTCAAGTTCCCACTTTGGAGGTTGTATACTGGGCTGGAAAGAGCTCCAGTTCAGGAATTACGGAGACCTGGTAATGACTTTTGATGACTTAACTAGCTAGTGACTTTGGGAAACTTGAACTTTCTGGGCTTTTCTTGTCTGATCTATAAAGGGGTGGGGAGAATGACTTACCTGTCAGGGATGGAATAAAAAGATTGCTGGGGCCAACTGGGATTCTGCATTCTCAGACCTGGCATGAGGCTTGCAGGCTTAATAAACAAGAACTCCTGTTCCCTTCTCCCTTTGAGCTGCTGGATTAAGCTCAAGCTGTTTTAGTTGTGTTCTTCTTACAATGATCTCCCTGCATCGCACAGTTCTGTTTCATTTTATGGCCTCAGACTATAAATCAAACTTTCTTGCCAGATTTATCTCCACAAGAGCCACCTTCTATTTGATTAGCATGATCTTAAGAAAAACAGTAAGGAAACAGCAAAATTTCAACCTACAGAATGTCACATCTCTAGAAAATTGGCTACATTATTCCATTTGCTCATAGCAAAAATAATAATCACTTCTACCTTATGGAAAAATATTCAAAATGTATGATTATTATCAACCCCTGATTGTCGACTTGACTTGTTATTATAAAAATGGAAATGTCTAGATACTCAGCTTCTCAAAGCCTGCAATCTGGAAAGAAAGACATAGTCAATATTTAGCAAGTTTGAAGCTCCTGGGTCAGGGATATATGAGATGGGTGTTACCATACCTCATAGGAGGTAGGGGATGTGAGCTCCTGTCTGGTACCGAGAACAGTCTCTAGGACTCTTGATACATTTCATTTTGTTTCCTTTTACCTGCCCATCTTCAGGGGAACACTTTATATAAATGACTATTGAGATCAGGGATAAAAAACATGGCTAAAGGAGGGAGAGCCAACACTCTCTCCAGATTACAGCTGCCATTGTGTCCTGCTTACTCTCCCAGGTGGCACATGAAGAGTGTGAGGCCTCCGGTTCATTTGTGCTGGAGACTTTGAGGTTAGGTATTCCCTGGAGGCAGGGAAGCTTCATAGGGAGGGAGCTTCTATTACGGTTGCCAACCAGCACTTTGGACTCAGGCTTGGATTTGAGTCTCATCTCTTCTCATGACCTTGAGCCAGTTCTGAATGCTTCCAAGTTTCATGTTCCTCCCCTGTAAAATTACAACTAGCAATAGTTCCTGCCTCACCAGGTTAGTGTTAAGATTCAATGTGTTACTGCATGTAATCAGCGCAGCCCAGCAGCTAGTTTAAAGTAAGCACGTTAGTCACTGTTATTATTAGCTATTACTAGTGCTTACCAATTATTCTACCTGACAGATTGTTTAGCTCTAGAATGTCAATATTTTATGTTGGTCCTGAAGAAGGAAAGGGTTTAAAGCTCTATTCAGTATCTGGAGTCACTCCTCTTTTCCTGTTTCCTATATTTCTCCTTCATGTGTCTGTATCCATCTTTAATGGGGGGGGGGGAATTTGATCAGTCTAGTTGAAATGCCAAGTGTCAGACTGGAAGGGATGACAGGTTCTGTAGTTCAAAATCTCTATAGCACTCAAGAGAAAAGTAAGCTTGCCTTAAACTACCAAGTCTGACACCAAAAAGGCACTTTCCCCTTCTTGGAAACAAGTGAGATACTTGAATTGGACTTCTTTGTTCAGGGACATTAGGGTTGATGGACCCCTCCTCCAGGACTGACTCAGCCAATGCTATAGCCAAGATTTAGGTGTCAGACCTGCCCTACTTAGGCTGAACTGTTGGTATCTCTAAGACAGTATTGCCTCAGCACACCCTGGCTGGCCCTTCAGCCACTGATGATCTTTTTTTTTTTTTTTTTTTGGCTTTTTGAAACAGGGTTTCTCTGTATAGCTCTAGCTGTCCTGGAACTCACTCTGTAGACCAGGCTGGCCTCAAACTCAGAAATCTGCCTGTTTCTGCCTCCCAAGTGTTGAGATTAAAGGTGTGTGCCACCACTGCCTGGCTGCCACTATCTTTTTAAATAAAGCTTTGTTCCAGCCCAGGCATTTGCTCATTTATTGCTATGAGCCAATCTTGGGTGACACCATGAGGGTGAGTAGTTTTAACAGTCTGATGGCCTACAAGGCTGCAAATATTTTACTAAATAATCCCAAACAAGAATGATGTGTTCCTTTGCTTTGGTGGTCCTATCTGGGAGCGGTGGTAGGGGTGATGGTAGGGGTGACTCTCTCCTTTGTCTTCTTACTACCCACTTGGGAGATACTCACTGTTAGTTGATATTGAGAACCCCATCTTCCTTTTCTCTCTCTTTGATTATTACAGCTATTGATCAAAGCTTGCTACCACTGTGAGTCAGCTCTGAGTCATCTCTCACATCCAGACAGAACCTGGCTGGGAATGCTCTTCCGATGAGTTGTTTTGTGTTCCAGTCTGTCTAGTTCACTGAGCTCTGAGCTCTTGGGGAGAGGGGCTGTGTGCTTAGTCTAGATGACACCCAGCCCAACATTTTAGATACAAGGATGACTGGTTCATGTTCAAACACCATATCCTTTAGGAAAAGAAACACTACAATAAAAAGTTATGCTATCAGAGATGGCCTCTGAGAAGTAGGAACCCTTGTCTTCATTTCTGAGGCAGGTAAACATCCCCGAGTTACAGCATCATCTTTGTCTGAATTTCCCAGAGTAGGTATGCTAAGCCATGTTGGTCCCACCATGACTTGGCAGTAGCTGAGGTTTTCCACGTGTGGGAAGAGCAAAGGAGGCAGTGTGGAGTGAGGGGTTCCAGGTGTAACACAAAGAAACAACCCCTAGCACAACAGCAGCACAATCTTCCTTGTTTGTCTTGCCAATGAGAATGTCTTCTAACTGGCCCTTGAGAAGCAATACTACTCTAGAGGAGCAGGGATCCACAGCCTGTTATTTTGGGTCAGTTGTCTATGAAATTAGGTTTTTGTTCATAGGGGTAGAATTGGGTGAGTGTGGCGAATCAGGAGAAAAGGACCGGAGGAAAAGGGCTGGGTTTGGATCTCAAAGGAATTTCCTAAACCAGATTTTATTTCACTATTACCCTCTCTTGGAAAATTTGGTGCCTCTTAGGTATTTGACCTGGATTCTTAACTTAAAGATTAAGGTTAACTGTATTGAAGGAAACCCAGAGGAACAATGAAAACCCTACTGTTTGGTGCTGTCCCTGATTTCTGGCCAGATAGCTGGCTGTCCCATGCATCAAAACAATCAGGTAAGAACAGCAAAAGCCAGAAAATAAATACCTTCCATCTGTTAGAGTGAGAAGCTGCGCACTTGGGTCTCCTTGCTCACCGTAATCAAACCAAACACACAGCAAAAAGACAGCAGGATTCCAATAAACAGCAAGGGCAGCTTGTTCTGTCCTTGTCCTTTTTTTGACTATGAGCTCAGACAGTTGATTTCTACGTACTGCTATTTATTACTTTGTACTACTGAATACTGTTTTCAGGACTCTCATGGAGATCTCACGATACATCCCATGGGAGATCTTATGACATATCCCATGGTTGGCAAGCCCTAGTTAATGAGGAGACCATTCTTTCCCAGGATCAGAAGCAGCATATTGCAAGAAAGCCAGATGGTAGACTGATGGCTGGCCAACTACTGTGTCTCCTCAGAGCATTTGTCTGTGAGCCCAAATACATACTTACACTTTCTGGGTTCCTTTATAATATCTCCACTGGAAGCTACCGAAGAGGATTGACTAGTAATTACACCAGAATCTTAGGAAAATTCCCCAGGGGCAGTATGACTACCTTCTAGTGACAGGCTGGGTGGGCGTCCTTGTGTAGAACATTCTTGATGATTGCCTCAGGCCTTCAAGCCTTTCTATAGTGTGAGGAGAAACTCCAGGGCATTTCTGGATCTGGGGATCTGAATGGACAGATACCACAATACCCCTCTTTGAAAGGTCATCCCCAGAGCAGCTAACCTACTGTGAGGTAGAGAAAAAGAAAGGATTGTTAGCAAGAAGCATACCCTCCCTCCTGCTTGGAAGATGCTAACTCTCAAAGGGCTCCTTAGGAGCTCTAGGCTGCCTTTATTATTTTGCTGTTAAGCACTAGCAGCAGGTCCTTAAGGGAACAGAAAAAGATGGATTCTCTTACTCTTTATTAGCTGTGAGGAAAGTCTGGGTATTCTGTAGCTTTGTTATTACCCCCCAGGGTATCAGAGCTTTGGGGCCTCCCTTGTGGAGGTGGCAAGTGAGTAACAGAGGCACAGGTGTTCCCTGACAGCACAGAATACCAGCAAAAGGAAGAAAAGTGGGTTTCCCACATGTGGGAAGCAACACAGGTACAAAACATAAAACCTGCATGTATGAGTTACAAAGATCTGTCAAAGGTTGCAGCAGAGACCATTACATTCATCCTTGGGTACATTCAACTAAGATGGTGGACGGGGCAACTGCAGAAGAGAGCACTCCAGCATTCATTGCAAAGGTCTTCTCCATCCATCTCAGTTTTGCTTTCTGTATGTTTGAGGGAGAGTTTACCAGGACAGTTTTCATCTAGAACACCACTCAAAACCAAGCAGACCAACTAAGAGGCTGGATCTAGCCTTAGATGCACAATGGGGTATATATCTCAAAAGAGAAAAGTAGATTGGATTTTCTTCTTTGTCGTACATGAGAAAAATTGAAAAATTGAAAGAGAGCACAACATTCATTGAAATTATTTTGCCACAGGGAGATTTTAAATTTATAAATAACTGTTGATAAAAGTGAGCCCTGGAGTTGGGTTCCATTGTTATCTTTAAGAACGTTTTAGAGGAAAAAAAAAAAAATCCAAGATACAAAGAGCTTAAAAATCATTATTTTTTTTTTCCAAAAAGCAAATCATCTCATGAAACAAAGTGTACATCCCAGGGCCTCAGTTTGGAAAGACACACAACAGAGAGGGCAGTAACCCATTAGCCATTCATTTTTCAAAACAAGACTGAACCAAAACCTGTTCGGAGTGTGACCAAAGCCTTCAGAGCAACAAAACATCACCTTACGAACTAGTTGGAGAACTGTTTCCCGTTTCCTAGTTATGGTATTGATGAGCACCCTGTGTTCATGAACAAGGATAGGCTAACTCTAGGTAGATAGATAGAAGGTCTGTTTTAGAAGCACCCTGAATGAGGCGGCCAACCACAGCCACAGTGCCACACAGCCATTTTACTCTTGTCTTTGCTTGATGTCTCCTCTACTTTGGGGTTATTACCCAGACCTCCCCATTTACATTATCTGTAAAAAGAATATGGCACAACATCCCCATCTTTACTCTTCTGGCCTTGTTCTTTCATTGCTTCAGGT
Source organism: Uromys caudimaculatus (assembly GCA_028551405.1). Lineage (NCBI taxonomy): Eukaryota > Metazoa > Chordata > Mammalia > Rodentia > Muridae > Uromys > Uromys caudimaculatus. The sequence goes on along the minus strand of CM052703.1, from coordinate 116,042,217 downwards.
GAACTGTAAGTGGATATTTAAAGTAGAAAATGAAACCAAGCATCCTTTGTGGTCTACTTTGGTACCTTATGTATGTCTACAAAAAAGGTCAACAAAGAGGCATGAAGGGTGAGCTGACTGGGTCCCTTGCTATGCATGTACGTGCTCCTATCTGACCCAGCCCCTGATGAGAGTGGCCATATTCTTAAGTGTGCTGGTGCAAGAGCTCCCCCCCCCCCATATGACTCTTATCCCAAGACAATGCTCTGAGGTTCAGCCACTTTCAATGCACAGAGTTCAGGATCGACCTGGGACCTGTCACTAACATTTTCATGGACTGGACATGTGATCACTTAGGAGCTTGCGGGTTTATGATCACAGGTATCACAGCTCACTCAACAGCTGTAGGCAGGAACCACGCCCCCCCTCCTATCCCCAGGAGCATGGCTCCCATCCACATAAACCCACATTTGTCTGAGTCTCCTTCACAGGCTAAAAGGAATGCCCGTTGGACCTGAAGCATGGATATAAAAGGGCTTCTTGTGACAGTAACATCATCACAGGGAATAAAGCCAGAAGGCAGATTTGCAACTTGTCACATTACCCCGTTATCTCAAATGTGATTCTTTAAAAGATGTATTTACACTCTTTCCAGAGTATCTTTTTCTTAATTCACATTGTGTTTTTGTTTTTGTTGTTGTTGTTGTTTTCACGGTATCAGAATGAGGATAAAAATTACAGTAGATTAATTGTATCCCTTGAATCACTTTATATTTTTGGTGCATTAAAAAAAGGAGAGAAGTAAAGGCTTTGTTAGTGACTGAAGGGTTAACACAGATTCTAGAAGCAGTTAAAAATAGTATTAGAGTATTATACATACAACAGTTGGAAATTCGTACGCTTTGTATTTTTGTTGTTGTTTTTGAAAAAAAAATGGCAAAATGTTTGGCAAATGTAAGCAAATGACATGGGCTATATTGGCGCTCACCGGCTCTGAGCGGGTCAGTCATAGCCAGGTGAGGCCCACAGCTTCCTGAGGTCACACTGTGGGGCTGCTAGGGAGGAGGTATCAGGAGGTGGGGAGGTACGTGCTCCCCACCCAACTCCCCCTTGGGCCCTCAGTCTTGAACATGGAAATGGAGCTGGTGAGAGGTGCCAACCACAGACTCCAGTCCGGATCACCCATCAGCCTCTCTTAGAGAACTCTGGGGGCCTGAACCACACATAGACTGGGTGAGTGGTCTACACAGTGACCCATATTGCAAACGTTGGAAAGAGGAGTGGGACTCCCAACTCTCCAACCTGTACCGCCCACCCCCACCCCACTGGAGGGAGAGGGTGTCTCTAGTGCTTAATCTGGCAATGTTTTCAACTGGAACTTGTGATTTTAGTAGACTCATTTTTTTAATGCCTTTTAAGTTTTGTATGTGTATGCATATCCAGAAATGTCCATCCTCCAAGCTGGCCACAAGTGTTCCCTGAATTTGGCAGTGCCTCTTGCTTGTAGCTGTCGGCATCGTGAAAACCATGAGGTGCCTTCCAAGCCGATTCTGAGCCCAGCAGTGTGCATGTCCTCCAGGGCCATTCCATTCTCTCTTTATTCTGAATCCTGACTGGCTCTGAGTTTTAGAAAAAGGACAAAGGTCTTATGTGTATGCATGTGTGCATGTATGTGTGTGTGAGTGTGCATGTCTGTTTTCAAAACCTTTTTTCTTTCTTTTCTTGCTTTTTTTTTTTTTTTTTTTAAGAAAAATGACACTTTGTTCACAAATACAGAGTTCAGCCCTCCTGTAGTCACTATAAAACGGATTCCATGTTTTCACACCACTCATGGTCTTCCAGGTTATAGATAAATTTTGTCCTATGTGTCTGGTGTGCGGGCACAGGGTCCCTCCCCAGATTGTCTAGGGTCAGAGTAGAGGCAAAGAACTCACTGGTGCTCAGCCCGCCCTCGTGGTTTTTGATGTAGCGTTTATAGTTTTTCCGCAGGCACTGCCATGTGGTGGTGTAGAGGATGAAGGCGAAGGATTTGAGCGCAATGGCGATGCTGACGTACAGATATCGGTAGACTACGTTGTCATAGAGGACGCAGGCGCCTTGTTCCCCGCAGAAGGTGCTCCAGAACAGACAGGTGGAGTCGATGCCGGCCCCGAAGATGAGAGGTGGGGGGATAAAACCTGTCAAAGGGGAAGAGATCATTTCAAACTCTGGCTCTGGGAGACAGTCCACTGCAGAGAAAGGCATTTCTATCCCTGGCTGTGCATCTGTTTACGGACTGCTGGGAGACTATGCTGGATCACGTGGCTCTATAGTGCAGTGGTTCAAACCACCGGAACACAAATCCCAGCTCTGCCTTCATTATCCAGACAAAATCATTTGGCCCTCTGTGCCTGATGCTGCTTAAGTTAATATGTAAAAAGTATTTAGGATGGTATTATTTACCTGGTAACTGTAAGCACAAGGTAATTGACAGCTGTCATTATTCTGAGATGGGATAAAGTCATTCCTGAAGGCATATCAGTATTAGTCAACCTCCTAGAGGGAATGTCAAAGGGGCACGTGGCTCATTGCCCTTTTGCATGGGGTTTTGCAGGGGCTGTGTGTGCTGCCAGCTTGAGGGATCTCAGACCAGAAGTAGAATGTGAATGGGTTATACTGTGTGAGCACATAAACAGACACTTATAATTTAAAATGAGAAATGTGACATACTCGTGGTTACTGTTTTTCCAGTTCTTAAGTTGATGTGCAAATGGCACCCACAGCCATCATCAGAAACACAAGGTAAGATGTAAACAGTCCCCATTCTTAGCTCAAGTCCACAGCAATCTGCTAGTTTATTTGCCTGCTTCATCCCTTCCCTCAAGGGCCATTTGTCCCTCAGATTAACAACCCATGGTTAAAAATCCCAGTGTTTGAGATATAGCTCAGTCATTATGGTTTTTTCTGTTTTAAAAAATGGGATATTCTTATGTTGTGTAAGCTGGTCTTAAATTCATGGGCTCATGCGAGTCTCCCTTTTCAGCATCTAGTGTAGCTGGATTACAGGTACTTTGGTGCCTCCCACCATCTTGGCCTCAGTCATCAGCATTTTTTTTTTTTTTTTTTTTTTTTTTTTGAGACAAGGTTTCTCTGTGTAGCCCTGGCTGTCCTGGAACTCACTCTGTAGACTAGGCTGGCCTTGAACTCAGAAATCCACCTGCCTCTGCTTCCCAAGTGCTGGGATTAAAGGTGTGTGCCACCACATTTTATGTACGTGTTTACGTGTGCATGTGGAAACCAGAGGTCAGCTTTCAGTGTTGGATGACTGGAATTATCCAGTTTTTTAAAAAATGAGACATAGTTTCTGACTGCCTTGGACCTTGCCAATTTAGTTATGTTGGCTTCCCAGGGATCTCCAGAGATTCGTCTGTTCCTACTGCTTCTCCAGCATTGGGACTGCAATGCTGTGTTATTTGCTTACTTGTTTTAATGTGAGAATCAGATCCTGCTTACATGGCTATCACCTTACCAACTGAGATAGCCCAGCCCTGGTCATTAGAATTTTGAAAGTGAACTAGAAGCCTTAGGTTTGATCCTCAGCACTGACTGAAAATAATAATAATAATAAAAAAATCCCAGGTGGTTCTGGCCTGTTTTGAGGAGCTTAATTTGTAGGATGGGGAAAAATGAATAAGTTATTAATAAAAATTCATTGTTCAGGAATTCTAGCGTACCCTGAGGCTAGAATCTAGTACTGATACCTTCAGTGACAGACCTCAATTGTGAGACGTGATGGCAGCAATTAGGGGGGACAATCCTGAGACTGTACGACTGGTCTACCAGCTCACTGGAATGCTCTTTCCAGGTTCCATCCTGGATCAAACTTCCCCTTTCACTGACGGTCTTTCTGAGAATTTGATTGCATGTAGATCCCTTTTCCAGAAAAACAGATGGATTCTCAATGCCAAGCACACATTTTAGGGGTTCAGAGATCTGCAAAGTCCATCCAGAGGGGACAGAAGCACAAGTCTTTCTGATATTTAGATAATACCACAGCACCATGCTCAGGACGGGCTAGAGACCTGAAAGCTGGATGGAGGTTTCAGCACTTCCCTATTTTAAGGCATGCCTGAATAGATTGCTGGGTCCTGTATTTAGTCTTGGTACCGAGCAATTGGTTGAGCGCTGGCTCCTAGGTCTTGGTGTCTTGGTCCTTCTCCTAAGTCTGCTGCTTGTTACCCCAGAGAGAAATCCCACAAGATGGATTCTATTGGAATCCTCATTAAACTTCTCAAGCAGCTTGATTTAATAAATATTGTAAGCTCAGAATCCCCTACAAGCTGTTCTCTGCTCCTGGTGCAGACTTTGCTCCTGCAAAGTGGAAAAATGCCTGCCTCACTCCCAGTGGCATGGAGGCTGCTCAGGAGCTCTGGTCTCCCCCACTGGCTGAGCTGGAGCATGTTCTCCCCACTCCAATATGGAGGGATTTCCATGGCAACTGATGCACTTGTGGATGGATCTGTGGCTAAATGGCACTGATTTGACCTATTCTCGGGCACAGTGGGGCAGCGTAAATCCACTCACCTTTTCTGTTTCTTGTGGTTTTATTTTGTGATTAGATACCAAATGTTCTTCCTACCTATTGTGACCAATCTTGAGGTCATTAGCCTCTGCCCTAGCTACTATTCACACAGCAGTGAAGAGCCAGTATGGATGAGCACCCTGCTCAAAGGACATCTTGTTGAAAAATTCTGCCACAGGGAGGAACAAAGAGTTAGGTGTTTCTTACTCCATGATACATGGATTCCTGGACACAATGGCAAGTTTGGCAAATCAGAATATAATTTTAGCACATCACAGGGCATCTGGAGTATAAGTGAGCCATTGGTTACTATTTGTTCAAGGTTAACCTCATTATGTAACTAACTCCTTCATGATCATGCATCTGAATGAGAACTCTTATTTATGTATTACATATTAATATTCAGTTGTCTTTAAGTAGGGCGTGTGTGCTCTGTTATCTAAAGGTGTCAATTTTATCTTATTTTCAGGTTCCTCTAGTAGACAATGATGTTCTTGACAGAACTAGAAAAAAACTTTCAAGTACTTAGAAAGCTAAGTGTCCATCAAAGTTTTGCATTCTGCACTCAAGATCTTAGAGAACACTGGTTGCAGAGATGACAAGAGTTTGTTGGTTTGTTTGTTTTTTAATTTAAGGAGCTGAAAACTCTAAGGCAGCTCACTCCTGTCTCAGGGCCTCTGTATAAGATGGAGCTAATATCACCATCTAGGGCACAAATGAGGTGAATGTTTTTGCAAGGGACCTGACCTATTCACATGGTCAGAACTTCTGCTAACACATTCATCTTATACGTGACTTAAGGTGAGATTTTAGAATAAATGCTAGGCTTAGTGACCAAAGAATAACCTTCATGAGACTTCCTTTCTACTTCTGCATAAAGCATCAGTTTTCGTTTTTTTGTCAAATTAAGCTCTTCCCTTTTATTGACTTGTAAATCTCTCCCAAAGGTGGGCTCTAAGCTATCATTAGACTTTAAATTCAGATCTACACAGATGCAGATCTGAAGCGCACCCTTTTGTCTGGAAGTCTTTGCTATTCTGGAACTCTCCTGAGCAGTCACTGGTCAGATTCCTAGCCTCCTGACAAGATTTTCACACCCAGCTGTTCACCTGGATGTATTTATGAATCCATTGAACTAAATAGAAAACAAAACAACACAACACAACACAACACAACACAAAAACAAGCTGTCCAAAGAAGATGCTGGCTCACTCAGAGACCATGGGAGATTTCTATACATTTAGTAACCAATCAGTTAAGCACCCCACAACTCCAGGGGGTGCAGCTCCATCCATCATGACTCCCTCTAAAACTCATGACCTCTCTTACTGTACAGAGAAAGAGGCCAGAACGCAAACCTCACCATTTACTTTTCTTCTAATTCAAAGTTCATTAATTTAAGAGGATTTTTAGACCTCTTATCTGGGATTTCCAGGGTTACAGAGAACAGTTTATTTACCTCCTGCTAAGCTTGAGGAAGCTCTGTTTTGAAGTGTGAAGAGAGAGAAACACCCAGGAAGGAATTCTGCTCTTTGCCAGCTCTAGAGCTCTCCCTCCTCTAGGTTTGTTAATTCATGGAGAGACTAAGAGCCTGATTTGCACACAAGCTTCTCCAGTATCTGGCACAATGCCTCTCGGCAGTACTGGCAGACATTTGTCAGAGGAAGAGATACTTAGTCATCTGTTGTCCTTGCCACTTTTCTCTTTAGTCAAGGAACTCATATCTGGAACTTTCCCTCTATGAAGGAAGAAATTTCTCTTGCAACTCTGCCACTTGGGAACTGTGGGAGTTTGCTCAAATTCCACAGCTTCACTGAATCTCAGCCTCTTTATAAAATGGGCACGTACATATACTTTCTTGTTGTAGCACTGCACTTCCTGCATATGTGCTCGTGTCTGTGGTTAAGTGCAAGTAGATATGAAAGACAGGAATCAACATTGAGTGGCTTCCTCAACCTCCCTCCATTTTATTTATTCTTTTTGACACTGAGTTTCTCACTGTACCTGAGAGTTGCTGATTGGGTGGCATGCCAGTGAGTTCTAGAGATCAGTCTCTCTCTGCCTCCCAAGAGTCACCAAGCCTGCCTTTTACATAGGAGCTGGGGATCAAAACTCAGGTCCTCAAGTGCTATAAGGACTGAGCCATCATCCCAGACCCCAGATTGTGCTTTATTGTAGAGTTTTTTTGTTTGTTTGTTTATTGAGAAAGTATAGGTAGAAAATGCTCACCAAACTAGGTTCTGACCCTATTTTTTAGGGTTTTGTCCTAAATCCCTTTGGCTAATGACCATCTCCAAAGGAATAAATGTGTTACAGAAAACCTCTCAAGCCAAGAGTTGGTGGGTCACTCCCGAAGAGCTAGTCTATTTTGGAGGACAATAAGGTGCCTCTAGAAGGGGGACCAGGTATCCATCAGTGTCTCTTCTTGTTTGAGTATCTTCACTCTGCTAGACTCTTGTTCTGGAAGGAATGAGGAGGCAGGCTGGTGATGGTGGAATATTTTGTTAGAAACTGTGTTCTGGAGATTCCTCTCTTCCTCGGAGTTTGGAAGACAATCTCCCTGCCCTTTGTGTCTCCTGGGTAAAAAAATTGTGTGTGGAACATGCCTCAGTAGGGCCCAGCCATGTGCTGGCAGGGCATATGGCAAGCTCAATGCTACTTGCTATTCAAAAAGTATTAAAAGGATTAAATCTTCCTTATACTGTAGCTCATGCTACATGCATGAGCTGTATACTGTAGCACATGCATACATACATACCTGTGCATATGCTACATATATCTATCTGTACACACACACATAGACTGTGTGTGTGTGTGAGCAAAAAATGTTATGCTGTTTAAGGAGACAGTCTCTGTTTTCCTGAAATCTATTAACAGAGATTTACCCTCAAAAGCCCTGTATCTTGGCTTTTTCCTTCATTCCCATGGTTGAAAAGGCAAGACCTATTCATATTCTTTGGTCTCAACATAAAAGGTGAATTGAAAGGCTTTTGTAAGAAAAATAAATCCACGATCCTTTACAGGACAAAAAGGAGGCTGAAAATGACTGTGTCATTTACATTTAGAAAGATAATGGTTCCTCTTCAGCTTACCTGCCAAGACTTGAATTTACCCTGGACTCTCTATTCAACCTGGAGCAATTACTGTTACAGCCAGCTCCAGCTAGAGGGGAATGTCGAAAGCTGTATTCTCCTGAAAAGATTGATGCATTTCTCTCCTTCAGCCATGCCAAGAGAGAGACTGGGACTGTTGACATCGGCAGGTGCTTTCCAGGGACACCTGCCAGTCACTTTTCTTATTTTGAGAAGTCAGGAGCTACTGCCTCCTCACTTCATTCCTGGGCCCTTTGTTATAAAGGCCACCTGGACAGGGATGGCTGAGAGGAGCTCACACTGAGGTATATCTGGCTGCAGAGGGGTCTGTGGTCAAGGTAACATCATCTTAGGCCGGGTAAGAGATGTGGACGCTGCACATGCAGACAGTAGGAGAAGCCTCTGGAGTCTGGCGTACAGCTAGCGTCTAACAACTCTTTGTGGATTAAACAGAACAGCAGTGAGTGGGAAAGTCCTCCCAGCTTCCCAACATTCAATCCTGCTCCTGCCCACTCGGGGTCCCTGGTTGCACTGTGCTTATGTTTTCTAATAAGGCGTGAGCTAATGGGTTTTCACCTGCCTGTATACTGTGCTCTATTCCAGACTATCTCAGAACTGGAGCTCAACCAACCCATAAAGATCTGCCTCAGGTTTCTAACAAATATCTTTCCAGAGTTGTTCATGATTCAAAGACAAGACTTAAATCCCAAGGACAGGCTGCCCAGGAATGAATCTGCATACACAGATGTGTAGGAAAGACTGTTTGCTTAGCAGGTTAGCTCTGTCAAACTAAGCATGGTAGTTTGTGGGCAGAGTCTTCGTGATGGAGTCCAGCCTGTTTTTCTCAGTACCTTGGAGACCCTTTATTCTGTTGGTCCATTCAGGGCTTCCCAGAATCACGGGACTCAAATTTAAACCTCAACTTCATCTTGCTGTGTTTGTTCTTTGCTCAAATCTACTTAGCTGGCTATAGAGATGGAGCTTAATGGACACCTTCTCCACTTCATGGTTCTCATTGGTCTATGCCTTTCAAGACTCCTGTTTTAGTCCTAATCAGCATACTCTCACTGTGATATGATGTGTGCGTGTGCGCGCACGTGTGTGCGTGCACTCGCACGCATGTACGTTTGATTCATTAGTTGTTCTCAATCTTACTATTTGAGACAAGGTTTCTCACTAGCTGGCTGGCTAGCAAACACCAGGATCCTCCTCTCTCTACCTCCCCAGAGCTGGGGTTATAGATTTTGACATGGGTTCTGGTCATTCCCAATTCAGGTCCTTATAGTTGTGCAACAAACACTTAGCAATCTGAGCCACAGTCTTCCCCAGCCACACTTTGATGCTTTTGATCCTGTTTAATCCACAAAGAGTTGTTAGGCACCAGATACACACCGGGCTCTAGAGGCCTCTCCTACTGTCTGCATGTGCAGACTCCACATCTCTTACTGGCCCAAGGTGGTATCACATTGACCACAGACCCCTCTGGATCCTCCCAACCTTGACCCCAGGCTGATCTCCCTTAATTAGACCACTGAATGTGTTTCCATGCTTCCATCTGAGACCTGCTCTGACCCACAGTTAAATGGAATCTTTCTCCTTGAAAGGTGTTCTATAACTCTGTTCACAGTCAGCCTTCCCCTTACCTGCTTCATGCCCACTCCCAGACCTTAAAGGCAGGATGGTATCTCTGGCTCTTTATACCCTTTACAGATGCCTTACACAAGAGAGGACCTCAGTACGTTTGTTTCTAGGCATGTGAGTGGATGTGACATCCATGGCAGGGAGTTGACTTTGGGGACAATTTACTTTATGCTTTAGCAAGGCTGGGGAATTAAACCCATGGCTTTATACTTGCAAGTAAGAGCTCCACCACTGAACAACACCCCCAGCCCCAGGATTGAGATTCTTGATCAGACCGCTGGTTGATCTAAAACCCAGACAGAAAAGCAGTGATCAATACATTTGCAATAGGAGGGAAGAGAAGGGATCCATTGTGTCAGGAATTCTGCTGAGGAAGCATCCAGTTCCTTCTTAGGTAACTGACTCTCTTCCAACTCTGTGGCCTCCTTCCCTGTCCCACTTCTGTTACTGTCCTGGATGACATGAACTGGACATGTGTTACCACACTCTGGCCTTTTAACAACTTGCTCTCAATGTTGAGGCAGTTCACCCTATTTCTCTCTGGTCGGCCATGCCTCAGGATTTGTTAAAGTCTCTTAAGTCTCAACACCTCTGAGATCTTAAAATCAGATACAACAGCTATGGCCACAGCTATGACGTTGTCTCAATGAGAGACAACATAGAGCTGGTTCCCGTAGTCCCGTTCCATCAAGTTCTTATTATTCCGTTATCTCTTTGCCACTCTCTTTACCTCTTCTTTACCCAGTCCAGTTACATCAATCAGGTTAGCTTCACTCTGGCTGCTAGCCTCATTCTTTTTTAAAGATGGTCTCATATAGCCCAGGCTTCCAAAGTAGACATGGGTGACCTTGAACTTCTGATCCTCTTGCTCCTGCCATCTTCTTCCTGAAACTACACTATCATGCCTGCTTTTATAGCTGCTGGAGATCAAAGCCAGGGCTTCAAGCAGGCTAGGTAAACATTCTAACAATTGAGCTACATCCTTGACCTATCATCCTCAACTTCCTTGCTCTGCTTTCCTTGCCCCTAAGCCAAGGTTGACACCACCAGCTGCAAACTTATTTCTGCCATAGGACTACTAAGGAAGTTCTCAGTCCACAGTGGCCAGTGCTACTGAGATCCTTGCTCTATCTGTTAGTTCTTCTCTATTAGTATCTAACGTAACATAGGAAACCAATGCTACCTTAATTCTGGACCATGACATTTTTCTCCACCCTACCCCTAGCCTAGTGTGGTCTTCCACGCTAACCCATTTCTCTCTGCCCTGATGTGTCAACATCTGGCTCTTATACATCCCTGCTGAGTATGATAGCCACATGTTGCTACTTAAATTCAAACCAATACAAGTTAAATAAAACAGCCCATACAAGCTATCTTTTGAGTGGCTCAAAAGCCACATATGATGCAGACACAGAACATTTATTTTGTTACCCTTGAACAGCCCAGCCATGGCTCATGTCTCTCCCTACCTGCCCCTTAGCTCATCTGCCTATGTCAACCCACATTCCTGCCTACTTCAAACCATTTCCGAATTATCTGAGAAGCCCAATACAATGTAAATGCTATTCCAAGTAGCTCATACCATTGTTGCTTAAGCAGAAGTGATGTGAAAAGCCAGTGTAAACATTCTCAGTATAGACACTCTGGTTTTTATTCTCTTAATGAAAATGAAAAATAAGATTTTTTTTTAATTTGTCTTTTTGAAACTTGCAGAGGTAGAAAGCCAACTGAACTTCAGTATAGAGACCAAGCCATGAAGGCCCTTCCTCATTAAGTTTTAGCTCCACCATCTCGATGCAAACCCCTCTCTTAACTCTAATTGACTGTTCCTTATTCGCTCCCTAGACAGCATCCGTTTCTGAAATACACAGTGCATCTTGTCCCTCTCTTGGTACCTAATAGCAGCTTCTACTTGCCTTAAAGATAAAGGTCAAAGCTACCTACGGGGCAGGAGACCTTTCTCATCAAGTTCCTAGCTTACCACCTTCACCAGCCCCACATGGCTGCTCCTCACCCTGCTTGCCTCAGTGAGGTCTCTGCAGCCTTACCCCTGTAGATTCTCTTGTCTAAATCACTCTTTTTTCTTCCTGTACATCTTCGTAACACTTATTCTCTGCTCAGGACATCATGCCTAAATCCCCAGGCAAACTTAGGTGGCCCTTCCCCAAGTCACTGCTGCACCAGTGCATGCTCCATCACAGATCATGTCACACTCAATTTCAGTGTCCCCATTGTATTCCCATTACCCACATGGGGCACCACGAGGGTTGGCAGTGTCATGGTATCTGATTTATTCATTGGCCTTGCATTAAAAATAATGGCTGTTAATCTTACTGGGTTCTGGAGGAGATGGAATTAGGCCAGATGCCAAGACTTCTCAGCTAAGCCGCTTTAATTAAAAGATGAGATAGTGTCATATCCTCTCAGCACAGGGTTTTCCAAACTGATTTGTGATCTATAATGGGCAATAGAATCAATATGCTGGGTCATGACCAACTTTGCAGAAAGCACGGAGCAGAATAGAAAATATCAGAATGTGTTATACATATTAAAGGTATTTTTCCATGAAGTTTTTGTTTCAGTTATATCTATGCATATGCATGTGTGTAATGGGCCATGATGATAAAGTTATCTCTTGCTCTGGCTTACACTCACAGAAATGGAAAAATGCCTGTTCCCGATGGTACCTGATTTTCCTGAAGCAGACAGATAGATTCTGGATCAGCTTCAGAGTGGTGAGGGATTATCTTAAGTGAATCACCTTATGTAACTCAGTTTTTGTTCTGTTTCCAATTGTCCTGTAATTTTCAGAAATAACCTATTCTTTTACAGTGTTCTGCTATTGAGATTATCATGAAGGACACTCTTTTTGCCAAGACGGGTGTGTATATGCATCTTGCTATAGACTGGGAGCTCAGAACACCAGAGGTGCCCAGGAAATGCCAGCTTGTTGCAGAAACTACCTGTGGAATGGCTCTGCCTCTTTCTAAAGGAAGGTTTTTCTAGCTTGTTGGTATCTCATGTCCATCATGCTACCTATCCTTGGGTGCTGGACCTCAGGCATCGTCCAAATTTTGTTTGAGCTATCCTTTGTTCGAGACGTTGATTGGCCTGAAACCTTTCCACATTGGCTAGGTCAGTGGTCCTCAACCTTCCCACTGCTGCAACCCTTCACTCCAGTTCCTCAGGTTATGATGACCCCTACTATAAGATTATTTTTTGTTGCTACTCCATAAGTGTCATTTTGCTACTCTTAATGAGTCATAATGTAGATATCTGATAAGCAGGAGACCTGATATACCACATCTGTGAATGTGTCATTTGACCCCAAAGGGGGTCACAGTCCACAGGTTGAGAACCACTGGGCTAAGTGCTGGCCTGGTGGTTCCATGGATTACATATCTCTATCTCATAGGCCACCATTCTTGAGATTACTGGCATGCACAATGGCGTCTAGCTTCTTATATGGGCTCAAGATATCTGAACACAGGTCCTCATTCTTGTGAGGCAAGCACTATACTGACCAAGACATTTCCATAGCCCTGATGTTTTGCTAATATGGATTAGAGATGTAGAGACCTCTACAGTAATTATAAAGATGAGGGGAAACATCCATTTCCTTTTGAGCCCTGATATGGAGAAACCTACCTTGGTATGGTCTGGGAGCTCAGAACACTGGAGGTGCTTGGCAAATGTCATTTTGCTGGGTATCTACCTGAGGAATGGGTCCACCACTTTTCAACTTGTTGGTGTTTCATGTCTATCTATCTCTCCAGTTGCTTGACCACTGAGGGCGGGGGATGTGATCATATATCTGTCTACACTTCCAACGACACAAGAAAAAAATCTGTATCATGTTATCTATGGTAGTAGAAGTTTTCAAGTTATCACAGCATCCCAGAAACGCCCACATGTTGTAATTTGAAAGACTACTTAATGTTTTTCATCTGGGGCATCTCCACATCTATGTTTGTCTCCTTCCCATGAAGCAGGAATAAGACAAAGATGCCCCTGTGCATCAACACACACAGACCGGCCAGGAGGAGGATTCTGAGACCTGCTCCCCAGGGAACCAGGATGACGGTGATGGGGACTGATCGTTACTAAAGCTATGGAGGGAGAAACTTATGGTGTGTGTTTCCTTTTCAAGAATGGGTTTTTTTTCCTACTTTGGGCATTTATCAATTACATAGGAATTAACAGCATTATAAAAGTAATATATATGTATAGATATTCAATTTGTAAAATATAGAGTCTTATTATTTAAAACTATCTGGTACATTTGGATGGTCCTCCTCCCAATAATATCCCATAGGTAGACAGATTTTATAATCATCTAAAAATGGAGAGTAAGCTACCTTTGTCCCTTCTACATGTCATGGGTCCTTTCCAAGTCTACAGATATTCTTCTTTCCAGAACTTTAAAGAGGGCGTGGTTCATACCAGGATTACAGACTATCACTGATTTAACTAATTCCCTGCTGCTGTGCTGATGGAAGAATGTTTTTGCAAACCTTACATTTCTAGTGCTAGGTCTTTGTATCCATCTATGACTACATACTTGCAGTGAGAACTTCGTGTTTACTATGAAGGGGCAGGCCATGGTTACCTCCTTTTCCACCCTCCATTTCCATGTAATCAAAGATGTGTGCCGTCACGCCTGGCTTTCTTAGGAAAAACAGGGGTGGGCAGAGGAAACAAGGCCTATTTCTGTAGATACTTGCCATTGACATTTTCTGTTCCTTTCTATACATATAGCATGTATTATGTCATATATGGAGATTTTTTTCTTACTCTGGCTAATCTGGAATTCACTGTGTAGCCCAGGCTGGCTTGGAATTAGACAGTCCTGCTGAGTCACCTTCCTAAGTGCTGAGAATGTGTGGTCCTGAGCCACCGCTTCAGTCTGTAGGTCTCTTAGTGGCTAATGAGGAATTGTTAGGATATATAAGCTTTCATTCAGCCTTCTCCATATAGCTAATTAAGTTTGTATGAATGTAAGAACAATGAGTCTGTTCTTATAACCTTTGATATTAAAAATAATTTCCTCTTTTCAAGAAAAAAAAAAAAAAAGAAAGCCAAGCAGGCAAGACTGTAAACAGTGTTCTTCCATGGCCTCTGCTTCAGCTCCTGCCTTCAGGTTCCCTCAGTGATAGACTGTGATCCATGTAAGCCAAATAAACCCTTTTCTTCCCCAAGTTGCTTCTGGCCATGGTGTTTATTACAGCAATAGAAAGCAAACTAGGACCAAATTGCACCAGTAAATTTTTCCTCCCTTTTGGAGCCACCGCAGTTTCTCTGTAGCTAATGAAGATTTAGGCAGACATGAGGACCAGAGTTGGTCTATGTGACACCTGCAACATCAGAGGGGTCTAGAATGGTGGTGTCTGAACTTGGAATAACAATTTAACATTTAAAGTGATGGTGAGTTTAAATTTGTCAATGGGACAGACCTAGAATCACTCCAGAAAGGAATCTCAGTGTGGGGCTGTCTGGTTCAAGTTGGCCTACGTGCATGTCTGTGGGGAACTTGACGCTATTTGAAGTGGGAAGACCCACTCATTAGAAGTGGTATTATTTCATGAGATTTGAGTCCTTGGCAGTAGACAAATGGGAAAGTGGGGGAGCTGAAGATAGGCGTGTATGGCCCCCTTCTCTCTCTGCCCTACAAGGTAGATGTGACCAGCTGCTTCAAGTTCATGCTGCCTTGACTTCTTCGAATGACAGACTGCACTCTGGAATTGTGAGCAAAATAAACCCGTCCTCCCCTCAAATTGCTTGGGTCAGGGTGTTTTATCATTGCAATGGGAAATGAAAGTAGGATACTAATAAATAAACATGATAGAAAAGGAAAAGAGGCAAACTCAGGAATTGGGACAGTTTCACAGATCCTCACTCACAAGGTAATACACATCCAACTCATTATGAAGGATATAACGAGACAATACGTACCCAACAAACGAAGGAGCAGAAAAAGAACTCCCAGCGCATAAGACTTGAGTTCAGGGCTGACTGTCCTACATAAAAAGAGATGGAGGGGAGAAAAAGATTCTTATCAACTCCATTTTAATTAAAAGACTCAGAGTTATTTGTTGCTGTCCATCAGATCTTACCTTGGAAAATTATTAATAGGTTTTCCTCTTTTTCTTGCTAAATGTCTAAAAATTGGCTGCAACTGTGGTGCCAAGATAAGTTTAGGAATTAAGTGGGGGGTTTTCCCCCCTTAATAACTTGAGCTGGAAGCACTGGATGTAAATTCTGTCCTGAAGTCTAAACTTAGAGCAGTGTGTTTCAGTTTCCAGGAGGAAGCACCACCATAGCTGGGTAGGGGATCTGTATGTGGGAACACCAGCTCGGCAAATTCCTGACTTGCAGATGGAACCATGAACACCTTCAATGTTCTTGGACTGTTTTGTAAAACCCATCAGATTTGCATGGATTGGCATTCCAGGTAGGCCAGCTGGGGCCCAGGTATGTGCATTAAGGTTTAGTACTTTGTAATCTTGGAAGGTGCCTTCCTTCTACTAGCCACGGGTCTTTGCTTTGAACGGACTCAGTCATACTGACTTGAGTTTGCCATGTCTGGTAGGTCTCTAAGAATGATCTTACATGTTCTCCAGAGTGTAATGTTTTTGAAAGTGAGAGTAATCATAGAGATGGGTTTAGGGAATTTTAGATAGGTGGCTACACATAGCAGGTCACACAATCTTTCCATAACTCCTCTTACACTTAGTTAGGATTTATTCAATCCTTGCCGTCTCCCCTAAAGTCTAAGAACTGCTTGCAGTGTGATTATCTTTGTGACTCGGCCCTAGCTCTGTGTCTAGTATGCAGCCTGTGCTGAGGGAATACATACATGGATGACAAGCTGGGCAGATGTCTCTGGCTTACCAGACAGGGAATATCTACCCATTGATTTGTGGTAAAGGACTCTGAGGGAAAGTGATTAAGCAATGTACACATGGGCTTCAAAGTATCCCCTCATATTATCTGTTGCCATTTTGGTTCCTTAGGGGACAAAGCGATGCATGTGACTATATCTCTTGAAAGACTTGGCTAGGCATGGAACCAGTACCTTATGGTTGAACCTTAAACATGCTGAAGCATTTCAGTGTTGCCGGAAGACTAGAGACCAGACCCACACAACTGCTGCGAGGGTATAGGAACAAAGTTACCAGTGAAATATCTGGTATAATAATTATAAACCTATCTATTTACTGGGTGGCTAGAATAAGTGTGTGTGTGTGTGTGTGTGTGTGTGTGTGTGTGTGTGTGTGTGTGTGTGTGTGTGTGTAGGGAAGGAGTCAATGTCATGTGTCTTCCTCAGTCTCATTCTACCTTATTTTTGAGACAGGGTCTTTCACCTAACCTAAGCTCTAAGGACTCACCTATCTCTGCCCTCCTAGTACCAGGCTTCTACAGGAGCCATTGTGCCTGGTTGTTATGTGGGTGCTGGGGATCCGAACTCAGGTACCCCAGAATAATATTCTTAGATGATCCCAAGGTCATTTATCTATCAAGCCATTGACAGTTATCTGGTGATCTATGACTTGGGTTGAGCCTTGCTGTGCATACTTTGGGCTTCTTATTATAACAGGTCAAATGGAACCATTAAACAAACAAACAAACAAAAAACCCTGCATGTATATTATAGATTGATTGTCTTCCCCAAATTCTTCCATTCAAGCCTAACCCCTAACGTGATAGTGGGACTTTTGAAAAGTATTTAGACCCCGAGGGTAGGGCCTGCATGAGTGGATTAATGTCCTTAGAGAGGAAGAACTTACCTAAGAGAGGTCCTTTGTCTCTTTACTACCTTGGGACACAAGAAGAATTTATGTACTGGAAGTGACCCTCACCACTTAACCTAGCCTTGATCTCTAACTTCCTAGTCTCCTGAACTGTGCGAAACAAATTCCTATGGGGTATAAACTACCACATCTATGGTATTTTGTCATGGTATTCTGCAAAAGGCTATGAAAGAGTAGGCTTTATAATTGTTGCTAGATCCTAAGATTTTCAGTAAAATCTATTTTGGGGGAAAATACACATGTCTTTTTTATTATACTGTAGTACTGCTGAGTGATTCCCTAGGGAAGCCTGTTATGACTTCTATTGAGAGGTGGTCCCAGGATTCTGGCTGAGAAAGCCAGATACCAGTTCCAGGTTATGAGATCTGAATCTCTGAGCAGAAGCAACACTCTTTGGAAGACACACATTGCACAAGCCAAGTTCCTTGTGGTGTTCCTGCTCTGTGGCTACAGCTTTTGCACGTCCATTTGAAGGTTTAACTTGAAAGACACATAAATAAAGGCAAATCTCCTTATCAAGGAAACACGCTGGTGTAATGAGCCAGGCTATTTATCGCTTGGGATGTGATTTCCTTTCAGCTACCATGTCACTGGGAACAAAGTGAGGCAGGTGCTAAGATCTTGCTTCATATCCTGCAGAGAAACTGGTTCCCATAAGGACTGCACATCTTAGGTATGCTCAGGCAGGATGTTATTGAAAGATCTGCAGAAAAGCAGGGATTCAGGCTTAGCATCATTAACTTACTGGTTGCAAGACCTTAAGAAAATTGCATAGCCACTGCTAGGCCAGTTTCTTCATGCGTAAAAGGGGGATATTTACAGTAATTTAACATAAGAGCCCAGAGTTGTACCTTAGCATTATCTAAATGAGTATTTGCTTTCCTGATTGCTTTTCAGCATTCTTTACTAATACATTATGTATGTGCATGTGTGCACATACACGTGCACACATACATGTGCATGTTTGTATATCTAGAGGCCAGAAGATAACTTCAATGTCATCCTTACAAATGCCATCCATCTCCTTAGAGACGCGGCCTTTCATTTTCCAGAAGTGCATCAATTAGGCTAGGGTGGCTGGCCAGTAGACCCCAGGGATCCTCCTGTCTCTATGTCCCCACTGTTGGGATTACAGGTTTGCCTCACCATGCCTGACATTTTTATGTGGGTCCTTGGAATTGAAGAGGGATTCCCATGCTTGTGGTCCCCTCCCCATCTTCACTTACTTCAGTGTTCATATTGACAGACAACTTCTGGGCAGCATAAGAATGAGCTCACTGACTTGGGTGAGGGCGAGGGCTGGTAATCTTCTGCTCTTGTCCACCTGCAGGGGATATCCTAATTTCTGCCTAGGATTTCTCTGATGGCAAGCAGGACTGGGAAAGGGATGGAAGATGGATTATGATCCCCTTTCAAGATGAACATGAACAAGAGCTTTAGGTAAAAAGGGGTTCATAGATGTATGTGAGCACAGGTTAAGGAGACCATCAGCTCTTGACCCATTTAAGGGGAATCCAGTGTGTCCCGAAAAACTATAAGATCTGTTTATCAAGTTGAGGCTTGGAAACAGCTAAAACTTCCACAGCCAAAGTTTTACCACCTAGAATCTAGAGGCTAGGCCTTTGTGGAAATACCCACACTCATGTGTGAGAAATAAGTAGACCCGTCACTTGGTGTCGAGGGTCCCTCTTCCTGCTTCCTGGTGCCTTCTGTGCGTGAGTATTACCATACAGTTTCAGGAGAATTTCTAATGAAAAACAAACTGTTCATAAAACAGCCACCATAAACCCATATATGAAACCTGAAGGGTTTAGTTCACATGTATATTATATATAATTGCCTTCCACATATAGTTTCAAATTCAATGCTCATTTCATAAACACTTTGTGCGTTCTTAAGATTTTTCATTATTCCTTTGAACTGCAGTTCCATAATTTAACTCACTATTTCAATTCAGGTCTTTCTGCTATTATAGTTAACGTAATAAAAAAATCTGTATTGAGATTTTTTTTCTTGTAAAGAGGTATTTTCCTGAGATAAATGGCCACAAATGGGGATAGGTTACTGCAGGGTCCTGAATATTTTTATGGCACATTGCATTTCTGAAAGGACTTACAGGCTTTTCAATACCACTAGCAAAACCTGACTCAACTTGTTTGACCACAGCTTTTCAAAGCGCTGGGTATGAATTTGTCGAACTTTCTAAGAATAAGACGGCAATTTGCTATTGCAACTTTAATGTGTCTGCACACTCATAAGCCACTGCTAATGACCATCTGGGTAACACAGGTGCTTCCTATAAATCTACTGTGGGAGTGTTGCCAGCAAGGAACATGGTAGGGAGGGCTCATGGGACAGGAAAGCCTGGTAAAGCACTTAACGCTGTGAAGGAATCAAGGCAGTTCCAAGCACCCCATTTCCATCCCCAGCCCTTAAGCCTTGACTGCCTTGCTTACTCATGTAGTGAGCTGAGTCTTTCTGTGCACTGTGTTCTTTCTTTGGATCCAGATGGACACCAGGATATATATAGATCAGTGCCTTTAGAGCTGCCTCATTGTAATGAAGATAGCAATAGCATTGTGAATGATGAAGCTTATGACATCATCATCTGCCTCCAGGCCAGCTTCCCAGAGACAAGTGGCTACAGAAGTTTGGGTGTCTCTCTGCAGCCACTTATTCATACAAAAGCAATCACAGCATGCGTGCCATAGGTCTCTTGGCATGGTTAACCTCTATGTCTCTAGAGTGGTTTGCACACATGACCTAGAAAGGTCCAGAGTATGGGAGAAGGAAGGTAGGATGAGTGCTACTGTCTATGTAACAGGTTCAGAAACAAATCTGGGAGACCATGTTGTGTCCAAGGGTATATGGCTGCTTGTCAGAAGGACAAGGGTTTAATGCCATTTTAGTGTGTGTGTGTGTGTGTGTGTGTGTGTGTGTAGGTCAGAGGACGACCTTGAATATTGTTCCATTCCGCCTTTAGTTTTGAGGTAGGGTCTCTCACTGGCCTAAAACTTCCCTGAATAGACTAGACTAACTATTCTGCAAGCTTCCAGGGATCTGCCTGTCTCTCTCTCTCATCTCATCTCACTACCATAACGATTATAAGAACATCTACTATGTCCAGGTTTGATATGGGTTATAGGGAATGAACTCAGTCCCATGCTTGGGAGGCAGGGACACCAACTAGACTATCTCCCAAGTCCACGATTTTCATTTCATTTCACCAACAATCCTACTGAAAAGATCAGTGTAGAATGTTTTTCCAAGTCGCCTCATTGGTTATTCCTGGGAGTCCATGTCAGTGGCCTTCTACTACTGTCCTGTTGTGCTATGAAGTCCCAATTGGTGGAAGGCTTGGAATTGTTTCCTCTTAGCCTACAGCTGCTTTATTCCTGGCTGCAGCCCCCTCTCACCTTGCTTACAAGACTCACACAGCTCTACTGCTCGGGAGCCCTGCCGATATGTACCAGGTGGAAAGGCATAGGCCAGGTTGATTCAGGGACTTGGGTCTTGGTGATAACTTACCTGATGAGGATGATGACAGAAGGGGTTTGGGCCATGGCCCCGATCAAGCTGCACACACACATCACACAGAGGAAGGTTAGGAAGGCCTCTTGGCACCCAGGACTGGGACATTTTCCTGGAACCACGGTGGCATTCTCAGGGGGGACAGTGGTGAGGCACGCACAGCCTGTGAGGTTCTGAAAGGGAAGGTTCAGCCATTTAAACTGGGGGGGGGGGGGTCTCTGGTTTCCACACCCAAGGCAATCCATCAGCTAGCCTGTCACAACCTAATTGTACATTCTGTGGCATTCCATTAATTGGGCCTGAATAAACGAGTTAGCGTTTTTTAAGGAGGCTGCAAAAACACATGCAAATTAAGTAATATTTATGGGGAGGAGAGCTGGATTTCCTGTCTCCTGTGTATTTCAGTTCCATTCTCAGGAAACTGTCAATAAGCTGCAGTGTAGACAAATGTGTCCCCCCCAATACAATTAGAGAGGAAATTGTGCTTCCACAATATGATAAAACATTGCCAAATTAACATCATAATTACTTGCCAATTTGTCTTCCCTTTATGCAGTTATAATTACACCGAAGTGTATTAAAAGAAGTAAATCAGGTAACCCACATACTGTTGCTGGTTCAGTGCCTGGCATGGCGCTCAGAACAAAGGACACACGCTGTCATGCGTGAAGCCATTGTGCCTGGGAGACCCTGATGACAGAAGGAACCTGAAAACTTGTCCAGTGGCTGAGGAAGCAAAGGGAGCTAAGAGATTCCAGGCAGCTGACAGTAGCTCACAGGGAACAGAGCGAGAGCCTGATGGGATACATTTATTAATATATGATCAGAGAGGAGAAAGAAAAGCGACCACGTTCCATTTGATCTTCTGAGAGGCTCTGGATCAGCAGCCCCGGTGTTCCTAAGCAAGGTTTGCTCTCACACTCTCAATGCAAGCTTGCTAGCTCGCTCCAGGAATTTCTGATCGCACAGGGAGGAGCAGGGGCTGGAGGAGGCTGTTCAGAGTGCCAAGCCAATTAAGGCTCGATAATAATAGTGCAGAGGCCTTTAATGAATACAAAGCAAAAACAATCATAAATGATTCATTGCTTTCCTTTCCTGAGCTGATTGGCTTTCTGAGCGCATGCCTAGCAGGTAAACACTCCTGAGGGGTCGGGCAAACTCCCTATAAAGCCTGTGTCTCTTCTCTTCTGCCCTTCTCCCTTCATGCTCGTTCCACTCCTCTTCCCACCCCACTCTCCCCTTCTTTCACCACAGGATATATTCCAGGAAAAGGGTATCTTGTTCCATATGAGATAGCTACAGTGGTGTCCCAAACCTTGTAACTACGAGGGTTACCTTGCATGGCTGTGTGGAATAGATGGTACCTGCTGGCTGTATATTTTCTAAATAGTGCACCCAGGGTGGATATCTATGTAAATGGTCCTGTTAGATACCTTGGTGTTTATGGCAATTTCCAGGTGCTGAGGCCTGACACCTGTCCCCTACCCCTTAACTTATACCTGAAAACTTTACTTGGCTTTCCCATGAGACCTACCATAGATACCGCATCCCTTTACCAGCTCTCCAGATGAGCAGCTCCACTTCTCCTCCCATGGACTCTCTGAGCCCTGACCAACACCTGCCCTATGGAGGATATGGGACCTGTCAGTCAGGGACATCCCGGGACACTTTCATAAACATCTCCTTGCACGATGCTGCAGGACACTGGAAGACAGTTTTTGGATACACAGGTGGCCAGATTGGCCTCTGCCTTTCACCAGGAAGCAGGACTTCTCTCCAGCTAGAGCCACCAGGCCATCCCAGTCTCTACCAAGAGGAGCGTGTGTGGCATGACCTTCCGGTCATGGGCAAGCTTCTCCAGCTGCTGATGCTCAGTGGCCACAGCTCCTTATTGGCCGTTGTCATCTCATCCTGACTGGCTTCTCTCTCCACTAGTGGGAGTCAGATCTCACGAAGCTCCCCAGTGGCGCCCTCATCCCTCGCCCACCACCCATTCTCCTTTCATTGCAGCTCTTTGTTCCCTGTCCCCCACGGCTCCATTCTTTGGTTCTTTGTGTCCCTTTTCTTTTTCTGGCTATACTTTGTCCATCTTTCTTGGCATCATCTCCCCTTTCTCATGCTAACATGGCTATGGGTTGGACTTTCTTCCCTTCCTATAGCACCTTGTCCTATATATTCATGACTCTCCTCAGCTTGATCTCTAGTCCACATTCCCCTTGGATACTCAATATCTCCCCTTCCTGGCACACAGGCATGCTGTGTCAAGCTGAGCTTCCATACTCCACACATTTTTCCTTCTAAGGCTGCTCCATGCTCGCAGAGTTCCCTCTCTAGCGTAGAAGAGAGCTAGACAGGAAAGAAATACAGCATAATGTAGAAGCCAGGAGTCACAGGAGATCGGCACACACTACCTCAAAATATGCCTCCTTGGCACAAGGACTAGTTTGAGCTGATCATTTGAAGACATTTAGAGACACAGGAGAGGGTGGGACAACACAGAAGTCGCCAGTTTTTAAACAGAAATTTACAATCAGTGGTTCTTTCACACCCACAGATATTGGGTGCCAGGATACCATACAGGTACCAGAATCTACAGATACCTGAGTCCTTGATAAAAAACATGGTTTAGAACCTATCCACCTCCTTCTGAATACATAAAATCATCTCTAGATGACTTTATATCTACTACTGTCAGCAAAATGGATATAGTTATTACACTGTATTCATTGCTTAGGGAATATGATATAACAATTTCTATACTGATGTGGTATAGACACAATTCCCCCAATCATCTGCAGTTCACTGAAGCCAGAGGTATGGAAATTATGTATGCAAGGTCCTATCATATAATCTTGTATTTGTACTTAATGAGATGTGAAGTCTGGCTTTGTTGCTCAGACTAGTTTCAGACTCCTGGGCTCAAATGATCCTACAGCCACAGTCACCTGAGTAACCAGGCCTCCAGGCACATGCTGTCGTCCAGAAATCTCCATCTGTAGACATCTCTCCTTTCTGACCTAGGAAGAGGGGTTGATGCAGAAGGTGCTAACCAACCTAGATCTACAGAACAAAGCCTTTGTCGCCCATGTTTCCCCTGGTCACTTCTTATACCCCTTTTTGTTTAAGCCTGGATTCAAAGCTGCCTCTGTGTGACTTACTCATTTCCATGAATACCTCCCATGTATCCCAAGGCACATGGTGTGCATACCCCTCTCTGTTCTTGTCACTGTGTCCTTTGTTAGAGGCATCCATCCCAGCAAGGAACCACATAGGGTACAGAGACAGTCACGTCCCCTCTCAGATGAAGTGAAGAAGCACTACCCTCAGAAGGCCATTGGATGGCACTAAGCCTGGATACAAGGGAGCAAAGACTCTGGCTTTCCCTGGTACTCCTCCTGGGCACTCATAGGACGACTATGCTGCTGACCAGCAGAGCAGCCATGATACCCCATGTGACCTAGCTCCTCAGGTCTCTCCCTACATACTCCTTTCTGGTCCTGCATCAGAGCAAGCTCAGGGATATGGTTTATGCTTACAGCTTCTTGGATTTTGCAATCAATCCTAACTCACCACGGAGCCAGTTCATCTCCTTTCTACCATTTCACTTCTTCCAGAGCTCCGCCCCTTCTACTTTCTCCTGCTCCAATTTCTGTATTGAGGCCCCCCTCTTCCAAACGCATGTATGGGCTGTTTCTCTGCCCAATCCAGATGACACTTCCCACTCTTATCATTAGTAATGATAAGAACCTAAGAGCCAGGTGATAATTTCGACACCACTCACCCTCACACCAAACTCTTTTCCTCCTGACTCTAAGGCTAACAAAGAGAGGCCACTATATAGTTTTGTTACCTAATATACTCTCATTTGTACTACACAGGCTTTGGTTCACAATAGACACCGAGAAAATGTTTTGAATGAATTACCTAAGTCCTGATGCCTTCCATATCCTAAAAGGGTCTAAGCCCTGTCCTAGGTCCAGCTGCTCTCCGCATTCTCTTTGATCACTTCGCTTGGCTGGGAAGACATTTGTGACTGGAGGCTTGTGACTGTGGCCTTATAATCACATGGACTTGGAATGACCAAGTACAAATGGAAAACAGCCTCTCTCTCTCTCTCTCTCTCTCTCTCTCTCTCTCTCTCTCTCTCTGTGTGTGTGTGTGTGTGTGTGTGTGTTCTAAATGCCTCAAGAAGCAAATGCCGGCTTGTAAGGCTTCTGGAGAAACACACGGGAATATGTTAGGGGTACTGCAACTCAGTGATCAAGTCAGAACCTCAAGAGCAAACCATGTGACTAATTACCTTTGTTTGGTTTATCATCTTGGTGTCTATCCTTATTTTGGACCTACGCCTAAGCTATAACCCATTATATTACATTTGACAAAACATATGACGTCACTGGGGAGACAGCTCAGTTGGCATAGTGCTTGGTGATCAAACATGAGGAGCTAGATAAAATATATGTACTTAAAAGATATGTACAAGTGTTCTGCCTCCATGTATGTATGTACACTGTGTGTATGCAATGCCAATGGAGGCTAGAAAGGGCATTGGATCCTCTGGAACTGGACTTACAGATGCTTGTGAACCATTCTTTGGTGCTGGGAACTCAACTTGGGTCTTCTCCAAGAGGAACAATTTCTCTTAACCTTTGAATCATCTCCAGTCCCAGGGACCTGGATTTATTTCTCAGCACCAATGTATAAAGCTGGCAATGGTGGCACATGTTTGTAATCCCATCACGGTGGTTGACAGAAACAGATAGATCCCTGGGGCTTACTGGCAAGCCAGCCTAGCTGGATTGGAAAATCCTAGGTCCTAGTGAACGATCTCCAATAGTCTCTAAGGCAATGAGAAGAATGTGGTGTCTTTGCACAGCCCCATGTAGATGAGCTAACCATTTATCCAGCTGACATTCCATGAGCAGAGCAAGGCAATATTCTGTCAGATGCTAAGGTTTGTCTCCAAGGCAAGGGGGAATAGAGACAGGAGGGCGCAGAGCTAGGGCGGGGGTGGGGAACAAGCAGATCTGGCCAAGGATGAATGTGAATATGTGTGTCCTCTCTAAATTTGTCTGTTCAAACCTAACCACTGAGGAGGAGGATGAAGCCATTGGGTGGGCAGGGTGATGAAGTCATGAAGATAGAACTCAGATGAATGAGTATTTTTATAAATGATACCCCAGAGAGCTGCCATATCTCTTCAAATATATGAGGATGCAGGAACAAGACACCATTTGGGAACCAGATAGTGGCCCCACACTGTACAGTGAATCTGCCAGTGTCTGGATCTTGGACTTCTGGGCTTCTATAACTGTATGAAAGAATTACTGTAGTTTATAAGTTACTCTGTATATGACATTTTACCATAGCACTCTGCATAGAATGGGAGAGGCAGGCACAGGCTGTACACAGAAAGGGATGCTGGAGACCAGCACAGGACCAGTAAGGATGGTCTCTTATTGCCACTAAAAATGGAAAGCCAGAAAGCCAAAGGGTCTATACAGAATTGACTGGGTCTAATTCATATAAAAATGGTTCAGAAAGAGGAGAAAGGTTAGAAACCCCCAGGTCGTCAAAGCAAGAGCAGATGGTGTATGCTTTTCTATTTGATGAATAAGTTGGACTTGAGGAAGGAACAGTGGGAGGTCTCTTGGCATGGGACATCCCTGTAGGGTTTCTGGCAGTGAATCTGGGATGTCCTGAGAGTGCAAGCTCATTTATGGTTAGGTGGTAGAAGATGAAAGATCTGGAGCTAAAGAACCTAGGAAGAGTGTGGTGCACAGTCTGTTAGAAGACTCTTCACTAAGGCTCAAACGAGGCATGAGGAACTGCGGGTGGGCACATCTGGCTTCACCTTTCCAAGGGTGCATACTTGAGAGAGATGATTTTTACCAGTGGGGCTTTATTCTATTATCTCAAAGACAGGAACCTGGGGATGTCCCTCCAGCTAGTATTCATGAGAACTTAGTAGGAGCCCTCCAAACCCATGGGGTTCTGAACAGTAGGAAGTCCGAGAAGAGAGAAAGGCCAAGTATGGGAAAATGGTTCACCTTAGTCTAATAAAGGAGGCCAGATGCATGTTCTCCCATACTGTGGCCTGTGCAAACTGAAGATGCTTCTGGAACGTCCTATGGAGTTTTCTCTGGCAGGTCCTGCATGGTTAAGTACTAAGAAAGGATACTAGATTCCCAGTTCATTTGTGGTTCCCAACCTGGCCAGGGCCTGACTCTTCTCTCTCTCTCTCTCTCTCCCTCTCTCTCTCTCTCTCTCTCTCTCTCTCTCTCTCTCTCTCTCTCTCTCTCTCTCTCTCTTTCTCTCTTTCCCTCCCTCCCTCCCTCTTTCCTTCTTTCCCCTCCTTCCTCCCTCCATCCCTCCCTCTCCCTTCGCCCCTCCATGTGTCTTTCTTTCAAGTGTCCCATACTAGCCTCAATCTTACCATGTAGTTTTCCCTTTCTAAGCACTGGATTACAAGGTGTAAGCTCTTTTGCCCAATGAGGGTTGAGTTTTAAACCCCCTTTTCAAGGCATTGTCTTCCCATTGTGTGATTTTTCTGGGAAGGAATGTAGTCCCTGTCGTCCCCAGAGAATTGAAATCTCTGTCTGCTGTCACAATGTGAGGTACCAGTATCTAGATTTCCTGTCATTAAAATACCCTGCCATCCTCCATGTGGATAATGAGAGGGCCACTGTGCTCACAGAGAAGGCTTGACAAGCCTGTTGAACAAGATGACAGAAGGGAACTGGGATGCAAATTTCACAAGAACGTACCCAGCAGATGGGCCTGCCCAGGTCCAAAGTGACGGATGAGTAGCATGAACTAACTGTGGCTTGCAAGAATGGATGGCCTTCTGAATATTTAACCGACTCTATCAGGACTGTATAGCTGCAAAAAAGTACCTTTTTTTTTTTTTGTATGATTGAACAAGGTTCAACATAAGACCTTACCTAAAAATCTAAACCACAGGAATGAAGTGGGGTCTTATAGGTACAGGGAACATCTGTAAGAATGTGGGAGAATGTGAAATACAGAATGCCCAAATCCAAAACATTCTGAGCGCTGGCATGAATCATATCACCTGCTTGACTTTATGAGACAAACCACAACCGCTTGTAGATATAGTGTGTGTGTGTGTGTGTGTGTGTGTGTGTGTGTGTGTGTGTGTAACTGTCTGTGAGTCCTATGTGTCCATGCACATGTATGTAGAAGTCAGAGGAGAACATCAGGGGTCCTGTTCTATCCGTCTGTGCCTTAATACCTTGAGATAGAGTCTCACTGAATCCCATTGCCTTTGCTAGCCTGGCAGGTCAGTGACTATCAGCGGCTCAGCTATGGCTCTAGGGTTACAGGCATCTGCCATACTTCCCTGTTCTTCCATGTGCTCTGGGCATTGAAATTCAGGTCCCTATGCTTGTGCAGTCAGTGCTTTTATTCATTGTGTCATCTCCCCAGCCTGTGAAGCACTTCTCTTGATCAAATTTTACTAACGTCCTATGAGATATATGCAAAGATTATAACATGTGTAAGAACCCTAAACCACAAATTACCATAAAGAAATGTCAGATAAGGGACACTCAGCTGCATGCCTGCACCAATGACATTGTCTACTGGGAGGCTAAGACGTGGGTGAAAAGAGTGCAGAGGAAGAGGGGTGAAGTCTCATGGTGTCTTTCTACATGGTGATTTTTAAAACGTGTAAATATATTATCTATTTTAAGAATCAAAACACTCCATACCATTAAAAAACAAAACAAAACACCCCAAAAACCAAAAGCAGAAATCAATGAGTGTAAACTAGCCCACATCTCCATTGCGTCGTGATTGCACACACCACCACTGACTTCAGCTGAGAAACGTTTCTATCACATGCGAGGCAGGAACAAATAATCACAATAAAAGCTGGAGACCATAAATGCAGAACAATTATTCCCTGGGTCTTGGATGTGGGTTTTTTTCCCTTGATGAAGGAAATGGTGAGCATGCTATTTTGACAGCTCATTCTACAAGAACAAGACACTCATCAGGAGCGTTTCACAAATCTTGGCAAATGAAGTTGCTTCTGTTTTCTTCCTCCCGTCACTCAGTACTGATGGGTCATTTCTTATGAATGGGATGGAAGAAATAGAAATAGATTTCCAGGTTGACAGATTACTTTTGTAAGGGTGTGGTGTAGGGGGGATGATGCCATTGGTGATTAAAAAAAAAATGTTTCAGTAAAATGTGAGAGGTACAAAGCCAGCCTTGTTACTCTGGAAGCATTAAGATACAAGGAAGATGTGATTGTTCCCTCATTTCTGGTCCAGGGGGGGTTTTTTGCAGAGTGAGTGTCACCATAAGCCAAGTTCTCTCCTAATTCTGCCTGGGAGACCTTCATTTTTTCAAATTAATGTATTAATTATTACTATTTTAAGTAATAATGAGGTGGTATAGTGTTAACTACAAAAAAAAAAAAAAAATGCAGTAACAAGCAGTAGAAGGGTACAGCTTCAGTGAATCGTAAAGGAATCCAGGCAGAGGAAGATGCTGTCACTCCGAGAAGTGTCCCAGTGTGCTGAGGGTCATGTCACCAGTCCTTTATGCTTCACTATTAGGACGCCAGGAATAAAACCCAAGCTGCTGTTTCCAGGCAAAGACCTCTTTCTCATTATGAAGGACCCTAGTGACCTCCCACCAGACTCAGCAGAGATATCTGAAAAACAGCAGGAAGAAAGGCATTCCCTCCTCTGCTTTGCTTGTAAGGCCAGCAACCGAAAGATAAAGGCCAGGAGAAAAGGTGCTGAGGAGAAAGTAAGACCCCATCTACTGTACCTGTCACAAGGACCAGCAGAGGTGGGGGTCTCCTGCTGGAGGGCAGCCAAGGGGCTGCTCTTTGGGGAGCAGGATGGTCCACTCTGGATCTACCACCATATGTGGGACATAGCATAAAAGGGAGGAGGCAACCACAAGTCAAGGGGACCCCAGACTCTGCGCCTCTCCCTCCTATGTTCTGTCTCCAGATGTCAAATCCTTCCACATTGGTTCAAACATCTAAACATTTTTATTATTGATATATAAAAATATTATTATTATGTACACAAGCTTAGTGCAAGTTAGGAAAGCACTTTCTTACTGATCCACACCCACACTGTCCCCCATATATGCAGGGATGTCCTTCCAGGTTTGCCCACCAGACAAATGGCTGCTCACTCTTAGGGCAGCAGCCCGCCCTGGGATAAATGCCCACTCTCTCCTTCTATCCAGTCTTGCACAGAGCTAATTTCGACCCTAGGGCGTATAACATCACAAAGACACTAAGTGGTCTACCTAGCCACTTCCTTATATCTAAATATATTTCTATTTAACCTCCTTTTAATATTGGAGTTTAAAAATAAAGCTTTTCCTTACTGGAAAAGCAATGTGTGATCATTTAAGGACAATTCTAAAATACATAGGATGTTTTGAAGAAATTAACAAAAACTATTATCTTAATTCCAGTCAGAGGTAGTCATCTGTCGATGTATCTGCTTATACAGTCATCCAGCTGTGTGTGTGTGTGTGTGTGTGTGTGTGTGTGTGTGCGTGTGCGCGCGTGTTGGTATGTGCACATGTATGTGCACATATAGGTCAACACTGACTGTCTTCCTCAATCACCCTCAACTTTACTTACGGTTTTGAGACAGGGTCTCTCACTGAACCTTACGCTTACCAGCTTGGCTCCTCAGAGATCCTCCCACCTCTGCCTTCTCTGCCTTAGTCTTGGAATTTTGGGTTCACACTGCCATGCTCCTCTGTGTATATGGGTTCTAGGATATTGAACTCAGATCCTCATGCTTGCATGACACAAGTACATTGCTAACTCAACTCTCTCTTCAGGACCCCCATCTTTTCCTTTTTACATTATTTATTTTGAAGGATTATAGCAAAATTACATCATTTCCTTTTCCATTTCCTCCTTCCAAGCCCTTCCATAAGCCCCTCCTTGCTCTCTTTCAAATTTATGGCCTCTTTTTCATTACTTCTTTTTACATATATTTTTAGGATTAACTTTTATTTATTTACATACATACATACTTACTTAAACTATTCCTATTTTGATCATGTTTCCCCTCCCCCAACTCCTTCCAGAAGCTTCCCAGCTGTTTACTCACTTGACTTTATGTTCTTTTTCTCACTCTTTCAAACAACACCCCCCCCCCAAGAAACCCCACAAAAATGAGCATCGGAACAAAGCAATGAGACAAAGAAAGCCATGTATCTTTTTCTATTTTTCTTTTTCCTTACTGGAAGATTCTTCTTCCGTGGTTTCCTGATGTGTTCTTTTCACTGAACTGTAAAGCTGGACTGAGTTTTGCTTTTTGATACTTTCTCGTACAAGCTTCGAGATAACATGGTAGATTTTATGGCAGACACAGGCCCTGGATCTGGTTCATCTCTGCTTCTGGGATGCCTAGCACAGGGCCTGGGATGTTGTAGGTGTCACAGCTGGGTCAAACTCTAGCAGGGCTTTATTGGAGTGTTCCCAAGGTCTCTCTAACAGGCCGTTACTGGGATAAGAACAGATTGTTAAATCGGTGTTGGGGCTCTGGCCATGCTATAGAAGAGGCTTTGTTCAACTCAAGTCTGTGGGATCACACAGGGATATATACACAGTGGCTGAGGTGTGAGGGTAGCTGCTGCTGAGGACTGTGGGTACATAGAGAATAACGAAGGACAAGCCATGTCCTGGCTGTTTAATACCCATTGGCTATCTCCCAGCATTCTTGCAGAGGCCCAAATCTAGAATCACATACAAAAGCTAAATGCTTGATTTAATATGGCTTGCCCATGAGAAATTTGTCCTTAGGGTGTGCATGCATAATTAGCATGCATCAGCTGCTTGGGCTGCACAGGCTGACAGGGCACTTCCAACACTCTGTCTGGCTTGTGAGGGAGAGGACATTAGCTCAGCAGTAGCTCAGAGGTTGGAGATCTTAGAACATGCTTCGTTCTTTGTTGCAGGATTTTCCCTGCCCAATTACATTAGGGCAACAGGAGCCCTGTGATTGGACAGGGAACAGGGAGGCAGAGCTAAGAGTTGCACAGGAGAGGATCTTGGGAGAGAGAAGAGGAGAAGGAAGATGGCAGCGGACGTGAACTGGTATAGCGCCACCGATGGTTATGTTATCATGAAGGTTAGAAGTTTGGAATAAGTTGTCTAATCTAGGTGGACAGCTTTTATCGTTATCAATTGGCTCAGAAATTATTGTACTGGCATCTTGTAAATTGTGTTTTTATTGATACATAAATCTGATTGGTTAACTATATGCTTAAGAGTTTTAATTCTGCCGGGTAATCAGGTGTTGAGATGGCTGACCCTGGGGTAGGCAGTTATCCTGTGAGCCTGGTGGCAGAGATATGTCAAGGGACTCAGCTCTGGAGAGTTGGCGGGCTGAGAGAGTGAGATAGCCTGGTGGGAGATCTGCTATAGCCCACTAGTTGCCTGCCGAGCACAGGAATGTGCCGGTCTCATTTTTAATATTTCCCACTACAGTCCATTCTAGGGCTGTAGTATCCCCTTCTAGTGGTGTCCCCAGGGACACCTGGCTATGTCTGAGGACATCTATGATTGTCAAATAAAGTTGAAAGTTGTGCGGATAAAGCTCAAGAATGTGGCTAAACATCCTGTGTACACAAGACAGCTCCTAAGGAGAAAGTATTGTCTTTCCCAAAACATCCTCAAGTCCAAGGTATAGAAACAGTCTGTGACCACAGTGGTTTCCAACCCTGTTCACATACTAAGAACACTTAGGAGCCTTAAAAAAAAGTCACGTAAAAATCCCTTAAAAATAAGGAAGGAAGAATCTTTGAGTAGGGCTTAGACCCTCTATTGTGGAAGTCCTCAGGGATTCTAAAATGCAGCTGTATTGAGGCCTGCAAGGTGGAATCAGCAGTTCCCAGCAAGCCCCAGGATAGAATCCTCCTCCTTGCTGAGAACACACTGGATGCTTTGCTCAAACAGTACTTGGTAAATATTGTGTGGCCTGGACGGGGGTAGATCAGTCATCTGTCATTTACACCTTACAAACTGCTGTGCTTGGCTTCTGTTGACTTTTAACCTATTGGTGGCTAATAAAAGCTGTTTTTCTCTTGAGTCAATTATTCAGTCCATCAGATGGACATAACTTCTGGCATAATACACACGCGCTTTCTGCTTGAATAATTACTTTTGAAAGTGAAAGGTATGCAAACAATCTGAGCAATATATTCACACCAAAGGAGGCTGATAAAATTAACTCCATCTTTTTATCATCCCCTCTCACCACAGGCAATGACAGGATCTAGAAACACAACAGCAAATGTGGGCCAGGAACTTCCACTATTATTGCTTGAGAAATGAAAGAAGAAAATTAAAACAAACAAAACCCCCAACTAAGACAGTAAAGAAAGTAAAGATAGGACATCTGATGCTTACTGTGTTTCATTAGCATCTCAATGATTTGATTGGTTGACCTGTTAGCATCTAATGCCGGTCTGGGGTAGACTTTTCATGGGCCCTGATATCTTTATCTATATGTCATATGTCATCTATGTCTATTTCATCTATCTATCTATCTATCTATCTATCTATCTATCTATCTATCTATCTATCTATCTAGAGATCGAGAGGCAGAGAGAGACCTAAAGAAGATAAAAATTCACCTTGAAATTAGAACCATCTGGTCTACCTGCTTGTCAATTGCTACCCAGGAGTATTACCCTGTGTAGTCATCTGATTGAGGTTGCATGAGATCACTCAGGGACATTTAGGAAGTCTGAGGCTTTACCTAGAACTCTGTCTGGCTCTGTGGTGGCAAAGGTCTACAACACAGCCTCATCTCTGCCCTTGGTGAGGGACAGAGATGCCTAAGTAAATAAGTCATTGAAACAGATGGGCTCTGACTCTTGCCAGGTGATAATAGGAGAGGTGGAAGTTGGAAGGACATGAACATTGTCTTGAAAAATAGTGCGAGGTAGGAGACAGCTCTGTAGGAGGCAGGGAGAAAGTAAAGAGAGGCTGAGCCCTGGTGGGTAGATAAGACAGAACTCACATACACAGGGGAGACTATTCTATATAAAAGGAATGGCACTGTGCAAAGCTCCAGGGGCAAAGGAGAGCTTGGCTGCTGGGAGAGTTTCACTTAACAAGTGGCTGGTTAAGAGACTGGGATGAGAAGAGAGATTGAGGCTGGAGAGGCAGCTAGGGTGGGCATGAAGGCTCAGTGTATTACGTGCAGGTAGTGTGCACGAAGGAAGACAGTTTCGTGTAGAAAAAAGGTGAGCATCCTGAAAATGAATGGCAGAGTTCAAAGAAAGATTCTGAGTTTGGTTCAGAGGGTCCCAGAATCCCACCACCCTCTACTGTGTGATCCTTGTGAGTTGTCACGGGGTCCTATGGAAGAGCACAGGCAGAGATACAGACAGGGCTGACAAGCCTCAGGGGAAAGGGCCAAGCCCACAAGGAGTCAGCCAGCTCTCTAGGGACAGGGGAAGAAGTCATGGAAAATGGGAGGGACAAGGGGGCCCTTTATGTGGGCAAGGGTTGTACTGAGTACATGGAGACCAGAAGGGAAAAGGGCTCAAAGGAGAGAAGGGGCCTGGGAGGGAGAAGGGAGTCCTATACCAGGAATGTAAGCCTTTGTCGTTTCTTCAAAATACTGCTGCAGAGAGTCTAAAGACTCAAATTGCCTTTTGCTCTTTTTGGATGTCGTCCCAAGGTTCCTTTTGACTCCAGGCCAAGCTCTCACATACCAGGAATGAAGCAGGGAGGACCCATTATCTGGCCTGACACAGTCTCTCAGCCTGAGGTCTCTGCAAAGTCTGCAGCAGTTGTTGTTGTTGCTTTGTTTTGTTGGTTTTTGTTTGTTGGTGGTAGTTTTTTTGTTTGTTTGTTTGTTTTGTTTTTGGCTCAACTACTGCATGGGCCCCATTTACTATGAACAGGACTCTTATCTCCAAGTCCTTCCTGTGGCAGCTGATTGCCTCAGTGGGGAAAGAGTGAAATGAAACCCCATGACTACCCCAGTAGGCAAGACGAGGCTCCAAGTTAGAATGGAGAGCAGATGTCTGGGGAGTGAGCATCATGTCTCAAGTCAGCCCTAGCCTTCTGTCTTAGAGAGAGATCCTCTAGGTCTTCAGCTCCAGCAGCTGTAAGTAAACAAACAGGGTTGGAGAGACTGCAACTCAACAGATCTCTTATCCATGCAAGATCAGAGGAAATGCAGATGCTACATGGTTGGGTCAGTGCCCCTAGAGTACAGGCCTGTTGGGCCTCAGGACAAGGCTTCTCTGGGTCACATAGGTTTTCATCACAGGACAATGGCTGAAACGGACTGTTAACAGAATTTCCTGGATATTAAAATGTCAATGAAGTTGTTCTTATGAGAAATAATAGCTTGTGTTTTTATTTGAACCATCCTCCAGGTCCCAACCCCCTTTTAATATTTATTTCCACTCACATAAAGAAATTGCTTTATCATCTAGTTTATGAAATCGGGTCCTCCCAGCCCCCAATCTGTGGTGATTTATTTCCTTTATAGAAAATGTTAATAACTGGCCAGGAATCTAAATCTTAAAAGCAAGCAAAAATGAAATCTTTGAAAATGAAAACAAATGATTCACTTTTTTTTTCTTTCAGGGAACTGCTGCTCCTTAAGATGCAGGAGGCAGGGTGGGGAGGAAATAAATGACTGAATTACTTCCCCCAAAAGCAGCCCCCATGACTGTTATCTTTTCCTTCCCATCTGCACACTATATGAGAAATTATGAAGTACGTCTGGGGCAATAGTATCCCTAGTTGAAGAAACCCAAATTCAAAGACAGATGCTTCCAGAAGATTGCTACCGTGAAGGAGACAAATATATCCAGGGAGGAACAGGTACTCGAAGACTTGAAGTCAAGAACTCCTGCGGGAGAAGTAAGGGATCATTTAAGAATAGCTGGGTATTGGAATGGGGTGTTGAGGGGTCAATAAGAGTTCAACTGAAGAGAGAAGTACAGGAAGAAAACGGTAGAGAGAAGGCTGAACAGCCACCCAGAGCGAAAGAAGACAGCTGAAGATGAGACTTGAGGATGGACATGGACCAGGCTCAGCGCCCTACAGGAGGGCATGTGAGTGGTCTATTTGTAGTGTCACAGAAATCCTTCTGGCCTTAGTGTGGAAGAGAGTAGAAGAGGGTGGTCCAGGAAGGCTAGCTAGGTGACGACTAGACAGGTCTAAACAAGAGAAGGAGGACAGCCTGCACAGCCACAGTGGCAGTGTGATACAGACAAAGAAAAAGTGCAGAGGCACCTGTGAGGTGGGAGCATCCAGGCTGCACAGGGGGTCACTCGGCACCAGATGTTCACACAGAGAATGGGAAGACGGCAGGCTGGTGGCCAAATTAAAGATTCATGTTGAGGAGGAGAAAAACAAACAAAAAAAACACTCTGGGAAGAGAGAAGCGGGTGGGAGACAATTGGGAAGAAAGAGGCAAAGGGATGAGGCTAAGGTACAGTCAGCCTCTGGATTTATTTAACTCAGTCTTCCCATTTCTATAGAATTCTGAGGTGGGCAGCTCACTACTGTACACAGCCTTATTCCCTGCCACCTTTTGTGAGTATCTCATGCCAAAGCCACTTTTCCAGCTACATACACAGTCCCCTTTGACTTTTACCTTCAGTTGCTCCATCAAGTGTCTTAGAGGCCCATTTGACTCATCAAAGGCCTGAGGAACTACCTTGTCCTGATGCCTTCCTGATGGATCAAGGCAAAGGAACGGCTACAGCAAGTTGAAAAGATGGTACTGGTCACGGTGGCCCTTGACAGGCCTGTGAGCATCTGTGGCTGCCTGGAGCTTACCCTCTCACCTGCATCCCAAGGATTTCAATTACCGTGCTATTGCATCCGGCGAAGCAGGCTGACAGGTAGGTGATGCCATCGGCCCCGCACACTGGCGTGAAGGAATCCGTCTGGCATTCACAGTTGTTGTTGCATGGCGAGTAGGGGTCAAGGGCCGAGCCACGTGCTGAGCTGGAGAAGAAGGGTGAAGGGGACTCATTAGAAGCAGGGCTAACGCTGGTGACAACACTGCTGTGATGGACCTTGTGGTGCCCTTGTTCAGGGTGCTTACCTACCCAGCTTCTTCTATTCCTGGGTGACCTTCAATTGCCTGTCCAGGGCCACTCCTGAGAGCCCAGTCTGTACCCCTGGAAACAGTACTGGGCTGGGTAGCTAGCTATGTGGCTTCTGGGCTCCTCCCAAAGCGAGGAGGAAGGTTCTTTTTGCCTTCTGTAACCATGTGCCCTTTGAGCTGAAGGCAGCTGGGGCTCAGCTTAGGGTCATTCCGTTCCCCTTACCCATAACTACTCCTGTGCTGCTGGACACTCATCTCTTCTCTTTGTTTCTTCCTCCCCTGCACACAGGATGCCCAGCCTGGCTGTAAGCCTCTGAATGGTTCAATATCCAGAGACATATATGCTAAGGTGCTTTGTGCTTGCCTCTGCATTACAAAGATGTAGCTACCAAGAGCGCACAAACTGGGAAAGAGACACATAAGGGGAGCCCAGCCTGCAGCCCCAGAAGAAGGAAGTGACTTCAGTGCCCTCATTTCGTACTCTGTTCTAAGGCTCAGAGTACTTCCTGATAGTGCAGTAACGTGGGGACCCCTGGCTGCTTCTGTCACACTCTGTTGGAGAAATTCTATGTCCCATTGTTTGTTCTCAGTACAACCCCACAAACTTTACTGAAGGTGAAATTGAGGCTGAGACAGGCAACTCATTTGTCCAGACACATGTAGGTCTGAGTATTGAGGATGAGCTAGAGCAGAGCAGTGTGACTGTAGGCCTTGAACTTTATTTTTTTAATTTTTTTATTTTTCACTTTGACAGGATGGTATCGTGGCACTGGGACCCTGTGTGTGTGTGTGTGTGTGTGTGTGTGTGTGTGTGTGTGTGTGTGTGTGTGTGTATGTGCTTCTAATCACTGCAGTTTACTGCTTGCAAGTTGAACAGTCCACAGTGAGGTCTGCAGTTTAGAGCCAAGTGTAAGTTGGAGGGTACCCTATGTAGGAGGAGCTGGGGGCTGTCTGGAGGGCACCTAGGTCTGTAAGAAGCTGCCTCTTCTCTGCCTCCGGCTCTTCCTGCTCACTCTCAACGGATGGCAGATAAGTCTAGTTCTGCCCCATAAGGCTTCCTTGCAGCCCAGTGGTCTGCCTGGAGGAGGAGTCTTGCTGTATAACCTGCAGGGCAGCCATGATGCAGCATGTTCTGGGCTACACTCTTCAGCTCAGGGTGGTCTCAGAGTCCCATAAGGGAAGGAGACAGCGGAAATAGAGATAATATGGTCCCATAATTTATTTGAACAACAATCACTATAAATACTCTGTTCCCCAGTCCCAGGATAATAACCAGGACATAAGAAAAGAGATCCCATAGCAACAGGCTGGTTCCTGCTCCTCCTGCCTTCCCTCCCAACTTGTTTTTATCCCTCTCTTCCTCTACCACTTAAACATGCTCACCATGGGCCTGACCTGGTAATGACCGTGTAAGCTGGACAGGGGCTTCTGACTCCTCTAGGAATTATTGAAATTGATTCTGTCTTTTGTTTTGAGCAGAATTTTGAAATAGGGTTTATTTTTAGTCTCATCATTTGTAGTCACATCATTCCTTAAGTCAAATGTCAGAAAGAGCAAGCAGACTGGAATGAATGACCACTCTGTACTCTGGGTTGTCTTGCTGAGGAGAACAGCTCAGCATCCAGAGGATAGGCTGAGTCTTCCAACTGCAAGTAAGAAGCTAAGGCCTCTGGGCTCCTCTGCTCTGGATCACTAGAGACCATGTTGACACTATTAGCCTGTGGTGGAGAGTCCAGGAGGACCTGGGCATGGCTGAGCTATCTCTATGAACGCACAGTGAAGGTGGCCCAGGGGTACTTACTTGTTTCCGTAGCGAACAGTGACCCCGGCCACAGGGCCTGTGTCACAGCCCAGGAAGAGGAAGGAGACATAGCAGGCTGTGGATACCAGGTTGACCAGCATGGCCATCCGAATGGCTCCCAGAGCAGACAGGCTCAGCTTCTTCACCAAAAGGCCACCCAGAAAGATGCCCAGGCAGGCACAGGGGATTGCTGTCATCCCTGAGGAAGCAGAGCAGCAGAGTGTATAAGTAGCAGGAGAGGAGCTGGTGGGTAGCAGTGGGCCCTGTGTCTTCAGTGACTCTAAAGTCACATGGAGGCTCTTATGTCTGATCCCAGAGAACTCTTGGATAACAAAGGGAGACAGTTACCGTGAACCAAAGTGTACACAGCTGGCATACCACACCTGGGGTCATCCGAGAGGACGCATGCACACAGCTAATGTGCGGCCAACCAAGAGAAGCATCCAGAAAGCTGGGGACTGAGGGGTGCAATCCAGGAGGTTTAAGCATTTGGGAGTGATGATATGGTTTCTGCATTAGTATTTCTTTCTTTGCTTTCCCTTCTTCCTTCTTGATGTTTTGGTGCTATTCTGTAGACCAGGCTAGCCCGAAACACTTGGGAATCCTTCTACTTCAGCTACCCAAGCATTGAGATTCAAGGCATATCCTACCAGGTTCAACTTCTCTGTGATATCTCTCTCTCTCTCTCTCTCTCTCTCTCTCTCTCTCTCTCAATATTTGTATGCATGTGCACATTTATGTGTCTATGTTATGTAGAAGCCAGAGGATATCCTTGGGTGACATTTCTCAGGCACCTGTCTTTGAGACACCACCTCTCTTTGGCTTTTTTGTTTGATTGTTAGTTAGGTCCTGGCTGTGGAACTTAGCTCCTCAAGCACCCTGGCACTTGACCATCTCTGTGAATTTCTGACGTGGCCTGGAAAGGGGACTTAAGATCAACTGAAGAGTTTTGGTGGAGGAGATGGTTCAGTAGGTAGAGACAAGCATGATGGCAGGAGACCAGGTCCCCAGAGCCCACATGAATGCCAAGCAGGCCAGGTGGCCCACCTGAAACCTCAGCACTCAGGAGGCAGAGATGGGATCCAGAAGACAAGTCATTTGGATAGACTAGTAAAAACTGGCAAAGCTCCAAGCTCAGCAAGAGACTCTGCCTCAAAAGATTAAGTGCCAAGTAACTGAGGAGGACATGGACATTAAAGTGATGCTTGTACACATATGACCACACACGTCAGCGGCAGACGCACGTTTATAGATATGAACACGCATGGATTCACCCCCTATTCACACACTATTCACACTATACAAATTTAGACATGTGAACACACATACATGCAACACAGACACACTTGCAGACATATACAAACTTACACATGTGAAAATGCACACATACACAGACACACACAGACACACAGACACAGACACACACACACACACACACACACACACAGAGACACACACACACACATACACAATCTGAGAATTCTCCTTTTCTCGTGAGGCAAGAAGGGTTCATGGGAGGCTCCAGGGCTGTTTGACCCAAAGGTTGCAGGGCTCACAAGGCTGTGGAGGATACCATTTAGCCAGTTCTGCTACGCCGCAGGAAGCAGTGTCAATCAAATCACTACGTTCTGCAGCACTTGTAAATAATTGGTGAGTATACAATCTCTCTCTCTCTCTCTTATACACAGAGCTATCTCCAAGGCAGCAGGCCTGAAGCCTGTTCCTAGGATTCCCAAAGACCCAGGGCGTTGTAGAAGAACCAAAGGACCCCGCTGTTCCAATCTCCTGTTTGCTGTGGCTCTGTTCTGATTCATTTCATCTAAGACTCGGCTTTAAATTACCGAGTGTCATTTATCTACCGTGTAGATTATGCATGGCTAATTTTCTAGTCTACTCAGCCTCCTCCCTGCCAATCAACCGACCCCCAGGTCAATTGACTACATCAACCGGCTGGTAAGTGCTGAGGGAATGCAAATTAATTTTTCATATTAGGGTAAGAAAATATAATCAGGAAGGTTTAGCTCACCAAGACACTATCCTAGTCATGCTTAAAACAGACCAGGACCTGTGTGTCACTGGCTACTTCAGACATCTGGGTATCATGACCTTGTTCTGTGTGTTTCCATCCTCAGCCCATGAAACTGGCCACCCCAGCATCCAGTTTTCCTACTTTCTCTCCCTAGATGAGTCTAGGTGCCCAGGGTGCCACAGCCTTGCATATGCATTGATTCTATTCCTACGACAGTCTTGTCTACTTTTCCTTGGCTGGTTTTCCTCCTGATGAAGCCTCCACGTGTCTGGTGACATGGAAAGGGGACTTAAGATCAGGAGAGATGGAGCAGTGGATGAAACACAAGTGAAAGTACCAGGGTTGGAATCTCAGAAGCCAGGTAGACCTGGGCAGCTGCTGGCTCCACTGTAACCACACACTTGGGAGGAAGAGACAGAGATGCCCATGGTGGGCTATCAAGCTAGACTTGAGGCGCTCTGGGCTCAGGAACAGTCTCCCGTTATCTGTCATCAGGATTCCTGTTTCCATGGCTCTCCTTGCCATCTAAAGCTGCCCTGTTTATTTTTACCGATCCTGTTTCTTGCTCTCATCCTCTAGCAGCATGAAGTTTCCAGAAGGAGGGGCACCCTTCAGGTCCCATTCAGTCCAGCCCAATCCCCAGGGCCTAACACAGCACCGGATGGCATTCAGGCACCACCTTGAGAATGAATGCATCTGTAAGCACATGGGATCTGTGCGAATAAGCCTTGGTGACAACATGCCCACTCCCAGGGAGCATCCTGGGCTTTGTTTCATTTTTCTAGTTGAGACAGTGGGGGTGTCACCTGGTGATGATGGTAACCATGGCAACAACAGGATTTCAGCACCTTTTCTCCTAGTCACTATTAGCTTTCCTCTTTCTTCTTCCCTGATGTGTGTACACGTCCTTAACACCCGTGGCCATTGTCAGAACTTCCCAGGACCAAAGCTTCATCCTCATTAGATTAACTTATGCAGACTGGGCCCTTTTAATCTGCACTCATAAATCAATGTCATCAGCTCCTGGACTGTCTACACTGCTCTTCTCTGAACTCTGACCCATCTGCTGAAGACTCTGTGGGTGGCCTGTAGCCTTGAACACATAGATTGGGACAAGTGCATGCACACCATCTTCTGAGCGTTCAGGAGCTATTCTGAGAGCATTTCCCTATATCAGCCTCCCCTAGTGTAGCCTGCCAGTTTCTCCTGCAGTGTGCTTTCCCCAGTACACACTGACTGGATCTATGCCACAGGCTAGATGTCTATAGGGACAGGGAATGCCTGATGGCAGCCTGCCTGGAGAATTGAGGAAGCCCCACCCCTTTTTCTTTCTACCTTGTTAAGCGCTCCAACATGCAGGAATCACTGGGAGACAAACAGATGCTAGGCAGCAGAATTGTTTTTCTGACCTTCTGCCCCGCAGACTATTGATTTGTTTGTCGATAGAAAACTTTAGGCATTTCTTCTGAAATAGAACCTGGTCCCGAGGATGTAACTGTAAGCACAGTCAGAATGGAAGATGCAGTGGCAGGGAAACCAGGGGTTGAGAGATAAACCCAGGGAGGCTGGAGGTCCACCCCCAGATTCTAGAGACAGCAGAAACTACAGCTTCTATTACAGAGAGAGGTGGTTTTTTCCTCTGTCTTGTAGGCATTGAGAAGCTGATTGCATTTTACTAACACTTACCATAAAGTATAAGACTGATTAGTGTGTGTGGGGGGGTGGGGAGCTTGTGTCCCCCAGCAGTTTCCAGGGAGAGAAAATTGTGGTATGTTGTCATGATGGTCAGGGTTTAAATTTCTTTTTAAACTATGATGTTATACCCTGTGAAATACACAAAGGCCATCCTGGTAAACTTTCCAATTTGGAAAATTGGATGTGCAGACACCTTCATAGCCAGCAGTCAGGCCGAGGTTTGAACAATTCCAGATACTTTGGGGCTTGGGAGTGCTTTACCCTTGGCACTTTCATAAAAGCCAGGAACAGGGGCACACTTTTGGAATCCCAGAGCTGGGTTGTAGGGAGACAGGTTGAGCCCAGCGCCTGCTGGCCTGCTGGTTCAGTGTGAAAGAGACTTTGCATCAAAACCTGAAGTGGAAAGGGACTGAAGAACACAGCCCGCTGTTGATCTCTGGCCTCCACATGCATGTGTGTGAATGTATACACATGTACATAACACACATATACCTGTATACACATGTACGTAACACACACATACACACACCACACATGCCTACACACAAATGCATACATAAACACACAAATGCACGCATGCACACACACACACACACACACACACACACACACACACACACACACACACACACATTTGCAGCTGCTGGGGAGGTTCTCGGGTGCCTCTCTGTAGTTGTAACCTTCAATGACTGTGGCTCTGGCTTCTTTTACTTTAATTGGCAATTCGTTTTTTTTTTTAAGTCCCATAAATACATTCTCTTTGTGTGTGACATCTTTCAACCTATACACATTCCCCTAGAAGACTGTGAGAATTCAGCCTTTCCCGAGCTGTGTGGTATAGAATGAACAGTCTATAGTTTATTTACCCCTTCTGCTGTAGACAGACATTTGGGTTAGTTCCAGTTTGAGACAATTATGCATAAAGCTGCTCTAAATGTTGTTATATATGCATATGTAAATGAGTGGACCTAAACACTCGATTCTGTTGGATTCTTGCCCAGAAAGAGAACTGATGGATCACGGCACAGGCATATGCTGAGCTTTAATGGGTGCTGCAAAAACTGCCCAAAGCAGAGGCTCCCCTGTGCATTCCCACTGCAGTGAGGGTTCCGGATGCTCCTCATCCTCCCCAGCCCTAAGCACTATCATCTGGTCAGTGCACCACAGCGCCCCCTTTAGGTTTCAATGTGCAAGTCCCTCATCACCCATGCTGGTCAGCATCCTTTGCATTTATTGGCCATTTTGTGAAGCAATAGAGAATCAATCAATCTCTCTCTCTCTCTCTCTCTCTCTCTCTCTCTCTCTCTCTCTCTCTCTCTCTGTGTGTGTGTGTCTACATGCATATGTGTTTATGTGCATGCACAGGTGCACATGGGTGTATATAGGGGCTGGTGGCTGAAGTCTGGTACCTTTACCCATGGATCTCCAGTTTATTTTAAATTTTTATTTTATTTTGTATATTTGGGCATTCTCCCTTCATGAACACTTAATGCACCATGTGTATGCCTGATGTCCACAGGCCAGAAGAGAACACTGAATCCCCTGAAACCTGACTTATTGGCGTTGTGAGCTACCATGTAGGTAGTGGGAAATCAACCTAGGTCCTCTCAAAGAGCAGCCAGTGGTCTTAACCATGGAGCCAACTTTCCAGCCCTTCCACCTTATTTTTTGGGATGCAGTAGTTCACTGAATCCAAAAGTTTACCAGTTGTTTAGACTGGCTACCTAGTGAACTCCGGGGATCTGCCTGTCTCTTCTTCCCTCAGTCACGAGGTTATAGACATGCCCTGCCTTGCCAGACTTTTAAGTAGGTGCTGGGCGCCCGAGGCTCACAACCTTATACTCAGGCAGCAGGGGCTTTACCAATCAAACTATTTTCCAAAGATTTATCATTTCTATTTTAGGTATGCGTGCTTTGCCTGAATGTATATGCAAGTACCACCGTGTGCCTTCCAGGTGCCTGCATGTTAGAAGAGGATGCAAGATCCCTCAGAGCTA
Organism: Uromys caudimaculatus; assembly: GCA_028551405.1. Lineage (NCBI taxonomy): Eukaryota > Metazoa > Chordata > Mammalia > Rodentia > Muridae > Uromys > Uromys caudimaculatus. The sequence goes on along the minus strand of CM052703.1, from coordinate 115,997,974 downwards.
TGGATGGCTAGGAGCCACTATGAGGGCATCAAACCCAGGTCCTCTGCAAGAACAACCAGTGCTATTAACTGCAGAGCCATCTCTCCAGCCTCACCCCAGGAGACGTTAAAGGGTAAGATAAGAACGCCTCCTATTCATTCCAGTTGATGAAGAAGATGAAGTCTAGGGTTTGGAGCCCTCTCTGCCACCTGGCCATACACTGTACTCAGCAGCCTTAATCACATGGCCCTCCTCTGCCCTTTCAGAGGAACAGCTGAGCTCCCTGTCAAGGGCTGTCCACGCAGGTTCCCTCTCTTCCGTAAGTCCCTTCTGTTTCACGGCTTAGAAATCTACTTTTATCTTTAGTGTTGCAACTTTCTATGCTATTAACCACGATCCCCACCTCAGCCCTCAATGGAATGCAGGCCATCATCAATTATGTATCGTTCCTAGCAAGTTTACATCAGAACTCATCATGGCAGACTCTTCCATCCTCCTCAACTGCTTTGTTCTCGACATTCCTAGTCAAGTTCTGAGATGATCAACTCAACTAAAGCAGCCCGTTGGTCCTGCGAAGAGTCAAGAATAGATTCCTCCCACATGAAAAGCAGTCTGAGATACACTCTGTGAACATACTGTCCACCCCACCTCGGCAATGCCGCTTCTCACAAGAGCAGATTGGGTTTCGTAGCTCAACTTCAAACGATTAGAAGAAATGTCAAGCCTCACCTCACATTGGAGAAAATTCTGTGATCCATTAGTTATTCCTGCCATGGGCAAGGTCATCAGCGTGGGCATGCCTTTTTAACTTTATTTTTAAGAATATTATTGCATATGTGTATGTGGGGGAGTGATACAGTGTATTTTGAGGCCAGAACAGCTTTGTGGAGCTGGCTGTCTTCTTCCATCTTCATGTGAGTTCCTGGGATCAAGGTAAGTTATGACACTTGTGCAGCAAGCTTTGCCAACAGAGCAATCTCTCCCACACACCTTCTAGGCTCTGTATTTGTGAAGTGTGGGTTTTATGTTGCTAAGACCATTCTCATTGCCTAATAAAAATCTTTTTGATTGCTGTCTTCCCTCATATATGCTTCAAGTGACTTCCTGGCCTCTCGCCATGCTTCCTACATATACCTAATATACTGTTGTTCTTTCTTATAGTGCGCTTTGTCATTTTAGTATTATTATTCTGGCTGTGTGTGCCATGGTACCCACGTGGTCAGAGGACAGCTTTAGGAGTTGGTTCTCTCTTCCAGCCGTGGCTTCTGGGTATTGAACGTGGGTCATCAGCCTGAAGCAACAGATGCTCTCCTGCTGGGCTATTTCATTGGCCTTATAGTATGTTTTTAATAGTTGTGAACACATATACCGCGGCTATTGGCTTAGCACAGTCCTGCCCACTTTTGGAGTTCCGTGCATGCTTGGAGCATGTTGGTATAGCAGGAGGGCAATGAAACCCACTCACCAAGCAGCTGGTTGGCAGAAGAAGTGGTGAGGTTAAACTGCTGTTCCAGGTACTTGCCCAGGAAGGCAGCGAAGCCGGCCACCACAGCAATCTCCATGCAAGCAGCCAGCACGATGCAGGTGAACACAGGGTTGGAGAGCAGGTGCTTGGTGACCTTGGGGATCACTGTGAGGAAGAACAGAAAGCAAGGTCAGACATGCTGATTACCTACTTTAAGACCTCCTTAGACCCCTCCTTGATGCATTCTTGACTGTTTCTTTAAACAACACCTTTCGGAGCAGTGTCAGAATCTGTATTTTGTAGGTCATTTGTAACCGAAAACTCTGGTTTCTAAACCACCACAACAACAAAATTCCCACAAGTTAAGCCATTTTCTCCTAAACCAGGCTGCTCTACCTCACTTCTATGCCACAACTTCAGGGGCTCAAGTCAAAGATCTTTTGAGCAATTACAAGAACTTTTTATCTCTCACTCCACTCCAAAAGGAAATTATTTCGGGATTGTGATTTCCAAAATGGAAACTGTAACATATATATTATACATTTTAAACATGAGAATATTTAGGCATATATTGATATGCCCACTATACGATCAACATTTAGAACCTATGTTCTGTATGTATACTGGAAGAACATGTTTGATGTCATTGGTATCGAGAAAGAGATGAATCTCTCATCCTTTACAAAATAGATAGGAGCAAATCAAGTCCTCCCCTCCCCTCCCTGGTCAGCGATCACCTGCAGGGTGGGAGCATCCCAAGGAGGTCTGAATTATCAACCTTGACCATACCCTACATAGTAACTAGTGGGATCAGTTTAGTTGTTTTTTTATTCTGCTCAAATGTCGGCAGTAAGGAGAGCCACAACAAGTCTGAGATTACAGTCTAGTCCTTAGGCTTTTGGCCTATGTCATGGTACTGGGATGTCTCCAGGATGCCCTACCCTCATTCCCTTCGTCCCCAGACTCTTCCTCTCTCAGCTGCATCCATGGCTTATGCTAGATCTTCTTAGTCTACTGTAATACTCTTCTCTCAAACCTTTACCACACAAGTTCCCTTCCTCGCAGTGGCCTTTCTTCATTATCCAACTTAGCCCGGAAGAGGCTCCCAGACAGTCACAGGTTCTTACGGATCCAGGATAGTTGGCTTTTGGCATACATGCTCTGAAGCTTCTGAAGCATGTTACACCTCGAAAGGACTAGACAGTAGTGTGTGGAGGGTGCGTCTCTTGTCTTGTTTATTGGGCTCTATTTTCCTTACAGTATGGTTTCATAAGCTACAGACACTTCCTCTTACATTGATGTCTTTAAAAACCAAAGGTTTGTTTTTGTACTTTGAAAATAAGGACATTGCTTAGGAGTCTGGTAACTAGAATCCTCCCCACATGGTCTTCAACCAGCTCTCCTCAGTTGTGCTGTGGTGATATATCCTGGATGGTTCTAGACCAGTCCTGTCTCTTCAGGATTGACACCTTTACTTGATTGTGTGTGTGTGTGTGTGTGTGTGTGTGTGTGTGTGTGTGTGTGTGTGTGTGAAGGCATGTGTATGGAGGTCAGGAGACAGCCTTGGGTGTCAGTCTTTGCCTTTTACTCTGAGACAGTCATCTCCTCACTGTTTTCCTACCACATATGGCAGGCTAGCTGGCCTGCAGAGCTGCTGGGAAACCTGTCTCTGCCTCCTATCTCCATGAGCTTAGACACTTGTCCTGTTCATCTGGCTTTAATGTAGTTCTGGGGATTGAAACTCAGGTCCTAATAATTACACGGCAAGCACTTCTACCCACCGAACCATCTCCTCAGTCCTTACCCCTTTATTTAGGTGTCTCTGCTGGACGCCAAAATCTATATATGGTCACATCTATTATATAGAACAATATACTACTTGTCTATAACTCACATCCATGTACCTTAAGTCATCTCTAAACTGCCTACATCAAGTACACGGTGAATGTTACCCAAATAGTTGCTAGAGCACACTGTGTAAGGAGATCATGACAAGGGAGAGATTTATACTTCTTCAGTACAGATGCGGTTTTCTGTGGACTGCGTTTCCATCAGCGGTTCGTTAGGTCTGTGGATATAGAACTTACACAGATGGAAGCCAGTGGTATTTACAAAATAATTAACCAAATATAGCTGATTCATCAAGTGTCATGGCTTAAGACAAGTAAACTGATTTCAAGTAATTTGAAGACAAGTCTTATGTAACTCATAAATCATTTTCTATAAATAGCAAAGATGGAGGCAAAATATAGGTTACTGCAAACATGGTCCAAGTGGCGTGCTTGCGATTAGACTTGGGGGTGTGTGGCTAAGAATGTGGCTCAGTTGGGAGAGTAGATTGCCTAGCACGCACAAAGGCTTGGGTTTGAACTCTAAGACTGCACAAAAAGGTGTGGCACATGCTGGTTATCCCAATCCCTGAGAGGCAGCAGCAGGAGAATCAGGAGTTTAAGATTATCCTCAGCTGTATAATATGTTTGGGGGCTAGCCTGAGATACATGAGATCCTGTTTCAAAAAGGAGGGGGGTCCTATTTACTATACTCATATCATTAACAAAAATAAGGAACGCTGACAGGGTGTACTTGTTTCTCTCTGTGCACATGGAAATGATCAGACACAGAGATTAAGTATTAAAACCCCACTAAGTGCCTATGGCCACATAAAATAAACAGGTGGGTTGAGAACCTAACCCCGCACTCCAAGGTGATGAATTAGCCAGCTGTCCTAAAGAAGAGAGCTAATTACACAGGCACAATCGCATCTCCTAGGAGACGAAACCTCCAAATGGCCCATCTAATTAGAATAAAATAATAATAGGAGACACATAAGTTTTTAATAACGCTAACAGACAAGCTCCATGCATCAAAATGACAGAACAATAGGCCGGGGACTGGCAGATATACAAAACTTAAAATTTATCATCTCTGGGAAAGATATCAAGTTTCCAAAGTGAAACTCTCCAGAGAGGAGGAGGGTTTAAGGGTTTAGTTATAGCACAGGACTGGACCAGATGACTGGAAGCTCAGGATTACTGTGAGCTGAGCCATGGATCTGCTGTCCAAGGGGATTTAGACGATAACCAGAGATGGTGGCCTCGGCTGTTCTACATGTGTTTCTGAGGCTTTAGGAAGGCAGCTTTAGGGTTAACTGAACACAAAAAAATTAAAGCCAAAACTTTACAAAGGGTATGAACAAAGATGGTAAACAAACAGCTTCAGGTCCTCGCACTTCATGCTGGCATGCTGTGCTTAGAGCTTCCTGGTCTTTATGGGCACACCGTTTGTATACTTTACCGGCCTTTTAAACATTCCTGGCAATCTGACTTTTTAGAAGTATCATTTCAAATAAATGCCTAGGAGTGTTTGCTTTTAAAATCTGTGTTTAAATGTTAGGAAAGTTTCCTTTGTTAAATCCATATTGTTTTTAAGTATTGTGCAAATACTCAGAGAACTGTTGACTCTGCAGTGTTTGAAAACATAGCTTAACAAATACGGAAGATGAACACAACGGACATACACAGAGGGTGATCTGTTCTTCACAGTCAAAGGTGTCTTGGGTGTGAAGAATCCATCATGGTCAGTCATTGTTGATGAGCCATGGCAAATTTGAGACAGCGTGTGTGCCAAGCTATTCTGTACCCAGGATAAGGTTCTGGTAGGTTATAGCCACACACTGCAGAGAGAACAGTATGGACCACACCATGTGATCACAGGACCTACTTGGAATGGGTGAGTATGAACAGGAAAGTCCTGGCTGCTGTTGTGTAGTGGCAGTCACAGCTGTTACTTAGTCACTATGCTCTTTCAGAATGGTGGCATGTAGATTCTAGAAGCACCGGGGCAGGGTTGGGACAATCGCAGTAGCATGCTCTCCCGGTGTGCTTCATGTCCTCAGTTGGAATGTGACTCCAGAAGAATGAAAGGCTTTGTGCTCTCTCTGAATCACATCACTTGGAGCCCCCGACATGACACTGATGATGATTTGAGTCAACTGCCACATCTCTTTAGACCTCAGTAGTGCCGTAACTCTTCATCATAATCTTCATGATCAGTTTGGGGGGAGGAAGGACCCTCCTTCCATGAAGGCGACTCCAGTTAATAGACCATTTCTGCACTTCTGCAAGCTTTTAATTATTCTGGAGTTCATTCCATTCTGCAGGAAGGGCTCTTTGTTAAGACAGGAGTCTTCCTGCTTGTCTTCATGCCGAATGACTAATTTCTCCTTGAATTAGATGTTAAAAATCATTAAGTTCAAGGATTGTTCGACCGAAGGAAGGACTGGGACATCTTATTTGCATGACCCCTTTCTCTTTGTAGCCAACCTGGTTGGCTTCCAGAGATGACAGCTTCCTCCCACATTCTTCCTCCCACCCACAATTTTATTGCAATAACTTGTAGCTATCAAAAGCTGACTCCATTTTTACAGCTTCAACCCACCTTCAATACTCCTGCTTGGAAATGAGGCCTTAATTAGCTTGACTGTAAGGCTGTCTTAGTGCTTCCAGTGGATTGTGAAACTGTAAAATCCAACCTTTTGAGGAGGGAGTAGTCCAGACAAACAGATTGGTGAACCAGGGCCGTAACAGGCACTGAACATCTGCACACCCCCCCCCCCCTTAGCCATTTAATCCTCTTTACTGATTTAGCCTTAGTACTGGAGCTGGGTGCAAGGGGGTTGAATCATGCAGTTCTATAAACAGGGGTAAGGGGACTTTTCAGCTCTCTAGGAGCCCACTGCTGTCACCAGTAGGTTGGTACAAGACTGGAAACTGCATAGGGGAGCTAGCTCCATGAAAAGCAGGCTGCATACTGTGAGCTCTCAGAAGACATTCCTGTGAGACAGAGGACTGCTGTTCATTGTGGGAGGGGAAAGGCAGATTTGGGGACTATCATCAACAGAACATCCTCTATGTGCCAAATGCCATCCTGTGGGTTCATCATCAACTCACAGACTCATAACACAACTCTCACAAAAAACATGATCTTGGAACCATTGAAATCCTTCATTTACAAATGAGAAAACGGAAGCAGAGAATGGCCCCACAATGAGAGGCATAGCAGGAACTCCAGCCACAGCAAGAGCCACCACAGCATGTACTTGTGACAAGTGTGGTGTTCTTTCCTGGATTCTGTAAGCTACTATTTTTATTATGAAGATTATGAAAGCAGGCTGGACCTGCCAATCAGAAATACAGCTTGGCTTTCACAAATAACAATAATGAAAATTCCTAATGTACCTGAGCATCCTAGCTACTGTTCTATTGCTATATTAAGACACCATGACCGAGGCAACTAATAGGAGAGAAAGGTTATTTGAGGCTTACAGTTTCAGAGAGTTGGGTCCATGACCATTATGAAGACCATGGTGGAATGTAGTCAGGAAGGCAAAGCACTGGGACAGTAGCAGAGAGCTTACATCTTGAGATACAACTTGGGGGGGGGGGGCACAGAGACACAGAGACACAGACACAAACAGAGACACAGACAAGTGAGAGAAACAGAAAGATAGAGACAGATAGCTAACTGGAAATGCCATGGGCTTTTAAAACCTCAAAGCCCACCTCCAATCACATACTTATAAATCCTTCCTGAACAGTTCCATTGACTGGGAATCAAGTATTCAAATATGCTACCTCACTAGGAAAAAATGACCTTGTGTGCTGTGGACCTGGGACTTAGTCTAAGACTTTTTGAGGAAAGGAGCTAGGAAATGAGGAAGAAACCCACAAAAGAAAGTTGAAGGGCTAAAGAAGGAACCTGGCACCATAGAGAAAGCTTTGCTGAGGAAAGCTGTATAAAGTCACGTCAGGGACCATGCTCGAAAGAGGCAGGTACTATGGATGTCAATTCTGGATCCAAGACTTAGCAGGTCTGTGACTCATTCCTACCCATCTGGGAAGATGAAAGGAGACCCAAGATCAAGATACAAATGATCCAGCATTCCTGGCACACAGGCAGGAGCTCAATGGGAACCAAGACCAACAGGCAGAAGTTAGGCCAAGTGAGAGATCCCTGGTGTTTGTACAGTGTGTCTTGGAGTCACTAGGCTTGCTTTGGCAACTCATCTCTGTGGGTGGCCTTCTGAGTGACTGATGGAGAAAGATTGTACTGAGGAGGTATTATGCTGAGTTCTCAGGAGTCGTCACTGGAGCCAAAGGGCTTCCTAAGTAGAGAGGCACCTCCTCCATAGAGCCAATCAACAGCTTAGCATAGAAGTCAAGAATCCTAACTCACTACCCTTCCAGGACATGGAGGAGCCCCAACAGTAGTTATTGTGGGGCTCCATGGAGATCCCACTGGATTACTCTCCGAGAATACTTTAGTCTCTCTACTGAAATTGGGGATTCGAAGCAATGGGGAAAAAAGGTTTTTCTAAAAGCTGAGTCAACATGAAGCATTTCACAACAGGTAGGACCTGGAGAGAGGGGAGGAGTGGGAAGGGCTGGGCGGATAATCAGAAATCATCGTAGCAGGATGGATGGAAGGAAGGAGGAGAAAACGAGAAAATACTGAGATGGAGGGTCTAACGGGAGTCCAAGATGAAGGGAAATAAGGCGCCTTATGATGTAGCAGCCTCCCGGCTGGTTCTCCATGTGCCCAAACTGGAGCTGCCATGACTGCCAACAGTGCCTCATCTCCTAGCTTTCCCAGGTGAAGAGCTGCCTGAGAGCAGAGATCAACAGACAAGGGCACCATGTCATAGAAAAGCATATGTCTAATAAATGCAGGGGGCAGGGAAGGTTAAGGAATCCAATAACTAAATGAGTGCATGAGTTACAAAGGCTTAGCGGGAAACTGTTGCGGGCTTTTCAGAGTCAAAAGCAAACTTAGGACCAAACTACTAGTGAAATTCCACAGGCTCATGTTTGTGGTGGAAGTAGGACAATTAACTCAGTCAAGGTAAATAACACCATGGCTCTGCGGCCAGAAATCAAAAATGGCTGTCTTTTCTCACTCTGTTGACAGTTCTGGAGTTGTCTGGACCATTCCCTTGGTTGACAGTGGAAGAAAGTCCAGGTACAAGAGGAGCCTGGCAGTGACCAGGAGTTTTCTGGAAACAAGCATGTATCACATACTGGCCTCAGACTAGGCAGCCTCTGGTTGCAGCCGTGGACCTACTGTGTTCTCACTAGTATAGCTGAAGCTGTTCCCTAGTCTCTGCCCCGTCTACTCCCATTTCCCGTTTGCAAGGAAGTACCTCCAAAGTGCCATGCCCTTAGAAAGGAAAAGACACCAAACTGGTGCTTTCTCTCTTTGTGAGGAGAAAGATGTAGCCTGGTTGAGCCAACAGGGCAACCATCAGCTCAAAGCAATCACTTAGAATGAAGCTGGGTATGAGTTGCTGCGCACCGGGCCAGTACTGAGTGTGAGTCGGTGTACATCAGCTGGGGGAATCCCAGCCAAGAACTGATGGATCCCACTGATTTTTTGGGGACCACCAGGAGGGTCTAAGAGAGGAGGGGAGGGACCACTCACAAGCACATTTAAAGCAAGAACAGAGACTCAGGCTGTAGCTCCCCCCACCCCCGGCGTCATCTGGTGTCTTTCCTTTCTTTTTTTTTTTTTTGTCTTTCATCCATAGATGGCCTGGGAAGGACAGGCTTACCCAGAGAGGACAGAGCTGACAGGGGAAAGGAGGCCCAGAAGCAGCAGGAACTGCTTCTTCAGACCCATGCTTTGCATCTTTCCAAGGCAAAGGCAGCAGAGAGAAAATGGCTTAGGTAATAATGAGTCTTGTAAGCAAACAGGTGCCCCTACTTCACGCCTGTGTCTAAAAACTTCCTCTGTGAAAATGTTCTCTGCTCTGGTGCCATCCAGGGCTTGCTGTCCCTGGTTTTTCTGGAAGTGAAAACTCCTGCAATGTGAGAATTCATTCCTGGAAAGTCTGCAAAGACAAACAGTAACATTCTGGTCGAACAGGTTGATGCACAGCCCACCTCAAAGCCCAGCCCGTCAGCTACTTTCTACCATGCTTGCTTGCAGCAGGCCCCTCATGGTAGTCAGATCACTGTGGGGACCCATCCTGTCTCAGCTTATTTTGTGACAGAGTTCTCTCAGCACTTCAGTTTATACAGGTCCAACTACAGGAAGTGGGGGAGGCACAGCTTGGACCTGTCAGCTTTTCAGGGGGACCCAGCAAGGGCCCTCCTTCTCGCTGTCCTTCATGTTCAGTTAGCAATTTACTTAGACTTCAGGGGCTTTCAGACATCCCATGCCTGAGCCTCTCCTTCTCCAGCTCTGGGAGCATAATTCCCTGTGGGGTGGATACAACATGATATTTTAAGACACCACTCAGATGCTGCCGACTCAAACTGATGTCGGGGAAACAGGGGTTTATAAAACAGAGTCCGGACACTTTTTATTTGAAGGTCAATGCCAAGGCTTTGATGATTCATTCATAATGCAACTGGGACTTCTGGGCTGTTTCAGATAGCAGACACTCTGCTACACATGGGGCTGTCGTCACCTGTCTTCTACCATAATCACATAGTACAAACTAGATGCCCTTCTAACCACACCGGAGAACATCCGCCTGCTCCTCCAGGCCAATGTCATTGTCCCCCCCCCACCCTTCCAGGTAGGCCTTTGAGCACATGCTCCATGGCCCTTCAATGACTTCATTTTGAACTTCCTGGGGCCCTCTTCATCTTGTACCCTGAATCCTGGCAGCGTTTGCCAAAGATGTAGCATAGTCTCAATTATGCAGCCTGGGGAGATTACCCAGCCTTCCTTGCAGCTGGCCTGCTTAGAGATGGCTCTTAGTAAAGCACTTGCTGTGTAAGTCATGAGGACTCAAGTTTAATCCCTGGCATCCATGTAAAAAGGCCTGACATGGTGACACATGTGTGCTGACTAGTCTTAGGTCAACTTGACACAAGCCAGTTATCTGAAAGGAGCGAATCTCAGTTGAAGAAAGACCTCTATAAGATTCAACTGAAAGGCATTTTCTTACGTAATGATTGATGGGGAAGGCCCAGCCCATTTTTGGGTGGTGCCATCCCTGGGCTGGTGGTCCTGGCTTATATAAGAAAGCAGGCTAAGCAAATCATGGGGGCACAAGCCAGTAAGCAGCACCCTTCCATGTCCTCTGCCTCTGTTCCTGCCTCCAGGTTCCTGCCCTGGAATTTCTGTCCTGTCTTCCTTCAACTGATGAGCAGCAATATGGAAGTGCAAGCCAAATTAAACCTTTTCCTCCTCAACTTGCTTTTGGTCACGGTGTTCCATCACAGCAATAGTAACCCTAATTAAGACAACACACTTGTCATCCTGGCACCTGGAAGGTAGCAACAAACAGAGCTCTCCCCTGTGTCTTGCTGGTTAGCCAGTCTAAATAAATCTACCAGTCCCAGGCTAGAGAAGGGCCCATCTGAGAAAACAAAACAATGCAAAAGACAAACAGCAACATAAACCCCAGATGGCTCTACAGGAATGACACATGACGGTGAACTCTGGCCTCTACATTTATGTGCACGGATATGCATGCCTATCTGCATACACACATGTACTTGCCATTTCCCGATAAATTCTGAGAAGATCTTAGACGGGCTTCTACTGTTTGGATAGCCACTGCTTTCCCCATGTCAACCATGCTTGGCCTCATGCTGAGGAGCCTCTCATGTGTCTCTCACTGGCCTTGCTCAAACGGCCAGAGGAGAGCAGAACATTAAGAGACGTGTTCCTTCCTCACTGCTGGTCCCAGCGGGCTTTCCATGATAAAAACACTCTGAACTCATGGACCAGCCTGGTCCCTGAGGAATCATAACCAAACTCCTGTGACACAGCAGGGTGTGGACACAGCCTGGTTCAAGACATTTTGGGAAGGCAGACTGCTTCTTTCGCTATGGGAGCAAAAAAATGTAGATTTTTCCAACATCTGTACAGGAGGAGAGACATCAGCTCTGGACAAAAATCGTATAATAGATAGCACCCAGCAGGCAGCACGAGCCTGCTCAGACTACCAGGCTCCCCACGAACACACTCGAATGAGAGGTACAGGCTCCTCAATAAGAAAAATGTACCAGAATTCAACTGCTGAGCTGAAAAGGAATGGAAGAAGCCAAGACTGGAGCAGAGGGAGGAGGGAGCAGACTGTTCCTGACGCAGGTGGGTCACCTGTGGGCTTGTGGCAGCACACAGACACATGTAGCTCTTACCACGTGCTCACAGGTGGGCCATGCGGAAGCCAGGGCCTGGGTGGGTTGGATCAGGTCTGGCCAGGATGCTTCAGGAGAATGAAGCTGAGCTGGACCTGGTAATGCTCCTTCCATGATCCCCTCACTATTCCCCTTAACACAGAGTGTAGTGCTAGGTGGCAACAAAAATGGAAGTGTCTCTGCCTTCACAGAGGTACAGAGGAAGGACTACTGCACCCATCAGAAAGTAAAATGAGGCCATGCCAGAGGGACTCAGGAAGCTGTGCTTCAGTAAAGAGAGGAAGCTGATGTCCAAGACCAGATGTGAACTTCAGAAAAGGGCGCAGAAAGGAGGAAGGGACATAGCAGAATAAGGTAGGTGTGGAATGAAGTCAGAGGAGCCACAGCAGGGCCTTGCTACTGTCCCTTTAAGCGGCAGGTGGCAACATGATCAGGTGTTGTATCAGTTACTTTTCTAGTTGCTGTGACAAAACACATGACTGAAGTGTCTTGAAGGTAGAAGGGTTTCTGCTGTCTCTCAGTCTGAGGAGACCCCTCGCAGTCTTGGGAAGGAGCTGCAGAGGGCATGAGAGGCAAATGGTTGGGCACATTGTTTCCATAGAGAGGACGCAGACAGGATAAATCTTTTGATTTAGTCTGGGGTTGAGCTCCTGGGATGGAACTGACTACATTCAGGGTGGGTCTCCCTTTCCGAAACATCCTCCATTCACCAGAGGCCTATTTTGGTGATGACTTTAAACACCACCAAGCTGCTAATGACGAGTTTAGGTCAGGTAGGGGCTCTGGGCAGATCAGGGACAGGATACAGCAGCAGAGCACAGAAGGGCCACTGATGCAGGCAGGGCTGGGCAGGGCTGGGCTGGGCTGGGCTGGGCCAGGGTGAGGTACCAAGGCAGAGCTTGCTCCTCTCACAGTGAGGCTCCACTAGAGGAAGTGCACAGGGCTCAGCAGTCTTTTCAAGGACATTGAGAGGCCACTTGTCTGACAGGGTGAAGGGCTGAGACAAGAGCGCTCAGCTTCTCTGCCCCTCCCAGAGATCAAAATCAGAACTTGCCCTGAGGATTCTGAGCCTGGACACAGGCAGCTACGCTGATCCCAGCAAGTCAGGACCTGCCAGTGCTAACTGGGAGCAGAAACTTCCTCCCCTTGCAGCTGCAGCCCCTTTGAAGACACACTGTTTTAGGGGACATCTGTGCTGCCTCAGGAGATGGTTTTAGTACATTCTGTGGAAAGGTCACTTAGCACCTGGTGATGGCACTTGTTTTTCCGGAGAGTCTATTCAGCCAGAGACAGCCCACGGCAAGCTTAAGGAGACAGGCGTTGTTTTTCTTCACGGTGATTCAAATGTCTTTTCTTTCCCTCTCTAAGTTTGATTTCCATATCTCTAAAACAGTACTAATGGCTTTTGGGGCTAGAGAGATTCCGGGGATATAGATAAGAACAAACCTTTTTGTCACTGTTTTTGGTGGTGGTCCTGGTAGTGGTGGTGGTGGTGTGTGTGGGTTGTATACCTCTGTAGAGGCCAGAAGTTGATGCTGAGTGTCTTCTTCTATTGCTTTCTGCCTTATCTTTTGAGACAGTCTTTCAGTGCATCTGGAACTTGCTGATTTAGCTAGATTGGCTTACTGGCTGTACTGGCTGGTTTCGTGTGTCAACTTGACACAAGCTGGAGTTATCACAGAGAAGGAGCTTCAGGTGAGAAAATGCCTCCATGGGATTCAGCTGTAAGGCATTTTCTCAATTAGTGATCAAGGGGGGAGGGCCCCTTGTGGGTGGTGCCATCCCTGGGCTGGTAGTCTTGGGTTCTATAAGAAAGCCAGCTGAGCAAGCCAGGGAAAGCAAGCCAGTAAGAAACATCCCTCCATGGCCTCTGCATCAGCTCCTGCTTCCTGGCCTGCTTGAGTTGCAGTCCTGACCTCCTTTCATGATGAACAGCAATTGGAAGTGTAAGCTGAATAAACCCTTTCCTCCCCAACTTGCTTCTTGGTCATGATGTTTGTGCAGGAATACAAACCCTGACTAAGACACTGGCCAGAGAGCCCTGTGGATCTTCCTATCTCAGTTTCCTGATAACAAATGTGTGCCACTGTGCCTGGCTTTTTTTGTGGATGCTGGAGATTTGAACTCAGGTCCCAAGACTGGTGCGGCAAGCCCTTTACTGTGGCATGCTCCCAGGCCCTCTGTGTGTGTGTGTGTGTGTGTGTGTGTGTGTGTGTGTTCATTTGTTACTTCGCTCATTAAAATGGCACCAGTTCTGTGTCAGGCACTGTCATGCACTGCAAATGAACAGATGAATGAGAACTTTGTTCTGGAGTAGATGGAGACCACCACCCTGGCTGGACCATACGACGATGGTGATGTAGGTAGGGACCTTGCACAGGCCAAGGGGCTGATATATATATATCCAAGCACAATATAGCTGACAGCCCAAAAGTGAACCAAAGGAGAAAGGGTATCCCAGGCAGAAAGAGAGCGGGGGAAGGGGGCCAGGGTTATTACTGATGCAAATCACAAACCATACAGAGCATGCAGATGAAGGGGGGGCAGATCAATTCACTGGGGATCCAGATCCTGTCCATTGAAGCTTCCCAGGGGATCAAGGAGACAACTTAACGATGAAATACAAAATTATTGAAGTGACATTGAAAGCGGTAACAGAAGCCACCACCCATGTCTCTATAAGAGCCTGCCTATGCATATCACAAACGGTGGGTACGAGAATCAACACACAAATGATCATGGCATTGAGTGTTTATTCTATAAACATGACTGATTTGTATTTAGTTTTAATTAAAAATTTACATTTATTCATTTGTGTGTGTGTGTGCGTGCATGTGCCCACATGTACACATCTATAAAGTCAGTGGATGAGTTGTTGGAACCAGTTCTTTTTGTCTATCGTATGAGTTCTGAGGATCAGACTCAAGCTGTCAGGCTCGGCAGCAAGCATCTTTATCCAGTGAGCTACCTTTGTTGGCTCTGGATTATTTATTACTGTTTCATTGACCTGTTCTTCCCTATAGGTAGCTTTTTATAAATTCTTCACACACACTGTACAGCTACATGCCAGGGTCATGCCAGGCGCCAATATGTAACCTGTTGGCATGAAAGGGGAGGAACGAAGAGTACTAGGCATTAGGGTGACAGTGATGCTGACGGTACCTCACATGTGGGCTCATCAGGGCAAAAGCATCTCAGAGACAAGACTTAAAGGAAAGAGATTTGGTGGCATGTTGAGATCCAAAATTGTGCCCGGGTTTGGCAGCCTCTCACCTGAGGGTGACCCTGTGGCTAAATAACCCCAAGTATCTGTTTGTCTGAGGTCTGCTTTATCAAAATGCTAGGTGACAGTTGCTACAAGTGGGGAACTTCCAGCCTACTCTGAAACACGATCCCGTGGTTTCCATTCCTCATCCTCTACAGAGGGTTACAAGCTCAGCCAATGGCTGGCTTTGTTGGCAATAGACCTTCAAAGCCCTTGAAAATGGACCACATACACACCCCCCATAAGACCATAGCATAAGCCCTCTGTGTATGGTGATAAACAGCAATGCCAACTGGAGGCAGTTGCTGTAAAGATGACACCAGACCCTCCATGTTAAAGCCAAGTGGAGTTAAATGTCATGACCCAGGTGTCCGAGGGGGAAGCATCTGAGCTGAACTGGATCTCAGGATTTCCCACTCAAGACAGGCCACCCTATATCACTCTCAGAAACCTGGGACCACTGCATGGTGGTGTTGAAGGGCTGCTCCGGGTGGAGTTTCTGAGCATGGCCTGGGACTCAAGTAGATAGAGCAAGAAGAAAAACCTTTGAAGGCTCCAAAGAGATGCGTGAGAAAATGGCCAACAAGATTCTGAGAGGTGTGCGCTCCTCTTATATATCTGACAGTGTTCTGCTTATTTGTGCTCATGAACATGCTTGGGGACCTCCAGGGTTTCTGAGTGTGTGTATGTGTGTGTGTGTGTGTGTGTGTGTGTGTGTGTGTGTGTGTGTGTGAATCAGAGTAAGAGTTAGTGTGGGAACACCAGCGGCACTGAAGGGTGCATTTGGTGAATGAGTTCCAGTGGTAGAAACATTCAGCTCATGGAGGAAGATGAAGGATATCAATGGAGTGGGTCCTTCTCTGTGGCCAGCGCCTGGATGACTCTTTATTAGCCCAGTAGTTCACTGGACTCCTGCTCTTGCAGAAGTCTTCTGGAGACACAGCTTTCCTGCCCTGCTGGGATAGCCTCTAGTCTAGCCCATTAGCAGAGCTAACTAAGTAGGGACTGCTTGTTTGAAATGAAAAGTCATTACTCATGGAAGTGCGTTCACACGGACACCATGCTCGCCCACTTCTGATCTACAGAGTTCTGAACCCATCGACCCAAATGCATGCCTCTCAGCTCCAGCCAACCACTCAATGCCCATCTTCACTTTGATTTGACCTCTCTTGCTGCAGGCCTCCTCTATGGAAGCAGAAGTTCTAGGACACAAGCCCCTGAACCATGGCCATGTCCCTAGCCCTCCCTAAATGGAGAAGATGAAGCAAAATGGCCGAACCTTATCTGAGACACTCTGAAATTGTGACAGTCCCTAGCTTAGGACCCAGCTGAGCTTTGCTTTTTATCCTCCCTGGCCCTTTACATGTCTGTCACTTCCTAAACCACTGGCTATCTTTGCTGGCAAGCTGATAAGTTCATTGATGGCCCAGTTGTTCATTTTTTATCTCTGTACACCCAGAGATGAAAGGAAGGGCCTATGAATGCGGTCTGTGGGAGACAAGACCATTACCTGGACAATGAAAGATCTGGAATGGTTGTCACTACTGGGAATCAGGGTCCTCTCTTGCCAGACCAACTCTGATGCCAGTTGGATGGATTATTGTGGGTCTGGGGACTGGGATTACAGTCAGCTGTGCTCTTAAGATAACAGCAGGCATCACCCTTGAGCTGGCGGTGGACTTCTGTAATCTGCCAGTTTTGAAGGTAGAGGTAATTTACACACTTACTCAGGGAGTGGTCCCAGCTAAGGCAACCTCAAGGACACACACTAGCTGGACTTCTCACCTTCTAGTGCATTCGGAGCCTAAAAAGGAATTTTAAGGCATCAGTTGGCTCGCAGCACTTGTAGATACCGACAGAGAACACGGGACCAGACAAGACGTCGGGTTATTAAATTAGTGTCTTTTCAGAATTAGCAAATGTCCGTTGGGCTCCTCGTGGGCTCGAGGGTTTGATTAAGTGTCTCTGCAGGCAGAGCTCTTGTTCTCCGGATGATGCTGTCAAGGAACGGCGGCATAGTCTTAAAGGTATGAAAATATAGTGAGGAGGATGGAGCGACCTGACAGCCAGTGTGGGGTGGGACAGTGAAGGAGCGGGGGTTAGTCAAGGCCTGGGATGCTCACCTGCCACAAGCACACCTCATTCTATATGTGCTAACCTTGACTTCGATTTGATCCCAGGGAAATGCTGATGGTGCCCTGGAATGTAGCCCATGTGGCTGCTAAAGGCTTTACACGAGGTTACTGTCTATCTCCTTCCTTTCATCCCAGCTCCTCTGAGAGGAAGTATATCAGCCTGGCTCATGCCCAGGCACCTGCAGGTATTGCTCATGTCTAAACTCTGGCAAGTACTCTGGTGGATCCAAGTAAGTTGGGGAACACCATAAGCTTAAATAGCCCCCTTGGTGTGGTGTGGTGTGGTGTGTGTGTGTGTGTGTGTGTGTGTGTGTGCGTATGCGTGTGTGCATATGTGTGTGTGCATATATGCATGTGTGTATGTGTATATGTGTGTGAGAGAGAATGAGAGATACGGGGAGCACGGAGCAGCCTGAGGCTGCTAGGCTATATTCAGTATCGCTGTAATTCCCTAAGCTGTTAAGGGACTGTGCTGACAGTGGAAACAATCCAGAAAAGATCTTTCTCAATTGACATTATTATCTGCACCATGCCATTTTCTCAGAGAAGCTGCATTTGTTTTTAGTACTCCTTTTAAATATATAGAGCTTTGCTGTGCCCCCAAAGTGAGACTCTTGTACAATAACCACCAGAATTTCATCAATACATGGTGGCTACCTTAGTTTTGCATTCATTAAATGTGTCTGATCCTAAGTCAAGCACAAAGTTTGTGTGGGCCAACCAGATAAAACTCTCAAACCCTCCAGTAGCCACCCATCCCCTCACCCCATCAAAATATCCCCATTGTTCTGACCAGCAAGTTCTGGCCTCTTACCTCTCAGTTGCTGGAAACAGGAGGCACTGCTGTCTGGCTCCAGGGGGTGTCTCAGGACTCCATTGCTGGGCTTGGGCCTCTCATATTCTCTTTCTGGGAGCATGGCCTGCTCACTCTCCATGCCGGGGTCTGAATGTGGGGGCAGGGATTGTGGGAACCCAAACATCAGGAGGGACGAGAAGAAGAGCAAGGCACCACAGAGCAGAAAGCCGCCCCACCAGGCTCCGATCCAGCGCGGGTCATCAGGAGTGATGTCCAGGTTACCTGCCAACAGAGAGAGGGCAGAGCTTAGTGGGCATGTGGGCTGTGGGGACGGTGATGAAGAGAGACGCCCAGTGCACAGAGTTCACGGGCCACAGAGCTTGATTGAAGTGGGTGGAGCCCTGGGTTGGGAAACTATCTGTTCCCTGTCAGTGCTCCAGTTTCTGCCATTACTGGGGACGGAGCAGGTTTCCCCTTCATTTTCTTGTCTGCTCCGCGCTTATAATCTGTCTAAGCAAACCCAGCGAGGAGCCAGACAGCCGAGGCTGGGATTGACTCATTTTGCTGCATTGCCAAGCTGAGTCCACAAAAGCACAAGCAATAGTCAGCATCTGAGGGTAGACTGTCACTAGGGATATGCTCTCTCACCTGGAACAGTTTGTCTGAAACGTCATCCCATCCCTCACAGCGTGACCTATACCAGGTGAGGGGCACATGCAGAATGCAGTTTGAGAAAATGGATGACCAGAAGGCCTGGATTGAAATCCTACCCCCCTTTAAGTCTTTCTGAACTCCATGCCTCAGTTTACTAATCTACAAGCACTGATGATGAGGGCTTTGTAGAGTCCTTTGGAAGGGCTGGAAAGCCATTGTATCTGTTCTCATACTTGGCCAATGCCAATCTGTCATTTATGATGGGGTTCTTTGTCCCCAAGCTTCTATTGGCTAGCCTGACTCAAGTCTCGAGGGGGGCCCCCAACCCTCTGTTAGAAAGCTCTGGCACTGCTCCGGGGCTCAAAGGCACCGCAAGTATCTGTGCGGTTTGGCTGCATGGACCCAGTCTGCTTGGTACCAGTGCTCCTATTTGCCAGGGGAAGTCATGGGAACAGAAGGTCACTGCAGCTTCCTCCTGGCTTTGACATTCCCTTTACAGCTGCCCTGCAAAGTGGCACGTCCAGGTGGGCTACCTAGAAATGTCCCTTTGACGATAGATTATGCTCCCAGAGCCCAAAAGGAGGTTCTTGGGGGTCTGGGCAATTGTGTGTGAGGGGAGAACAATAAGGCTGTAGGCTGGGCCAGATGAGCACTTCACCATTTATAAAGTGTCCCCCCTCCCCCTAAGACTCCTAACCAAAGCACCAGCCATCACTTTCGCGGAGTTCCTCTGCGCCAGGAGTCACGCACCACACACTCCTGTTGTTACAGTGAGTTCTTCCTACAAGCCTATAGAAAAGGATTTTTCATTCTTTCCATTTTGGATTGTTGTAGAAACCAAGGCTTAGAGAGCCCAGTTTCTTTGCCCAGGTTCACGAGTGCAGCCTAGAACACAAAGGTTTTGACACAGAGGCCCCCGCACTTGGCGCTACCTTTTTAGATTTCTTTTTTACCTGTTCTTAATCCCTTTGTGTCCCTGGAGGACCTGGCTGAATGCTCATTTCTGTACTCTATGCAATAGGCCCATGGCAACCAGGGGTTCTAGAAATGTGCAAATTGGCTTCGGGATATTGATAACCTCTACCCTGGATACCCTGATTGATGCTCAGTGGCCCTTGCCATGCTAAGATGGACCAGCTGCTTTTGTGCAGCCGTGAAGAGGAGATCGCTGCAGAGGACTGGTGGGGGCAGGGGGCCGAGTCCCAGCTCTGCAGCTCACTAGCCTGAGCCTACCCCAAGCCCTTTCATCATTTATGAAATGAGGGTGCCACCCCTAGAATGGTTAAAAGAATGAAAGGTTACGGGCGAGCATCCCCTGGCACGTGTGGGCACACTGGATATGGCAGGTCTCATTATTTCCCCCTTTCTGTGTCTGAGTATATGAATGGGTATTTCCCTGTATGGGTTTTATTTTGAAACAGTAAGCCAAGGCACTAGAAACCCAAGGTGATTCCGGAAGCATCTTCATGCAAATGAGGGAAAAGAAAAGGCAGTACAATTGCCTGGGGTGGCTGAATAGGGCTGTTTTCACTAGTCGCTTACTGTGTTTCTTCACCTTCTACCAAGCAAGGGATGAAGACAAAGAGGAAGGGAGCCCCACAGCCTACAGGCTCCAGATGTGAGCAAAGGCAGAGAAATCCTAGCAGTTGTTGGAGGGGAACAAAATTAGAGCTGTGGAGAAAGTCGCAGGCAATCAGTGATTCTCTTGGATGTGTGGGAAAGCGGCCCGAGGAGATGGGCTGGCACTGGCTATATGAGCTGTCTGTGTCACCGTCTTCCCTGTGGGCATGCATGCACAAAGCCGACTGTCTGCTCAAGAACTGAAAGACAGCAAGGAACATGTCACCTGGCTCAAAACCATAGCATACCCGCCATTTGTGTCAGGTCAGAGGAGGCTCTTTTGGAGGCACAGGGAGAGTCAGGTTCATACAACCATTGGTGGCTTTCCTGGGTGCTCTCCAGGAGAGGATTACTCAGGGCACTGTGGCAGGAGAGAAAAAGAACACCGAGGGGACTGTACTCCGCTTCAGAGTGTGGACGCACAGGAGAGGCCTTGTGAGTTTCTAACTGTCTTAAGGAAGACAGCTCAAGCTTGATCCTGTGTTGGAAACTCAACTCCCTGTGTCTACACCAAATAATAGTGAGTGTATAAACGCATGTGTGTTTAAAGGTGCCTGTTGTGTGGGTGCATAAATTTGCCTGTAGAGGCCAGAAGCCAACCTTGGGTCTTATTCTTTTGGAGCTAGCTACTCTGTTTTATGAGTCAGACTCTCTTATTGGTCTGCAGCTCATCAATTTGGCTATGTTGGCTGGCCAGCAAGCCCCAGGGATTTTCTTGTCCATGCCTCTCCACTGCTGGGATCACAAGCATGCACCATAATACTTGGCTTTTTAAAATGTGGAACTGGGGGTCGTACTCATGTCTTCCTGGAGCCAGGGCTTTACCAACTGAGCTATCCCTCAAACTCAAGTAATTATTTTATGAAGAATGTTGGCTACTTAGCAGTGAAAAAAACCCTTGTGTGGTAACTGTCAATGTTCAGGAGACGTCATTCTACAATGGCTGACAGGGTGATACTGTGATAGAGTTCTCTGTGTGTCCTGGCGAATAAACAAATGGCAGGTGACATTCACGCCTATATGTAGACCAGCTCTTCTTCTGGACAGATAGAGCATACCCCCCCACACACACACATACACACACTAGAGATTTAGAGGAAAGAGTGAGCAGGAGAACTTACTTCACTTCTGAGTGTGATTGTGCACGTGCTTTTGTATGGTTCCCAAGTTTCCTTTTCCCAAGAGGAATACATTAACAAAACATCCCTATTGACTAGCTTTCGATTCTTGACAGGAAGAAGATTAAGGTTCTGCCACCCTACGTCACAGATGAGGGGACATATTTGCTACTGTAGCATGGTCTAGCCTACCCCAACTAGTACAAATGTCTTGGGGAATAGACACCCTTCCCTGTAGCAACGGCAGTCCTGGAGAGGCCTAGACAGAAAAAAGTACCGTTTCAGGTTGGAATGGGGTGGCAAAGCTTGGTGATCTATTTTTCTATCCAGTTGTGGTTCCTGTATTGACTTCTAAAGCTTGTGTTCAGCCGGTTTGAAGGTGGCTGCTTGCAAGATGGCCAGAGTAAAACCGAAAAGCACTAATCATTCTCATTTACTCAGACACATCAATACACCAATGACAGAAGATACAGGAATGGGTGGCAGCTGTGGATCAGAATAGAGTGGGGACTGTGATTCAGGGGGAGGGGACAGCCTGAGTGGAGATGTGTAACATGCTAGGAGAAGCAGGTCGACAGAGAAAGGACTCTGCAGTCACTTGTCTATCCTTGGATAGTAGGTGCTAGGAAAAGAGGATTTCATTCTCAAGGGGGTTCTGCCAATCAGAAGGGGGAGACTTAGAAAGAAATGAGACCCCAACACAACCTTCTATTTGTGCATATATGGGATACGTCTGTCAGGAGATGGGACACAGTTAAGACTCTCTTTGCAAGTGTCTCAGACACGTGTACAGCCTCTCCGTCCTTAGAAGACCCATTTCTTTATTTGTGTGTGCTATGTGTTGCATGTGCATGTGTGTTTTATGTGTGGTTTTTTGCATGTGCACGAGGCTGTGTGTCCCACACGCCCCTGTAGAGGCCAAAGCGTGATGCTCATGTGTCTTTTTCTGTTGTCTTCTGTACTTTACTGCCTTGAGACAGGGCCTCGCACTGACCTGGAAGCTCACCACTTTGGCTGGACTGGCTGGCTATCATGCTCCGGGGATCTGTCTGTCTGTCACTGCCCTCCAATGCTGGGGCTTTAGACACTTGTATAGCCATGCCTGCCTTTTACACATGGTGGCTTGGGATTCAAACTCAAGTTCCTCAGCTCCCATAGAAAGCCTACTACCCACTTAGCCATCTCTCCTACCCCAGGATCCATCCCTGTAAGTGTCCTGTTTTGGCATCTGGCCTCTGGGTTGCTTATTGTTTTTTAGTTCTGTTGAACAAAGGAAGCAAGATGCTAACTGTTGTCTGACACCTCGGCAAAGAGCAAGTGACTACAAGGAGCCTATCAGGAGTTTGTCCCCATTTCCAAAGGTAAAAAAGAAGAAAATCAGAAGGAGTAGGAAGAAACCAGCACACATCTCATTAGCAGGCCTACCCACTAGATTGAGAACTGTGGCTCAAAGCAAATTGGGGACAGTCACTTCTTTCTCTTGGGCCATACTGAGGGCCATTATGGCTCTCTGGGCATTTTTAAGTTCATGTACCTATTTGCTTAAACTACATTATCAGACTTTTGCTATGGGACTCGGGAATTTCAAGAGTATCATTAAGTGACAAACCTAATTAGAAAGTGGAGGTGGTGAGGGTGTGGAACATTCCAGATCCCAGCCATCCGGCTAATGAGTCCAAGCTGAAGGGAGCTGGCGGCAGCGCTAGTCCTCTCAAACGGCAGAGCAGGAAGTCGAGCTGGTGACCTTTTCCCACATGGCTTTTACAGCATCTTGTTGCAGCTACCAATGCCATGCAGCTGTCTGCAGGGCCAGCTGGTGTGCACGTGCCTCAGGACAAGTATCCACACATGTACTGGTGAGATTCGAACAACTAGGGGAAGGTTTCTGTCCATGGGAGGGGACAGCCTTCAGATTAAGTACAGGTTTCAGGGAGCTAAGTTGCTAGGCTGGGAGAAAGAGTCGGGAGTCAGGGCTGAAAGCATGCTGGATCCCTTGGTAACTGCAGAGGCTAGTAGACTTCTCAGATGCCCCATTATATCTAACCTTCATAGCATGCTTCCTTTATGCGAGACATTGTCTGGGTTGAATGTGTCTTGCATTATCTACACACAAGGAGGAATGGCTGCTCTAGGATCACAGAGCTCATGGGAATATGGTCAGGATTCACAGGGTTCTGGATTCTCAGAAGAACACACAGTGCCTTATCAAATAGAAGCTATACTCCCCTGCAAGGTCCCAAGTTCCCAAGACAGCACATGTACACCTTAAATCCCTGTTTGACCATGGCCGCTGCTGTTCCTAAATCTCCCTTTAATAAACCCACACGACTAATGCTGGTCGATTCAGTGCTTAGGGGAACACCCCGAAACAGAGCCCTGGCTTCAAGGTTCTGTTTATGTTTGAATTTTAGTTTCACTAAGACATTCTGAAAAGGGAGCTCTGAAAGTCTCATCTCCCCATCCCACCCCCAGCCCCGCTCTCACAGGAGGCATCTGTTTGCCTTAAGAGGGAGCAGTGGAGCCATATGGGATCAAACACAGATGAAAGGCGCCAGCCACTGAGTACTGTCCCTAAGTCTGACCAGAGGAGCCTCTGGGGAAGCCGCCTTCCTCCACCCCCTCTCTGGTATCTTCTCCCAGACTGTTGGCTCATTCCTACAAGCAACACGCCTCCCTATTCCCTCAGCTGCACTGACTCCCAGGTTCCAGGCAAGCCTCCTTTCTCTTTGTACTGTTGCTTCCTTAGCTACTTCCCAGTCAGGGGAAAGTACATTTCACCTCCATTTGTCCCACACTACAGACCTTCCATTGGCACCTTTGCCACCTCCACATAAACTCCAGGGAAGGCAGTCACTGCCTTCCCTGAAAGCTCCCCAACCCGGATTCCAGAGATGCACGTGGGGCTATGCATACAGACATTTACATAGTATGTAACATTTCTATATGGTGGGCAGTCCTAAAGAAGAGCTATTTCACGAAGTGAGGACAAGATAGGGGACCGTTAAAGAACAGAGAAATCCTGCCTCAAAATACAGCCAAATGCACCCAAATACGACGAGGTTCTGCCACAAGAGCAGAAACAATAAAAATTGCCTGGGAAGGAGATTTTCCTGGCTGATTTCCTAACAGAATTAGTGGTGCTCTTCTGCCCTCTAGTGGTAATAATCAGCATTGACCTTCAGGTACCTTCAAGAAGCAGTGTAACTCACAGACATCCTCTCTTAGCAACAGTTCCCTGGTCACCTTGTGCTCAGGAAGACTGCCATCATCAGTAAGACGCCAAGACAGTAAGGAAAACTGCCCATCTGAGGTGTACATGGGAGACATCAATGCCAATCAAGTGTGGAGGAGGTTGCTTAACTTCTCACAGGGCTTAGGGGACAAGAAGAGATGATGACAACTCTAAGGAGGTCCTTAGTGCTGTCATCCTCTTGGAAATCTGAGGGTCTGTAGGTGCACAGGCTAAGTGCTTCCAGCTGCCCCTCTATCCATGGTTTCTGCAGGTTCTTTCTGGAGGCTCTTTCACAAAGTCTGGTGAGAGGGGAAAACGAGTGGGAAAAATCTGCCAAATGGCTCAGGAGACTTGGTTTGTATACTGATGTGCCTCTACTGGTCGGGTCGGGTGTCTCCCCTTCCGGATCTGAGACCCAGGTTCTCCCCCCCCCTTCCGGAACTGAGATCCAGGTTCCTTACTAATTTGATGGAAGATCTGAAATAGTGCTGCTCAAGGTTCTTTCTGGCTCAGACATTCTGGCCACTCCCTAGGCCTCAGTTTGCTGGGTCACTACTGATATGCCCAATACAAAATATATCACGCATCGCTTTCCAAGGTACTCCTCCTAAGGAGCTCCCATTATCCTCCAGCCTCTGGCTGCCCCGGCTATTACTGCCTTTGGTACACCAGTGGGAGCTAGCTTTTCTGTCTGCAGGAGATGGCAGCTGACTTTTCATTGAGTGTGTCCCTTAGCAGTCCATCCTTGCTTGCTAGAGTGGACTTCAAAGGGCCAGGCTGCTGGAAGACAGAGCATTTAATCCCTTCCTGTACAGTCCTAGAGCTTGGCAAGAATAAATAAGGCTGCATCTGATTTTATTTTCTACTTGGAAATTTGTAACATCATTAGAGACAAGTAAATATATCAGTGGGATTAATGGACTGAATCAGAGAGCAACTTGATTGGATTTAAGACCACATTATTTCTTTGGGGTGAATTAGTAAATTTAGCACTGTCAAGAGATGATGGATTGGGAACCCGGGGACTGAGAGTTCTTATTGATCCTGAGAACAGATCAGCTTGAGAAGAAGCTACAGCTCCCCCAACCCCCGTCTGCCTGCAGAGAGAGGAGAGGCAGGGAATGTGGCTTGTTACTGATGAAACTATGCAGAAATCCAGTGTTCTCTTTCAGGCAGCGGCCACAATAGTAGTGAACGTAAGGCTGTTCACAGATTTCGGTTAATGCCCTTGTAATGGTTTGAGAGAAACAGAGGCCTTGCCGGAGTAGGTGTGGTGTTGTAGGAGGTGTGCCACTGGGCTTTGAGGTTTCAGAAGACTAAGCCTGTTCTAGTGGCTCAGTCACGTCCTTTTGCCTGCTGACCCAGATGTAGAACTCCCAGTTACCTGTCCTGCACCATGTCTGCCTGCATGCCAGCATGCTTCCTGCCGTGACAATGATGGACTAAACCTCTGAACTGTAAGCCAGTCCCAATTAAATATTTTCCTTTATAAGAGTTGTCACGGTCTTATTAACTCTTTACAGCAACAGAAACCCTAACTAAGATAACCTCCAAATCCCTGCCTCTACCTGGAATTCATATTCTTGTATAATAATCCTACTTAACCAAGGCCCTGTGTAACTGGCTCTTTTCCAGCAAAGAATGCTGCAGACATTACTCGATGTCACCCCAAAGAATAGCTTACAAAATGTGGTGGCTCCGTACCTCAGGTGCTCTCGCTCATCCTCTCTACAAGAACGACTGGTGACAGACTCCTATAGAGAGGACCAGGAGAGTCAGCCTGGCCACCACTTCATGGGCTCTGAGGTGGATCCTCTCCTGTTGGGTCCGCAGACCTGGTTACATCCCACTAATGCTGCTCCCGAGTCTCAGACTCACTTCAGAACTGTGAGACAACAGCTAGTTGTGGTGGCACATGCTTTAAGCTCAACATTTGGGAGGCAGAGGTGTATCTCAGTGAGTTCGAGGCCAGCCTAGTCTGCAGACTGAGTTCCAGGATAGCCAAAAACCAAAAGAAAGAAGAGGTTAGCTATGAGACAAAATGGTTCCTTTATGGGTCACACTATATATGATAGCATTGTTATGGGCGTGCTTTGGTAATGAATTAGGGGATAGGACAGGGTGCATTCCTTCTGATCACAGACTTTAAGGACTAAAGTATAGTGTGCAAGGCTTCCCACCTGGAAATTATAAACACTAGGATCAGGATAAACATCTGTGGGCCCCGGGCCCCCAAGCAGCTGTGGTGAGCTAAGTCCCACCTCTTTCCAACACCAATCTGTGTTAAACAGGTTATCTACAAAATTAATTTTCAGCACATCTAATCACTAAAATGTGAGGACTATTTGTTACCGCAGCACAGCCATGATGGTCAATCCCTTTTGCCAACTTGATGGAATGTACCTGAGAGACAAGCCTCTGGGCATGCCCACGAGAGATTATCTATGAAGTGAGGTGGGACGATTCACCCACTCACCCACTGTGGGTAGCAGCATTACCTTGGTTGTGTTTCTGGTGAGACTACAAAAGATGAATTTGTGATGCTTCTCTGCCCTCTGGTGGTCAGAGGAAGCAACAACCCTCAAGTACCTTAAGGAAAGCAGGGCTAATATACACAATGGAGTATTGTTTAGCTGTAAAGAAAAGTGAAACATGGGTAAATGGACAGAGCCAGAAATAATTGTGAGTGATAACCTAAGCCCAATAAGACAAACGCTGTATCTATCTTGTATGTGAGTGCTAGGTTTGAAAGGTTGACTGTGTGTGTTTAGCTCATACAAGTATAAGAAGTAGAAAGGGGCCCTGGGGGTATTTCAAGGGGTGACACGTTATTTGCTGGGCATGACAAGGCTGTTGTACACCTGAACTCAGTGGCTGTGAGAGCGTACACAAGACATGCACAGGATCAGAGCAGGCAAAATCCCAGCATAGAATGGGGGGTGCTCAGGATGCCCTGCTCTCAGCTGAGCAGCTACTGGCAACTAATGGTGGCTCGGGAGGAAGAATAAGCTGTCATCAGGTATGTGACCCAACAAGGCTGCTCATGTTCTAGCAGGAGGTCCTACACTCACGCACATTCAAGCAGCGTTAACTGGATTTGGTGAGTTAGAAAGGGAGCGAGGGAGGGAGGGAAGGAGGGACAGAGAGACAGAGAGTGAGAGCGAGGGAGAGAGGAAAGAGAGACAGGGAGACAGAGAAAGAGACAGAGAGAGACAGAGAGTGAGAGAGAGGGAGAGAGAGGGAGAGAGGAAAAGAGAGACAGAGATAGACAGAGAGTGAGAGAGAGTGAGAGCGAGGAGAGAGGAAAAGAGAGACAGACAGAGAAAGAGAGAGACAGAGAGACAGAGAGCGAGAGAGGAAAAGAGAGACAGAGAGAGACAGAGAGACAGAGATAGACAGAGAAATAGAGTGAGAGCGAGGGAGAGAGGAAAAGAGAGACAGAGAGAGACAGAGATAGAGACAGAGAGTGAGAGCGAGGGAGAGAGGGAGCGAGGGAGAGAGGAAAAGAGAGACAGAGAGAGAGACCGAGAGACAGACAGAAATAGAGACAGAGAGTGAGAGCAAGGGAGAGGGAGCGAGGGAGAGAGGAAAAGAGACAGAGAGAGACAGAGAGACAGACAGAGAGAGACAGAGACAGACAGAGGTAGAGACAGAGAGAGTGAGAGCGAGGGAGAGAGGGAGCGGGGGAGAGAGGGAACAAGGGAGAGAAGGAGAGAGGGAAAGAGAGACAGAGAGAGGGGGAGAGAGACAGAAAAACAGAGAGGGAGGTAGAGAGAGCATATATGAAGTTTGGAGAGAAATATGGGAGGAAACGGAGGAGAGGGGATGGGGGTGGTCTTAATCCATACATCCATTATATCCATGTATGAAATTCCCAATTAAAAAAAAAAGCCTGTTACCAAGACGGCAGAAAGCCGTGAAAAGCTAAGTAGGATGGTACATTGTGACTGGAATGTGCTCAGAAGCTTCACACTCCAGCTGCCATGTCTTCACCACTGTAGTGGACTCAGAGATATAAACCAAAATAAAGTTTTCCTCTCCTAAAATGTCAAGTGTTTCAATTTGCTTTTCTTTGGCAGAGACAAAACACTTTGACCTCAAACAAAACAAAACAAAACAAAAAAACAAAAACCTGGGAGGAAAGGGTTTATTTCATCATACATTTAGTGATGGTCTATTATTGTCATTAAAGAGAGAAGCCAGGCCAGAAATTCAAGGCAGGAACCTGGATGCAGGAGCTGAAGCAGACACTATGGAAGAATCCTGCTATTGGTTCATACCCAGGTCCACGTCCAGTTATTTTTCTTATAGGCCCACCTACCTAGGGAATGTTACTGCCCACAGTGGGCTGAGTTCTATAACAGTTAGCAATCAAGAAAATGCCCCACAGACACTCCAGGTTGTAGGCCAATCTGATGAAGGGAATTTCTTATTGGAGGTCCACATTCCCCACACGTGCCAAGTTCACAACCAAGATTAGCCATCACGTGAGGTATTTGGTCACAGCAATGAGACTCGTAACTAAGAGCAATATTGTTTACCCAGAGAGCCACACGGTTTAACTGCAGAATCACAGATGTGAAGCCCAGAGCAACTGAGAAACATATGTCCTCTTCTAATTAAAAACTCAGCAAGCTTTGCTTAAGATGCTTTTATTTTTATTTGTATTTTGCTGGTGTGTGTGTGTGTGTGTGTGTGTGTGTGTGTGTGTGTGTGTGTACATCTTTGGGAGATGGGAAATGGGGCCCTGTGGTGAAAGTTGGGTTGCTGTGATGTGCCTTTGAAGAGGATATGGGGACCCTGGTTTCTTCCTCTTTCTTCTCTTCACAGGCACCATGTGGTAACTTGCTGGGCTGCCTCATGCTCTCCATAATCAAGTGGTATCTTACCAAGAGGTCCCAAAACAGCATGCCAACCAAATGAGGACCCCGAACCATGAGCCAGAATAGGCCCTTCTAGGTTCTGACTTGATTGTCTCAGTCATATATGTCACAGAAATAAAAAGCCAAACAACACAAGAATGTTGCTCAGTGGGAGGGTCTTAAATAGCCACAGGCTAAGGACTCCTTTATAAGAATGGAAATGCTTGTAAGGGCGCTTAGCAACTATGATCTGCTCCTTACTTGTGTCAATGAAGACCGCATCCACATAGATTTTGGTACAGAAAGAGCCCAGAATAAATCCACAGGCTGGTCCAAATACCAACATGGTGAACAGGATTCCTGAAAGAAGAAAACAAAAGGTTAGATTAAAACATAGAAGCCCTTCAAGGAGCAAGACCACCAAAGGTTACAGAGATAATGTTATACTGGTCAGGTAAGATACCTGGTTATTATAAATGACATTACAAGGAATTTTTCATCTTTGAGAACTCCATGCAAATGCTGTGTATCAGGCTAGAATCCCACAGCATTTTTGTTTGTTTGTTTTAGGTTTTATTTTAAATCATGTGTGGTCATATACACACGAGTGCTGTGGCCTCAGGGTCTGGAAGAGAGGGTGTTGAATCCCCTGGAGCTGGAGTTAGAGGTGGTTTGAACTACCCGATGGGCATCCCGGAAACAACCTTGGATCCTCTACAAGAGACCCTCTACCTACACACATACACACTGTTAACAACTGAGCCGTCTCTCTAGCCTGTCTACAGGGATTTGATCGATTGCTCTAACAGGGTATTCTTAGCCACCCCTCCCATTTCCCTTACCTTTCGAGGATTTTGTGCCACATCAATCAGAAATACTGAAATAATCCAAATCTATCATTAAGTAGATTTTCTGCCACTAAGAAGAGGAGTGCTTGAGAGATGGCTCAGCTGGCAACATGCCTCCCACATTAGTATAAGGACCCACGCTTGGCTCCTCACATATGAGCCAACCATGGCAGCCAGTCTGTGACCCCAATACTAGGAAGGTGGAGACATAAAGACCACAGGAGCACATATTGTCACCCACCCTAACTTAATTGGTTCAGCGATCTAGGTGCAGTGATATACCATGGCTCAAAAAATACGGTAGAGAAACCAGGGAAGACACCTGCTGTCAACCTCTAGCCTCCACATGCACATACACGTGTGCGCAGGCACCTGTGCTGTACATGCACACCCTCCTCCCTATGTGCACATATACTCTACACACATACACACACGCACATACACACATGCACACACACAGGCACGTGCATGCACACACACACACACACAAACACACACACACACACATGCACACATGCATGCACACACACACAAACACACATGCACACATGCACACACACAATGAATTTTGAAAGAATTTTTACAACTCTATTTTTACATTCATTTTAGCTTTTCTTTCTCCTTCCTTCCTTCCTTCCTTCCTTCCTTCCTTCCTTCCTTCCTTCCTTCCTTCCTTCCTTCCTTCCTTCCGTCCTTCCTTTCTTTTTTTCCTCCTTTCTTCCGCAAAGATTCCAGGTATTCATACAAACTCAAGAATTCTTACAAAGTGAGAGAGGTCTAATCCACAAAGTATTTTCAAATGAAATGAAATATTTACAATCTCTAAATATAATAAATATCAAGTCCACACAAGGGTATTCTTGGAGAAGAAGTGACTAGACAGTGGACAATTTCAGTTTTGCCCCCTCCCCCACGGTGGGATGACTGTTGTCACTGTGGTTATGGCTGTTTAGGAAGCAAGCCTGCCTGTAACACCTGATGGGATGACAGGCCTTGGCTGTGTATTTAGTTGCCTGGCAAGTATAGAACATAGGTTTTACATAAAATTTTTGGATCACCTTTGGAATAAAACACTGAGCCTAAACTAAAACTCACAGGCTATAACTGCTTAATTAAACTGCCATCTTCAGAGCACTTTCTGAGTACTGACCATTCCCCAGCCCTTGTTGATGAATAATTAAGTAGCAATCCTTCATGACAAAGATAGTTATCCAGTGGGGACAGCCAGTAACCTATGTCCAGACAGATGGTCTGGAGCAGCGGGTGTCAGCGGGTCTATGTAGGAATCAGCGTCAAGATGAGAACCTAAGCTCACAGGAGGACACATTTGTCTATTGATTGGTTCCTTAGGGGGTGGAGCTCAGAGCACATGGTTCACTGGGGTGTGCAGTATATAGTTTCATTGTATCCCCAGTCCTTCTTAGTCACTCCACTTCCTGCCCACCATGAAGCCTGCAGCTCTGCCATGGCCTTCTGCCTCAGTACAGGTCCAAAATCAACAGAACCAAGTGACCATGGACCGAGACCTCTGAAAACATGAGCCAAGATAAATTCTTGTCTTCTCCATGGTCTCTCCGGGTGTTTTGTCATAGCAATGTAAGCTGGCTAACACACAAAGCTCCTTCCATGAGCCAAGCACTAGCCCCAGGCTTGGAGACTCAGCACTGGACTTCAAATAGTTAAGAATCCTGGTCTTCACAGAGCTCAGTAACTTACAGAAGGAGCCAAAAAAGGAAACTGCAGAAGCTGTAGACCGGAGTTCAAATGTTTCTAAGTGTTTGGCAAAGGAAACTGGGTCTTTACAAACAGGAGCCCAGAGCCTCAAAGCAATCACTTGATTTTAGCTTATAGACAGTAAGACAGACACAATGCATAATAATGTTTTGTATCACAAGAATAGACTGCCAGAAAGAAATTCAATCTGATTCAAAATACTCTTAAGGACAGCCACAGACCTCAAATCTCACAGCTATTCTTTAAAGGGGAAGTTTCAAAAGGGAAAACACGTTAACTTTGTAAAGGGACAATATCCACACGATGAGCATGTCAGTCTGCTTTGTCACAGTGCAGATAGATTTTGATAGCTGAACAGAGAGTGGTGTGTGTGTGTGTGTGTGTGTGTGTGTGTGTGTGTGTGTGTGTAAGCACATGCTCACAGTGATACAGTGAGGATCCCCAGGTCCAGTGAATGACAGACTACTGCTCTACCGCTGCAGTACATCCCTAGCCTCTCTGGGGGCCAGTGGCTCCTCCTCAGAGAGATGTCACAGTAAACCAACAGCAAACTAGTTTTGAAAAGTTTTCTATAGACAGCCCAACAGTATGATGTGGGAAGGGTCCTTCACCATCAGGAGGTACGAGATCTCAGATGGAGCAGCCTTGAAACAAGGTTTCCCCTGTGTCCTTAGGCAAAGTGGATCTCACAGACAATTACTTGTGAATCTGTCTCCCTTCCCGGCTCTCCTTGTCATCAAGCTGTTGTTTTGTTTGTTTATTAGCAAAGTACCTCAAAATGCTCTACCTGAGAGATAAGAGGCAGTATCAGGCACCTGGCTATAGTGTCCTGTGGAAAAGTCCCTGCTCCAGAGGGAATGTTTGTTGGTGGTGGTGGTTTTTTTTTTTTTTTTCACATTTGTGGCTTAAGAGTGCCCTCTGCTGTCTGCTTAGTTTCTGTACATCACAGGAAGGGCATGCTGAGGAAGAACCTGAGAAAGGAAGCCAGGAAACCACAAATCCAGAGTTGTCCTCTTTCTACTACCCTGTATAAGCCAAACCACTTTACATCCCTAGTCCCCGGTAATCTCTTCAATCTACTGTGGCTAGATGTGCTCTCAAATGTTCCCTCATTTGTCTGCAGCATGTAGCCAAACACATCACGAGCAAAGGACCAGAAGCCAGGGCTTTCCAGTCCATTAAGGGGCTCTTATGAGTGAGTGTTAGATAGCCCCAGAGCTGCTATTTTCTATTCTCATCAGTGTGTATTCGCCTCTCTGATGTTACCTGTTAAGGGCAGTGGGACCCTTGCTTTCTAGGAGCAATAGACTTTCCAGGAGGAGGCAGTGTGCCGGGAGGGAACGGAGGATGCTGGTGCTGAAGCTGTGACCTCCTTCAACTTACTTTACATCAACTGCCAAATAGGGGGCGGAGGGAACCTTGAGCTCACAGGCTACTGTACAGGAACTTTTATGTATATGTGAATGTGTCTAGGGGCATGCATGTATGACTGGGTAGGCCCGAAGAGGGTGTCGGATAACCTGCAACTGGAGTTACAGGTGGTTGTGAGTCACCGAGCATCCTGGATGTTTGGAGCCAAACTCAGATCCTCTTCAAGAGTACGTGCTCTTGACATGCAGAGTCAGACCCACGGTTTCAGCTATGGGCTCATGCTACTGCTCTCTATGATCCCCCATCCTTTCTTTTTGTTCTCAGCATAATAGATTTTTTTTCTATCTCTGAGATTATAATTCCATTTCCTCCCATCTAGCTCTCTCATATGCCCCTTCCTTGATCTTTTTTTCAAATTTATGTCTTTGTTATTTTTCATTAATTGCTGTTGTCATTTGGGGTCTGTGTCTGTGTCTGTGTCTGTGTCTGTGTCTCTCTGTGTGCATGACTTCCAGTCTTTGAGAACTGAGTTTCCTATAGCTTCTAGGAGGGAAAGCACTTGTGGAAATCACTTAGGTGTGGGAAATAAAGCTGGCAGTCAATGCCTGCACTTCTCTTGGCTCTGAGAAGCTGTGTGGCTCCTCAATGGACACTCACCAATTCTTAGAGATGAGGATTACTAAGGTATATTTTTCTCGAAGTATGTATACCAATTTTCAAGCAATTATTATGTTGTTTGGATATACACACGTAGTAAGCAGTTTGAATATAACTAGCAAACGAAACTATTAGTTATATTTTTCCAGACTCCAAGTTCTGTCATATGTATATATGTGTGTATATATATATATATATATATATATATATATATATATGTATATGTATACATATATGTATATGATATGACACACACACACACACACACACACACACACACACACACACACACACACACAAAGACAAGAAAAATGGTAGCTGAGGGAGGGTACGAAGACAGATGTGAATTATCTTGATTCGTGCACAGAGGATGACAGCATTCTGGTCATGCCAGGCTAGCCCTAATATGAACCATAGCAAGTCTCAAGGAAACGATGCCCTCCTGATAGTGATACTACTTTCCTCCTGCTTTGAATTTTTCAAATTTAGTGCCAGCCACCCAGGGCCTAGGGAAGAAAGAGGAATGGGCTAAGGGTTTTATCAAGGAAGTGGCTGCCATGTTAGAGAGACTTTGAAAAACTGTTTGTCAATCAGCAGTATGTACTGGCCACATATCTTGTGGCAGGCCCTGTGCCAGGAACCCGGGTTATGGCAGTGAACAAAACAGACATCTTGGTCCTTGTGAGGTTTGTATTCTAGAAAATGCAAGTCAACCAACCAACCTTGCCCTGTGCTCTTTTAGTAGCGGTACAAAACAAGAATGCGTAATTGCAGCTAGCACAAGTGGTCTCAAGGGCAAGGTTTTTGTTGCTATTTTGGTAAGCAAAATTAAGGCCCCCAAAGATGTCTACAACTCTCATCCTTAAGGGAATTATGGTAGCAGATGGAACTAAAGCCGTTGAAAAGGCAAATTGTGTGTGTGTGTGTGTGTGTGTGTGTGTGTGTGTGTGTTGCAAGCATGTGTACGTGGGTGCATGCACATACATTTGTGTGCATGTGCTTTTGGAGGCCAGAGGTTAATGTTGGGTGTCTTTCTGGAATATTCTATACTTTACAGAGATGGAACTCTCATTGAACCTGGAGGTCACTCACCCAACCAGTCTAGCTTCCCAGTGTGCTATAAGGACTCCTTATCTCTGCTCATTGAGCTGAGATTATAGGTGGGCTGCATGTCAGAACTGGTGTTGGGGGTCAGAACCCTGGAACATATGCTTTAACTGCTAAGAATTCTCCCCAACTCTAATCAGGCAATTGTTTTGTTTTGTTGTTTGAGACAGGGTTTCTCTGTGTAGCCCAGGTTATCCTTCACCTTGCTGTGTAGGCTAGCTTAGAACTCAGAGATCCATCTGCACTTGCCCCTCAAGTACTGAGAGTAGAGGTGTGCGCCACCCCCACCAAACTAGGTGATCTTTGAAAGTAACAGCAGACACTGTTATTTCCTATAAAGTATATTATTATATACTATATTAGTACACATAAGTACATATGTAGTATAATACATACATACCCACGTGCCTGAAGGTAATTGTAAAGAACCTTCAGATGTGGAGACTTCAGAAGAGTTAGGTTAGGAGACACCATAATGGACCAGAGAGACGGCATCAAGAAAAGGACTCCACCACCCACACTGGCTTTGAAGAGTGAGAGCACCATTAGTCAAGAACACGAGCCCTCTCCAGAAATCAACAAGAAAAGAAAAGATTGCCCCTCCATGAAGGATTTCAGTATGGCTATCTTGATTTTAGTGACCCATTATGGACTTCAGATCTCCAGAAGTGTAAGATAACCACGGTGCATGAAGTCACTCTGTCTGTGGCATATTGCAGGCATGCAAAGTGATCACATTGGCAAAACTTTGCCGCTATCTAAAAACAGTTGGTGATAAATCAGCCTTTTGACTTGTGGTTCTTACTCTCAGAAAGTATTGCATAAAAAGTGTCCCCATGGGCTGGAGAGATGGCTCAGTGGTTAAGAGCACTGACTGCTCTTCCAGAGGTCCTGGGTTCAATTCCCAGCAACCACATGGTGGCTCACAACCATCTGTAATGGGATCTGATGCCCTCTTCTGGTGTGTCTGAAGAGAGCAACAGTGTACTCACATACATTAAATAAGTAAATAGATAAATAATAGATTAAAAAAATAAAAGAAAAAATGTGTGCCTATGTGTACTGGGAGACTCACCCACCAGTGCTTGTAACAGCACTCTGTAAGCCCTCAGATCTGAAAATAAAATGTCTGCTCAGATAACCTGGAGTCTCTACAGTCTGGAATTTTTATGTAACAAAAACCCCACAGATCACTTACAGGATGAATACTGACAACAAGTCACAGTAATTATGGACAAATCTGAAAGAAGACAATTGAGTGTAAGTCTGTATGTCTGGATCCAACGTGGCAAAATGAAATTAGTGAGCTGTAACTATGGAGACAGGCTGTGCTGGAGGCCAGGGAAATAAATCTTACAGAAGTTAGAACTGAAGCCACCAGGATGGAGAGAAAGGGAATTATTATTACCATTGCTACATTTTTGTGTGTACACACATGTGCCATGGCACGTGTACGGAGGTCAGATGACAACCTTGGGTGTGAACCTTCATCTTCCTCCTTGTTTGTTGTTTTTTGCCGTGTATACCAGGGTGGCTGTCCTGTGAGCTTCTAGGATGCTCCTCTTTGCTCTTTCCATCTAGTCCTAGAAGTGGCCAGACTATAGTGCTGGTGGTGTGTGTGTGTGTGTGTGTGTGTGTGTGTGTGTGTGTGTGCGTGCTCATGAGGTCTTCATGGTTGCATGGCGAGCATCTTACCCATTGATCCCTCTCTCTAGCTCCTATTATTATTGGTCATATGATCAATAAGGAGGGAGTGAAGCTACAAAAGGAGGTATGCCCACAGTTTTGATTCTATGTATTGCTTACAGTTAGATGAACATTTATTTTTAGCATGTGTTAAGTTGGATATCTGTGTTTCCCATAGGAGAGAATGACTGCGTACAAGTGATTTTGAGTGTGCATATGCCTGTGCACCTGGGTGTGTGTGCACACACACCCACCACACCTACCTGTTGAGTGCTTCTGTGGCATGCTAAGCACCACGTGATTTCTGCCTTAATCTCTCAGAATGTGAAGGTTTCTCTTCTATGACATCTTCTGGGCTGGTACATACTGGCGACTGCTTCTGCCTCTTTGGGAGGAAAGTGGTCCAGCTCATCTCTAGTTTGTGTAGTTGTAAAAGTAATGCATTCTGAAAGTGGAGTCACTCTCTCCCTGCCATTCTGGAGCAACCACTTCCTCAAATCTTCCCCTGATAAAGCCGTGACCAAGGAACAATTCTGAGGAGCATGACTGAGGAGTGTGATGAGAAAACAGAAACTCAGAGCAGCGAGGTAGCAGCTCGAGTGACATCCAGCATCTCCATGATGGAGATGGAGATGACCTCAGGTTCTAGGGGGAGGTGGATACGAACTCGGGTTCCAGGAACTGTCCTACAAAATGCTACCATGACAACATAGAAGGAGGGCTGTCGAATCAGTCAGACCCAACCACTTTGGCTCACGCCTCAATTTCTAGATGACTGATCATGTCTCAATGCCACATCCGAGAATAAGAATATCTGATTTTGGAATTGGGACTATTAGACACAGCGATGGGTACACACAACATGATAAATGTCACCTACAATGTCACCTAGAACTATATCAGGACTGAAGAGTTTGGGGAGGGTGTCCCTCCTTAGTGTGTGTTTCTGTAGCTGGGCTTGGTCCCCACTAGTGGGATGAGGAATCGCAGGCTGTGACTCCTACCACTAGAGGGCAGCACAAGACTAGAAAAGAAGGCGCCCCCAGCTTTTTCAACCATCTTCAGGCTGTCCTTCCCAGTAGCCACTGAATCCCTTGGTGAGAACATTGCTCTCCTCATCTTTCAGTTGCCCTCTTTGCCCTCGATTTATACAGATATAGCCCCTTGCCTCAAAACCTCAGGCTGAAAATTCTCCCCTCTTAGGGAGCCTTCTGCAAGCAACATGCATGAATAAAACATGATCCGTAAACACCAGGAAGCCTGCAAGACACACAGTGCATATTTATCCATTGCTCACTGCCCACAGCCTGACAGCATTTTAACTGATGTGCTCAAGTCTGAGGAGGAGGAGGAGCAGAAGAAGGTGAGGAGGGGTGGCAACCATTTATCAAGCACTTAAGGCATGCCAGACCGTGCACAGTTCATGGAATAAAATTATTCCCGTGTAAAGTTTATAAAGAAAACACAACACTAACTCAGCTAAAGTCACGTGGCTTGCGACAGAGGCAGAGCTCAGGAGTTATCACTAACTTCAAACTTGGTTGTACGTGGAATCGCCTAGGAGACGTAAATACTAATCCTGTAGGTCTGGTCCCTGAAGATACAGAGGAAGGCAGACTGGGATGTTGCCTGGGCACTACTCCCCACCTCAGCTACCTTTCTCATCACTGCGACTAAATACCTGACAAAAGAAAGCTCTATCTTGGCTCATGGTTTGAGGACACAGTGTGTCTGGCAGGAAAGCACAGTGATGGCTGTTGGTGGCTGTAGGCTCAGGAGCACATGCCTGAATGCATAGAAGGGAAGAGCAAACAAGATGGCAAAGATCTAAAGCCTGTTCCTGGTGAGCTACCTCTCCCAGGTTCGACACCCTCCCAGAACAACGCCACCTGCTGGGGACTGAGTGCTTACACCCACATGAGTCTGTGTGGGTCACTTCACAATGCAAGCACACACACATAATAACACTGGGTGATTTTATATGTAGTCAGGTAGAGAATCCTGGGCTTTGGAGGCTGTCCTTGTGGTTCCTCGCTGAGCTTTAGCTACAAGGCAGAGGACGGTATCTAGAAGGCACCTGGTGATGAGAAAGGGCTTGGGCCCGATCTGATGAGAGGGAGATGGTCTAAAGCATGGGGGGTGGGGTGGGGCACCGGCAGCCAGCCAATCATCTCTGTATGCTGCCAGAACTGTGTACACTTTGATGGAAGCATGATGGGGTGGCTGGCACACTTGATGTGGCCTGTAACGCTAGGTGGCATGGCCTCACTCAGCTCAGACCTCTCTACTGCAGGCAGAGTTGAAATCCCACACAGCATCCTAATTCCGCCTTAGAGACTGCATCCTGTGCTGAACCTTTCTAGATTTCCTCATTTTTCCTTCCTTCTGTCTTTTGCCACACAGTTGGTTGGTCAGCGGTGTCTTCGGAGTTCTGCATATGGTCTGTCTGGATACAAGGCCAAAATTTCATATTTGGGGCATACCTAAACAATCAGAGACACAGGGAGGGCAGATACCCTGGGTGTTGTCGTTGTTTAAATGATCTTTTCCGTAAGAGCAACAGAGCCAGCCCCTAGCCTGGGGCAAGGAGCCAGTGCCTATCTGCTAAACTGCAGCTCATTGCCAGGAGCCCTGAGAGAGGTGAGAAGCCACAAATTTAGGAAAGTGATACAGGCAAGTGGACATCATTCTATGTGGTCAGGGCTCTCCAGGATGAGTGCGGAGGATCTGTCGCTGCTGTAAGCTGTAGCTGCTCCTGTCTACTCTGTCTTTTCAACCTAGCAAAGAGAGCCTTCTTTCTTCCCTCCAGCTTCCATGATGGTGAGATCACAGGCCTCTTGGCTGACTGGCCTCTGGGCACCTGGATGTGGAGCTTGAGTCCAAGAACTCTCCTTTGCAACGCTGAGAACATGCTCTGTCTCTATCCTAGAGCCCCTGGGCTATCCTGGGACTGGAATGATGCCAATGCATTGCCTGGTGATGCAGGAAGATGACACTGGTGGGGAGGGGGAAGGAACCATTAAGTCCCACTAGGAAAAGCCCATCCTAATCCACAAACAAGAAGGGCATGGAGTCCTGTGTGTGACTCCAGTCACCTTCCCAGAGCTTTTGTTTGCAGAGTCACTAAGGTGTAGGTCCTGTTTGGTTTCCCAATCTCCACACCCACAGCCTACAGAAAGGGGCAATTGAGAGAGAAAGACCTAAAATGGGTCATTTAATGGCAAGGCCAATAAGTAGTCTTAAGACCCATGAATACTTGGGTCATAAGAAGCAAAGCAGTGGTCCAAGCTTATCTTGATAGGAGCTGAGCTGCTTCTGCCCACATCTGTATGTTGAGGCATTGGCTATAAGCTGTATGTCAATGCTAAGTTGTAGCTGCTGTCTACCTAGGTTTTTCAACCTAGCAAAGAGAAAATTCTTTCCCTCTAGCTTTCAAGATAGTAAGATCACATGGCCCTTAGCTGACTAGCCTCCAGGAACCCGTGTCAAGGAGCTTGAGTCAAATGACTTTCCTCCACAAAGGTGAGAACGTGTCATAGCCCTATCCCAGAACTCCTGGGCTCCTTATTTGAATACCTCTCAAAATATGACTCCAGTTGGAGACAAGCCCTTAAACAGGGTCACTGAACAAGGTTCATATGATGGGTCCTAACCCATCCTGATTATTTTCCATATAAGAGAGATTTGGACACACAGAACAATACCAAGGCAACACACAAAAAGGAAAGATTCTGTGAATACATGGACCATCTGCAAGGTAAAGAGAGGGGACTTAGACCCTTGCCTATACCTCCATGTTGGAATTCAACCACCAGAACTGTATAAATAAATATCTATTATTTAAGTTTGCAGTATTATGTCATATAGCCTTATAAAGCATGCAGTTTAAGACTAGTGTGTCCTGGTAATATTCCAGAGAATGCTAGAAATTGTGGTGCGCTACTCAAATGGTTAACCAAATAGGATGGGATAGAGAATGTTCACACAGTCTTCCCAGCAACTCAGGGTGGCAGAAGGGAACCAATGTACAGCCTGCTTTACTCCCTGGTTAGGACTGGATGGACAGACCACCAACAGGAAGGTCTCACACAGGACCCTCATTATCATCACTAAACTCCTCACCATGCTCAGTGTGTGTGTGTGTGTGTGTGTGTGTGTGTGTGTGTATGTGTGTGTACACTCGCGTGCGTGCATGCAGGCGCCTGTTCGTAGACTCTGAAATAACAATGTCCAATGTTGCTTATTCAAATAGGGGTGGTATGAGAACTTCAGAATTTCAGGCAAGGGTGACTAAGTCTGGGTTATTTCTAGTGAGGTTGATGATGAAGCAATGGTAGTATTGATACCCCAGAAGCTGACAGTCAAGGACTAACACTTCCCATGTTCCTTCTCACATGATATCCACCATGACAGATACACACTCATTTCACATATGAGGAAAATGAGCCATGGTGAGACCAACGCGCCCAATACTTCATGTGCAAGAAGTAGAAATAAGAACAAGGGGGCTTTAAGGAAAATGAGGGAAGCGGAGAAGAGGGCAGCACATGGAACGACTGACCCGGCAAAGGCAGAGAGGTAGGAGCCTAAGGGGAGATGTCAACAACGGGAGGAGGCTGCAACCAGCAATCTGCGGCATAGCTTGGAGGGACAGGCTGAGTTTAGCAGTCAGGCCACAGAAGGACTGGTGTGTGGAGCAAAGGTGGTTCCTGGCCTCAGGCACACGGACCTCAAGATTTAACCTTGAACAATAAACCTACAGACAACACACATAGACACTAAAGGGGAAAGAGCCAGCAACTGGGGCGGGGCTGCCGAGGGTCAGAGGGTAGAAGTCCAAGTGGATTAACTGAGCTCCAACTGATTGGAATGCATGGGATACTGGATCTCAGGTCTCCTTTGTCCCCAGGTGGGGACACTGGGGGACACTGAATGCTGACCTCCCAGCATCAGTAGTGGTGAGTGAGGTCTTAGAGTCCTAGGTGAACTTCCTAAGCTTTAGCGAAGCAGCTTCCCCACCCAAGGTGGCCGTTTCTTTAAGAGTGTTACCTGCTAGAGTGGTCCCATCTGCCGTTGCCTGTCTGTTGTGTGCATCTTCAATGGGCTTTAGAAGCCACTACGAGTTTTCACCATAGTCTTGGGGAGATGGCATGCTGTACAGTACTGTGGTGGAGGCCACCAAGGTTCATATTGCTGCAAGGACCAGCCCAGGTCCTTGGAAGTCAGCAGAATTCAGTGTCAGAGGTTAGGTTCTGCCCTAGTGGGAAGGACTCCTACAGGTAAAACTAAAGTCCAGATAAATACTTCTTACCCAATCACTACCATGGTTAGATGTTCACATAGTTGGGACAGGGTGACCCCAGACTATCGTCACTATAGGGAACAGACACCCACTGTTACCTCAGTTTAACCCTCAGCAGGCAGACAACACCCAAAGCACTTCTCATTAAATGCTTTCTGGGTGCCAGGACTTTGAATACAGTTTAATTCCTACAACAGCACTGAGACATACATGGAGAATGTGACACAGGAAAGTCTGAGGACCAGCCTGTAGGCACGTGACTGAGACTGAATAGAAGCCTCTCCTTGTCACTTGCAAGGGGAAAGAGACCCACAGAAATTCTAGTACGTTTTAAAGGAGACAGTCTCTTTGTAAGGTTCTGAAAATAAGGCCTTGACCACAGCCCAACTATTGCTGAGAACCTATGTCATGAGGGAGACCGAATTGGGCTAGCTCGGGTCATATGGGATTCCACTTGGGACAGGCTTCTCCATCCATCCACCTCAGAAGTTCATGCAGTATCTCCTTTGGAATGGTGGCAAAGAGCAGG
The DNA here is from genome assembly GCA_028551405.1 of Uromys caudimaculatus. Lineage (NCBI taxonomy): Eukaryota > Metazoa > Chordata > Mammalia > Rodentia > Muridae > Uromys > Uromys caudimaculatus. Next base: position 115,955,460 of record CM052703.1, on the reverse strand, counting down.
TATCTAAAGTTGTCACTAGAGGGAACCAGAAACCTTCACATGCCAGAGACTGTCCCCTCCCTGATGTGGAAAGTGCTCTCTAAGGCCAGCTCCTAGGGAGGTGGCTCACAGCCTAGAGGTCACCAAGACTTGGATGATTAGGGGATATCTGCAGTTAATAGTGAATGTCTTCATCAAATGCCTAAGACAGGAAGAGAGGTCTTTACCCCAACAGGCTCTAACCTTGCAGTCTGCACTTACCTAGATTAGCCTTGGGAAAAGTTGGCAACTCAAACCCTTCTCTTTTAAAACCATCAGGGTTTTGATAATTCACAATGAACTCTCAGAACGACCTAGTGTGTCTATGAATTCTGGGTATATTATCCTCTAAAAGTAGGCTAGGGACACCAGGCCAGACAGGAGCAGGAGCAGGAGCTGGGGCAGAGGTCAACTGAAGCATTCTGCTGACTGCACACTGCAGGATGGGACTGTGCCAGCTCTGTGCTGAGGGACGAGTCCCACCATCAGAACAAAACCCTGTATCCAGAAGCATTAATAAGCAGCAAGGGCTGAGCTGCGGCTGCAGAAATCCCTCCTGGCTAGAGAGCAGGGCTGGTGTCTCCAGGCCCCAGTGGGAAGAGGAGACTGGGGAGGTGACAGCCAGGTGAGCCACCTGTAGGGAGCAGCTGTGATCTCGAACCTTCCCGAGCTCACCTCCAGCAGTGCTGAGAAGCCAAGCAAGCGTTTTGTTTGAAGAATTGTGGCAGAGAGTCATGGTATGTGTGAAATGCTAATTTCACCCTGATTTATCACCAAGAAGGACAAGGCTGTTTGCTGACATGACAGACTGGTGATTTTTGAAGCCTGGCGAAATCCGAGGATGGATTATTAAACCCTGGATTTATGTGTTCTGTGAGCAGGGAGCTGTTGCTGTCGGGTGTCGACAGGGTTCAGCAAGAGAAAGTCAAGCCAGACCGACTTCATTTCCTCTGTGGTTTTCTGATAGGGTCAGAGGCTGATTAGAGCGGGAAAAGCCATAAACACATTGAGACAAGAACAGACTGGCCAAACTGCTTGCTCAGTGCTTAGGACAGGAAAAATGCATAGGGTCAAATAAGAGCTAGCTGAAGTATGCTGAACAGGCAAAGCAGGTGTGTGTAGTGGTGGTGGGGTGGCCAAGCAGAACGGAGATCTGTGACATGCCTGGCAGTTTTCTCCTATCCTGCTTTCTCTGTGCATACCATGAGACACAGCTATCCAGTATGATCGCTTGAAGACAGAACATGGATCTAGGATGAAGAACAGGAGAGTTGTGATGTACCCACCATTCACATGCTGGCCCTTTGAGGGCAGGCTGATGAAAGTATGGTGCACTAGAACTTTGGGGAGGGAGAGTTTCAGTTGACAATGATCTTGGAATACAACCCAATCAGGGCAACAGTTATCCCCAGCCTGCTCCAATGTAACTCTGATACATTGATAGAGCCGGGGCAAGGAGTGGGCCCTATGATCTCACATAGAAAGCCATATGTCATTGAGATAGGGCCATTGCCATGATGGCGTATCCTCTGGAAGAGTTCTTAGGAGAGAGAGGGCTAAAGAAGACATGCATGCACTGAGAGAAAGGACAGAAGGTTCAGCCTTCAAAAAGTGGGCAGGAGACATGGCCAAAACGCTGTCATGGGAAACAAGAACTCATCCTCTGGGTTTCTCTGCACAACCCAAAAGAGGATGCTTGATCTAGTTATGACAAGGCAGATAACCAGACACTTTGGATACAAGTGAGTAGAGCATCCCGAGGCTATCGAATGCCTCACTACCAGGCATGTTCCGGGGGAGGCTATGTGTCGGGAAGCTGGCAGGATGGGACACCTGGCAGACCTTTGGACCACACAATGTCCTCCTGGACTGTGGGCAGGGGTCTCCAGGGCCCACCTGGAAACATAACTGGAGTGAGCGTTCCCAAACAAGCCTCATTACATTAGAAAACCACTTCTGACTCTGCTTGGAGACAGGAAGGGAGGAGCAGGTTGTACAAAACTGTGTCTGGTTCTGCTACATGACTCAGCCTGTGGGTACCTCCCATCTGAAAGTCTGGGCAGGCAACAATTGCAGCCGCTTGTTATTTTTGATTTTAAAAAGAAGAATGGCTAGAAAGCTTTGGTGTTCAATAGGTTGCCTATGATGAAGTTCTTATAGTTTAGAGCAGTGGTTCTCAACCAGGGGCAATTTGGTTCCCAGGGGACTTTCAGTTAAGCCTGGAGTGAAGAGCCTTGATTATGTTCTAGGTATGTTGATCTTATTTCAACCTCATACAAACACAGTGGTACAGACAATATTTAATTTCTCTTAGGCATAAATGTCAGACTGTCTTACCCAAGCACACTGTCACCTGCCCTATCCTATTACCTAGCCTAGGACTTTGATTCAAAGTTCCCCAAACCTCTTCTTTAAAGCATTAGTTCCATACAGGGCTCCTAGAAGCTGGGGTTCCCAGGCAGGGGGTGGGAAGAGGAGCTGGCTGGCTGGATATGACTGAAGGATACGACTGAAGGAGCTGATATCTTTTCAGGTATAATTATGTTAAGTATCTGGGGGTCAGATGATCATGGGTTAACCCATTCAGCCCCAGAATCCAAGCACCCTTAATATAGAAACAGAGAAGAGACAGAAGGAGAAAAAGAAACATCTGTGAAGCATCCACAAATCAAGAATGCCTGAACCTATCTAAATTCAAAAAGTATAGAAAGTGCTCCCTTGGAGGGAATGGATCCTGTTGCCATGACTTTAGGTTTCTTCTGGTCTTTAGACCCATGAGAAAATGAATTTCTGTTGCTCCTAGTTACTGTGGTAACTTGTAACATGCTCAATCTATATCATCTATATCTGTATCCATCTATAGTTATATTTCTATATTCACCTATCTCTTTATGTATTTATATTAATATCCATCCATCTATGTATCTATGTATCTATTACCTATCCATCTGTCAGTCCATCCATCCATCCATCTATCTATCTATCTATCTATCTATCTATCTATCTATCTATCTATCTATCTATCTATCTATCTATCTATCTATCTACCGATCTATCTATCTATCTATCTACCGATCTATTCATCATCCATCCATCCACTGCCAAAATTTGGAGACCATTATCACCACTGGTCTCTCTCTCAGGTCTTCCATTTACTCATGTCCAGTACAGAGGCACAAAAAAGTTAGTGCTAAACAAGTTGGAGCAAACAATGATTCAGCCAAATCATCTTCTAAGAATATAATTCAAAATCCAGTGAGGGAACAACAAACAAAAGAACAAGACAAAACAAACCATGCCTGTGTTGGATAACTTCTACCATCAACCTGATAAGACCTAGAATTACCATGGACTCATGCCTCTGGGCAAGTCTGTCTGTGAAGAAGTTTCCAGACTGAGTTAATTGAATTGAGAAGATTCACCCGTTGCACAGCACTATCTCACTACCTGGAGTCCTGGACCAGATAGAAAGGAGAAAATAAGCCAAGGATCAGCAGTCATGGTTTTCTGCTTCCTGTCTGTGCATACAGTGTGACAAGCTGCCCCATGCTCCCACTGCCATGTCTTCCCTGCAGTGATGGGCTGTACCTCCTAACTACAAGCAGAGCAGAAGAAACCCCTTCTTCCTTAGGTTGCTTTGGTTAGGGAATTTTGTCACAGCATCAAGACAAGTTAGTGACTAACACCCAGTACAGGTGGCTGTGCTGTTTAAGATTAGTGTTCTCTCAAAACACTTTTATTTTGCACTATCTAAAACCTTTTGAAGCTTTATCAATGAGCTGAAAAGCTGTCAGAATCTAAGAAAACTCAGGAGCACTTGCCCTTCCCTCTTGCCCAGCCAATTTGCATGGGGCCTGCCACAAGTAACAACTAACTTGTATCACTAACTTACCCTGACAGTTGAAAAAAAAGAAAGAACCTCCAGTTAAGAGCCTCCTGGTTCCCGAGCAAGTCACACAGTAGGATAGGTCAAAGGGCATCACACTCAGGCTCCCAAATCACACCTGAGACGCATGCAGTGTCATTCTTGTGTGAGGAATGAGGCACGGGTACAGGCTCAGCTTCTGAAGTCGGATGGGAAAAGTGACAGGTGCTCAGTACTCACAATTGAAACGTTAGGGCCAAAACAGAACCCGTAGACTGCCAAGGAATAGTCACAGCGACCCTCAATGCCACCCTAGAACCTTTCATCAGGATGAGTACTTGGGGCCACCAGTTAGCCTGTGAAACCTCACAGCACAAGGAAGTTTTTCTGAGCTACTGAGATGTGCCGCACTTTACTTCCACACTCTGCCTCTGACTTGTGTTTTGTTAAAGGCTAAAAGGGGTGTGTAAGGGCCTTTACTTCCCCAGTTCCCAAGTCCTCCACCCTGTCCTCTGAATCCCTTCCAACTGAGAGGACTCTGTGTTCCCTCTTCCGTAGCCCGTAAGACTGGGAGATGCCCCAAGCTCAGAGCTACCCCACCTATGTCTCACACCCCAGGGATGGGGCAAAGGGCCTGGGACAGACAAGAGCATTAGGGCTGGGCTGGTTTTCTCTCTTCCATCTCTCTGAACACTAAGTCCTCAGGGTCCTGCTCAGGCTAACACATGATTGCAGTGGCGCCTGCCTTAAGTTCATCTACCACCCCAGTGCCCCCAGGTTTGCTTGTTCCTTTCCACAGTGCTTAACCAGTTCCCAGAAAATGGTTCAGAAGTGTTGAATGCCTGACCCCCAGATCTCTGTTTTGCTTCTATTTCGCATTCTCGTGTCTCGGCATGTCTGGCAGCCTGCATATTTGAGTTCCCATCTTTCGCAGTATACACATGCATGTTGTCTATTTCATGGTAGCAAAGATGATATAAAATTTACCATGTGATCTATTCTATTGCAAGTTGAATGGTGCACTTGCACGTGGGCAACCAATCTATAACTCTCCTTTAAGAGATAATTTGCCTGTCACTCCATGGGCCCAGGGAAGTCTGAGACTGGGGTCAGCCCATGTCTAGCTTTCCCTGAGTGTGTATGGGGGTGAGTTCCCAGAGAGCAGGGCTCCATGTGTGGGTAGACTGGGCAGGGTCCTAACCTTAATAAACACAGACTACAGTAACGAATGCCCCGATACCCACCACTACCCATAGCCAGCACACCAATGGATGCTCACCTTCCTATCACATCTCCCTTATCCTCTTACCCTGTGGAAGCTTAGTGCTCATCCCTGACATCATTACAGCCGTAAATACCGCAGGATGCCATCTTTAAAAGATACGTGAAAGACATACTGTTGCCCTCATACCGTGACATCTCATCCGAATTCTGGGAAGGTTGCTTAGCTTTCATGGCCTTAACTTATTGTATCCTTAAAACAGTGGTGGGAAGTACCACCAAAACTCCCTTTGCAGGACCAATAAGCCGAGGAAAGCCGCCGGTGTGACGGTTCTGGTTTCATGAATCAAAGGCCATGTGATATTTCCACTCTGCCTTCACCTCGCTGGGGCGCGGGTGACTTGCTTGGAGAACAGCTGGTTCTGAATGAGGCTCATGCCCACACAGCACAGCGTCTTCAGTCTTCACCGTACTCTGTCCTTCCTGAATCTGAGCGAAACTACGCCCCATTTGGCTGCTTTTAGCACTCTTTACTTTTCTTACTTTAACAGTATAAAGTTATAGCTCTAGTCACGTTAACGACTTTCTGCTTTATTTGCAGTCTTTTGGGAGAGAAGCAGGAAAGAAACGACAGATTTCTGTTGCCTGGGTGGATTCTCCAGCACCGGCGCTCCGGGGAGGGCATTCCCCAGTGATTCACAGTGACTCATTCATAACTTCCCCAGCAGATCTCAGCAGAGAAGGCAAATGCAAAAGAATTTTCATTGCTGAGGGATGCTTCTTCCCCAAGAGGGCTGGGCTCCCACCCGGGGTCCCTTTGACCCTGGAGCCTTTTATCTGGAGGTGGACTTTGATGGGGGAGCTTTGGAACTGAGAATTTGATCTTACAGTGCCACTAGACAGATCTGTATGCACGGGATAACACCACTCTCGTGTAACAAAATTGTAAGTGCCAATGACTTCTTCCTCAGATATTGTCTACCTAGATGAAGTCTGCAGTTCAGCATTGATCCAAGGACAGTGGGAGGTGACCCCTCACCGAGAACCACAGCGTCTCTGTGTGCACTAGTTCTCAAGCTGTTACCACACTGCATCAAAAATACCTGCATGCAAATCCATGTTAGTCTCTTTAGATCAGGGTCTCTGAGCCCCAGCTATCAAAACCTAAGTAATCCCTGGATTGGGTAGGATGCTGTCCTGGGTATCTCAGGTACTTAGATGGACCCTCTTCCTACAGTCATGATAACCCAGACTGCCCAGATGTTTCCCAGTATCCCTGGGAGGGCAGAAATGTCCCTGATGGAAAACCCTTGATTCGGAGCACAGTCTAGTTGATCTGTGATTTTTGTCTTAGCTGTGTTTCAATAATACCCAGCATGGTTGACTATGAGTATAAGTCTCAAAATAAGACGGCCTAAGAACTGCCGTGCAAAGCAGGTTGGGGATACAGTGTGTTATGGATGGGACAGGTGAGGCTCAGAAGGTTCTGGGTCTCCTCAGCTACACAGTGGGGAGGGACATGGCAAGGAAGTGCAGATACACTATTTCCAAACCCTAATGAGGGGAAGGGAGAGAGTAGGGAACTCAAAAGGGGCTCTGGATCTCCCAGCTTTCTAGCTCTGACAGCCAAGGAACAGGGCAGATGATGACACACAGACAGAACATTCTAAGTGCCTGCAGCTGTTAATTATGGAGGAGTGTGTTCTGAGACATGCTTCAGTCTGCAGCCTCTGTGCTGCCTGCAAACTGCCTGGGGCTTTGTGACCCTACCAAGCGTTCGGGGGGTGGGGTGGGGGGGACAGAGCAAACTCTTAAAAGCCTTCTCTAGTGCCTTAAACTAGAGAATCGATGATAAGTGATTTCAGTTTGAACCACATGTACAACGTGAGGTGGCCAGAGAAGGCTCAGAGCCCCACTGCCATTGGTTTGTGAATGAATTTAGTTCCAAGGCTTAAACACGATCTTAATTAGGTTGGGATCTCACTTCCCTTTTCTGAACAGCAATACAGAACAGAGTGAATAGTTTGATTCATATTTGAAGGTTGGGGGGAGAGGGATGAGGATTCACATAGTTTGTGATCTGGTACCCAATTTGCTGAGCAGCAGAGGTCTAATTCTAAGTCTCTGTAGGCTTTTGTTCTTTCAGCATCATGCTACTGCACAAGACATCAGCTTTCCACATCTGTAATGAAAACACAAGCACTCATCTGAGCTTGCACAGCAGTGTTGTTAGAAGGTGGCCTGGGGGTGAAGATAGTTAGGGCCGGAGTGTTACCATGCCAGGACCGCGTCAGCTCTCCTGAAATTCCCATGTTGAAATCTTAACCCTCAAGACGCGGCTGTTTAGAGATGACTATATTGTATGGACTTCCCTTAGAACGGAATTAGTCACCTTATAAATGATACCTAGGCGGTTTCCCCACCTTGCCTACCCCGTTAGGATACAGCAAGATATTCATCTAGGAGCCAAAAAGTAGCCTCTTGTCTGGATACTTTAGAAAAATAAAATTACATTTCTGTTTGGCAGTCTATGGCTTCTGTAATGAACATAAAAGCTCAGTGCAAGTATAGGCCACCTGTCCTTGAGCTGTTGGTCAGAGGTGTCCTGGACACCCTCCAAAGAGTACAGGCTGCTGCTATTGCTCCTGACTCCTCACCAGAAGTTGGTGGTAAGACCCTACTGCAGATGACACTATATGCATTGGTCACGTCATATAGAGAAATCAAGATGGTACTGCCCAGGAAGAATGTTCCTGGCTGGCTAGCTTTTATATTACTGGAAAATCACATGCAGGCTGCTACAGAGAAGGTCATCAGTACTCTTACCCAGCAGAAAACCATGTGAACTGCAATATAACTACCAGGGTAAGACTCTCCCATGCATGCAATGGTGGAATGAATGTTATGGTGGTAACCAATTGGCAATTGGATTTAGGGCCTGTTCCACAGGGGTAAACTCATACCTGGTACTATAAACCTGGCCAAGAACCCTTGGCTGGGAGTTCAGAGGTCAGAGGGGTGAAGCTATTGCTGTTATTTTGCTAAATGGTCATAGTATCAAACAGCCTCTAATACCCATAGATTAGTGCAGCTCTCAGACCCCATCAGAGAAGTTTCTCTGTGCAGTGTGTGGTGGTTAATGTAGAAACTCATAACTGGTCACAGTGCAAAGAATGGCTATCAGTGTAGTGCTCACCAACAAATAGGACATGCATGTCACCCCCCCCCCCCCAAGGTTCAGGGACCATCACAAAAGGGGTAGAAAGAGTGTATGACCCAGAGTTCCAGGAGGACTGGAGTGACCTTCTGGACATGACAGCACTGCTGTGATCATGAGCTCACAGCAGCTGTGTTTGTCAGTACAAGGTCCTCACAAGATCAAAGCAGTCATCATTTGGACAGGAGTGGGAAGGGATTAGTGAGCCCCGATTCCTAACCATGGAACTATGGACGGTCGACGGTCTCTGGGGGAAAGAAAATCCATTTTCCTTAAGGGTGTGGCTCCTGATAGATTGACCATGCTCTAGTGGAGAGCTCCACATTCAGGGGTATATGGACAGCATCAATTAGAAGACCTGGACTTGGGGTTAGAGGGAGGAAGGATAGATCTGGGAGGGGTTAGGGGAGAAGTGCATGTGGGTGAATGTGACAAAATATAAAATTGTCAAAGAATTAATAAAATGATGATAAAAGAAAAGTTAATATCTGTTATTAGGAAACTGCTCATTCTCTGGTATTTTATGATGGCAGTTTGGCTGGACAGGAAGCATTCCATTCTAGGGAGGGCTGGTGGCTGCAAAGGAAGGCATTAATGCAGTCTACACTGATGCTTATGATTCTTGAAAGCCTGTCTGAAAAGGTATAGCACGGTCTACTTACAGTCAGGCAATTAATGAGCCTTATTTAGTGATCCAGTTGATGACACCTGACATTCAGTTAAAGTCTTTACTCGATAATGCCTTCCTTCTTTTGCTCCCCTCCCTGACAGCAAGGAGACAGGAAAGTGATGTTCTTGGTTCTCCACCACCACAAGGCTGTGTCCTTGGCTTGCCTTGTTTATGCTGTATGAACACAGAAATGGCTCTATCATCCAGGATCCAAGAGAGACAGCCTGGAACTCACAGGCCATGCAGAGGTTGTTGGGTTCAGAGAGGATCAAGCACCCTGGGCTCTGGGACTCATAGGAGAGACAGAGAAAGGAGTGGCTCTCTTGGTGCTCACTTATTGCTGGAACTCCAATGTTCTCTCTCTTCCTTATTTCAAACTCAGCAGTCATGAGCTCACCAGGCCCAACAAGGTTATCATACAACTTTTTATCCACTTTAAAAGAGAAATAACAGGGATGTTGTAAAGGCTTTAATATTGATTTGTGGCAGTGGCTGCACATCTCTGGAAATTAAGCATATAAAACAAGCAAATTTTATGGCATATAAATTATATCTCAGTGACACTGTAACAAAAAAGAAAGGAAATAGCAAGGTGTTTTTTTTTTTTTTTAAAGAGCTCTAAAGAGATTCAAGCAAATGGAACCCCCTTAATTACTCTGGATGCAGGGATGCATGGGAAAGGCTAGCTGCCCATTCATGGCATTACTTAGCCTTAGCCAATTCCCCTTTTATTACAACAGACACATTAGAATAGAAAATGTACTTTGTCTCAATTCTTTTAAAATTTCAATTACATTTATCTGTGTCTGTGTGTGTGCATGCATGCGTACACACCACAGTGTGTATGTAGATAGCAGGGAACAAATTGTGACTCAGTTCTCTCCTTCTACCATGCCAATTCTGGGGATCAGATTCAGGCTACCAGGCTTGGTGACAAGCACCTTTATTGTCTGAGCTATCTCACTGTTCCCTGAGTTCTTTAGACTATGCTGAAGGCTAGCCAGTGTGGAGTGTGGAAGAAGATGTTAATAAACCCAGAGTAGAGTCTATCATAAGTCTCTATTGTAGGGGGCCATCCGTAGGAGGCTCTCTTAGGTGAGTGCCTGTCACCAATGTGGCCTCAAGGTCAGCCTGCTGAAGACATTAACTTGTCCCCAGTCACAAGTTAGCACAGAGTAAACATCCCGAAATGTCATTCACACCCTCTGCAACATGCGGCCAACTTTAGCATCTGCGTCACACAGTTATATAAGAAAGTCCACAGAGAAAGGAAAAACTCAGAACAGTGCTGGACTCTGTGGTATTCTAAATACTAATAATTCTACTAAAAGGATCGATTCATGTGAAGCCCTCCTATGTACGGTATGATTTTAACTGATTCTCCTCCATCACCATGATTCTTGTTTGGGAAGGTTTTTACTGCCCCCATTTTCTAGACAGAACAAGAAAGGCTCTTAGGGGATAGAACACCTTTTTAGGCCGTCTAGCCAGCGGGAGGCAGGGCTGGGCCTCGTAGCCCGGTCCATCTGACTTTGGGACAATTGTTACTCCATCCTCCTCTCTTCCATATGCCAAGCACGCCACCTTTTTATCCAAGGCACAGTCTGAAATGACGTTTACTGGAGATCTATCTATACATGAAGGGTCCAGACTTCATCACGTGACACTACCTTGCCCAGACCTTTGTTGAGGTCACTCTCAATTGCCATTGGCATATCCCAAAATGAATTACACACCAGCATACTATCCAGGTCCAAGACGGTTAAATACCCTTTATCCTGGAACTTGATACCATATGCAGACTCTGAGCTAGCTCTGCAGGGCTATTTTTAGCTACCCATTTTTGCCATCCCTTTTGGGTGACCTCACGGCACAGTCCAAGCTGGAACCTGGTCTAGAGTTTTCTCATCTCTAGCTCTCATACTCAGAAATGTGTAGATTCCAAAGGACTGGTCCAGCACAGATCTACAGGTTCTGACTCACTGGGAAGGAGTACAGCAAGGAGGAGGCTAGAGGCATCTGTCCAGAAGGTATCCCCAGAAAGTCCTGTTGTGGGAGGGGTTGGATAAAGGCCACTATCTTTGGGGCACACTGATTTCCAAAGAAGGCCTTGATGAGCATGTAAAAGAATGACCAGAGTGGTGGTGCTGGTGGCTATGCACCAAGTCTTGGGCTGGCTATGTAGCAGGAAACCAAAAGAGTGTCCTGGTACATCAGAGACTACCTTAGGCTTTGTTGCTGGATGGCACCACCCAATTAATCCCGTTGGCCATATCTGCTAGTCCACTATTAGAAATTCTCTCCTTGAGCCAGCTGATCTCCCTCTGCCAGACCCTGCTTTTACAAGCCTTCTCTCTTCTCCCTTGTTATTCCCTGAGTCATCCTAGCCAGGACTTGTGTGACCACATCACCCACCTTCTCAAAGCTCAGAGAGTCTTCAGGGTCTTGTAGATGACACACTTCCTCAAATGTCACCTCCTTCATAAAGATGCCCCTGCCCTTTCCACTGAGCTCTCAGAATTTTATTCCTTTGATATTCAACGTAAGTTTGCTGCTCTGAATTAACTTAAGGCATCTGCCTTCAATTAAAATATGCAAATTCTCCTTGAAAAAGAAACTTCCTTAATCACTGGCCCTTCTGTGACAGCATGCTTCTCTGTACTTTCCTGTGACAGTGGAGGGGCACCCTGCTGGATGTGGGTGTGTGTGTGTGATAGAGATAGACAGAGGATGCTCTGCAAAGATCTGTCCTCCCTGACAGGGACTCTCTGAGAAGAGATATGTATGTGGTGGGCTCTCCCTCCAGTTCAGAGTCCTTCTAAATCTTGATCTCTATAATAGCATAGTAAAAGTCATTAAATAAGCAGTATAAGACTTAACCCAAAGGTCCCAGGTGGTTGAAAGTAGAGGAGAGGTGCTCACAGTCTCCTGGGAGAGAACGTAACGACATGGGAACCTACCCTTCTGGAACCCAGTGGTCCCTGGAACCATGGGAAAGGCTGTTTGCCACCATGTGATGGAGGCAAAAAGTGTCCTCTAGCTCATTTCCAGGTAATTAACCCTTTTTACAGAGGATAAAAGTTACCCAAACCTCCCAAGTTTGTAACTGAGGAAACTGGATCCAACAATTGGGCAAGGAACACGACTCTGACTAGAGCCTGTGAGGCAGATCATGGTCGGGCTGTCACAGGCTGAGTGTCAGGGAGACTGGGCTCCTTTCCTGTTCCTGAAAGTGCAAGATGTTAGAAATTCACCTCAGCCCTAGGATAATGCCAACATTCACAAAAAGGTATGGAGAACTGACCAGGGGACTGTGCTAAGCCTGGGCTTGGGCTATGCACAGGAGTGGCTGAAAGGGGGGAGTGTCATTGCCGTGCGGTGTCTGAAGAGGCAGCTACTTCTGGAGCATGGAAAATATGTGTGGCTTGCATGCATACATGCGTGCGTGCGTGCGTGTGTGTGTGTGTGTGTGTGTGTGTGTGTAGTCCTCTGGCCATGAAAAAAGTAGCAACATAGCAATCCCTGGGGACACCAGCAGGTTCCATAATCCACAGTCCCTTCCCAGTGATCTATGAAGAGTCTAACTTTTACTTTGCAGTTATTCACTGTTAAAGCTCCCATGCCCCCATTAAAACAACAAACAAAAGTTAGTGTGCCACAAGTTATGTCCATCCATATGTTACAGGTTAAGAACTATTATTAAGGGTCATACAGACACTAGCCTGAGAAGGGGATTTGAACTGGAGAGAAGCTTCCAGAACCATCTCATTTAACCACAATTGCATGCAGGAAGCAAGGACTGGCTTTGCTTTTCCATTCTCAATACAAGGCCTGAAGCTGTCAGTTCCTACAGAATATTTATGAACGAGCCATTTTATTGATGAGCTTCTGCAAGTGAACTCATGGTCCATGTTGCCGCTGGAATTTACCAAGGATTATATTCACCACCTCTTATCCACAATTCCCCAGGATGAATTCAGTTACCCTTGCTTCCTTCTCTGGAGGAAATGTTCTTTTCATGGCCAGTATGAACCAGAGAACCCATTCATATTGATGCTCTGGGAGCCCTACCTGTCTCTGTATGGCTCTCTTGGGCACTCTCTACGCTCCACCCCTGTTTGCTTTAAGTCAGATACACTGCCCTTTTTCAGAAAGATTGACTCTGGAAAGGCAACAGCTTCTGGCTTCCCTGAACAACTCACCAGAAAAGGGCGGGCAAGCCGGGAACTTGCTGCTTTCTTCCGTCTGTGGCAAACTGAAAATGAGAAGCCCCGGATGGATTCCTAGTGCTCCAGCAGGAAGAAGGCATGTCTCACTAAATGGGATTCAAGGGAATCATGACTTATAGCATGTACCTGGACTTTAGCCAGTTTATGTGCCCTACTCAGAAATGCCATGGTTTGCATAGGCCAGTCTTTTATCTCCATGGGCTGCTGGGATGGAAAATGGCCTTGGGGGAGCTCATTGATCTCGACCTTGCTATTTCCTCTGAGGGTAGCTGTACTCCCCACCTAGGTCAGGACATTTGGACCTTTCTACCCAGCAAGGAGCAAGCTGCCACTTTATCTACATTCCCGGGGCAATTGCTTTCTTTTAGCTATTGAGGAAGAAGGAGAAGCTAGGGCCTGATCCCAATTCTGCTGTCCACCATTTCCCCTTCCTGGGTCTCAGTTTTACCAAGCAATTATAATCATTACTTTTTAATGTGTATGTTTTGCTTGCATGCGTGTCTGTGTACCATGAGTGTTTGTGGTTGCCTGTGGAGGCTAGAAGAGGGCATCGGATTCCCTGGAACTGGAGATTTAGACAGATATGAGCTACTATGTTGATGGTGACATCAAACTCACATTCTCTGGAAGAGCAGCAGGTATTCTTAACCACTGAGCCATCTCCCCAGCACCTACTAAACACTGTTCTAGCATGGAAATCCCATCTCCCTACTCCCTCATGCAGGTGTTGAAGATAAATAATAGCATTGAGCACATGCAGAGCCCTCTGATGACGTCAGGACTCTGGCAAGAGCCAGAAACAGAGACTATTGGGATAATTAGAGGTGTGAAGCTCAGAAAGTCTAACTTCAATTTTCACAGTGGCCTTTTCACTTAAGACACCACAGGTGGGTTCAAAGTCCCCAAGGTAAAGTTTGCCTTCCCAGGATCTCCTATTCACCAGGTCAAAGAAGGACATGCAATGACTGACTGATGGGGAGCCCCAGATCTCAAAGTAATGGACTGTCTCACTGTCTGGGGCCTGGTTTCCAGGAACTAAGGGTCTATTTGTTCAGTTTGTAAGATCAGAGGATATTGAGAAGGTTCTCCTCCATTACAGTTACTGGATTATAAAACCAGAACTCTATGGATCAGAGGAATGGGAACTGAATCTTATCTGTGGCCCTGGGAGACCATGACATTCTCTACTTCTTGGAAGGAATTTAATTGGTAATTACCCAAACCTGCTTCCAGGAACTTTAAACCTTCTAAGATTACTAACTTGCAAGAGGCTTGCTGATAAAGTAAAAAACATTTATCATTGGCCCCTCCTGAAGTGTCAAACCTAGTGGCTTGCTAACCTCTTGGAAAGCACAAAGGCCTCTCAGGAAACATGACTGACTCTGGAGACTTTAGAAATAATACAAAGCTTTCTTAGAATTTTGGCCTGATGGTCTCTGGCCACTGGCAGCTCTTTTGAGAGGGCGCAATCCTTCATTCTTTAATAAACTCTGTTGCTCCAGAAAATTCTGTGTGCGTGTTTCATTTCTTTTAACGGAGAACATTAGACTGGTGCACCAAAGGGAGTCTAGAGTGAGCCCCCTGTCACATAAAGACTTTCACACAGGCAGCTACTCAGCCAGGAGTTCAAGTCTGCATGGTGAGAAAGGACATCTCATCCTCTCTAATTCCTGGGTCAGAACTCAGCAAGCCTAACCCTTCATCCACATCTCCATCCACATCTTCCTGAGCTCAAGCTGATATTTGCAGTCCTATACTTTTCTCTTAGCGCTAAATTGTAATCATGAATCACAAGAGCGTCATATACTCCCAAACCCAAGGACAGGAACCCAGTATAAGAGTAATTTATTAGAAATCTCCTACATGCCATTCCCAGTGCAAAGGTAGAATAGATGGGAAAGCTATACTAATTCACAGCATTCAACAAGTGTGAGGCATGTCCTGAGCTTCTCCAGATACCAAAATGTCAGACACCAGTGTAGTCTACATAGCCTAGATCCAAACACTTCAATATGAATGCATCAGAAACATTTCTTGGCATCAGCTCTAGGCTGGGTTAGAGCTTCAGCTCAAACTGTTTGCTACATGAGTGGGGGCTTCTGCATCTAAGCAACCTCCCCTTCATCAGTTACGGGTCTGGTTTCTAGATGCAGGGAACTGGGCCACTCGGCTTACAGTGGAATGAGGAGTCCTGGACTCCTGGTGTGCCATCTGGTCAGGGACGCAGAGCTCATAGTGGGCATGATGCCAACCTCAGCTCACAAGCTAGGTAATGAGTGAAGTGACAAGCTTCCCAAGGCCAGGCACATGTCCTGTGAAGTCTAGGGAGAGGTGCTGTAGGAGGGGTGGAAGGAGGGAGCCTCCTAGGACATGCACACAGAGTTAGAGAAAAGATTCTATGCCAAAGCTAGAAGGGTTTAGAGAATTATAGATCCCAGCCCCAGCCTTGGGACAGAGGGGAAGCTAAGCCAGTCTGCTGTAGGGCTCCCATCTGCTTCCCCAGGAAGAGAGTGACAGCACAGTCAGGAGCTGGTCCAGAGCTGTTCTCTTCTGATGAATGTGTTCTATCATAGCTGCAGCAGGAACAGACCAATCCTCTTAACCCCAAGCCTTGCCACGATTTCCAACCTTCTGCCAAACTGAGAGAGAACATGGACAGCTCGGACTGAAGGGGGTCAGTGTCCCCAAGGACAGGCATTAGCTTCAGGAACTCTGAGTTAGACCTCATGTGTGAATGGTGTCATTGAAGATGATTAGAGATCTCATATGAGTTCACCTTGGTTTGATTAAATGGCCTTATTGCCCCCGGGGTCATCAATGTGGACCTAAGGAGGGGACTGATGAATGAAGGACAAGAGACACGAGAAATGAGAGCAAGTCTGTATTCTGATCAAGCTCTGAATGACCTTTGTTCTATACATAGTTTATATAATGAAGAGCAGGAAGGCAGCAGGGGTGGGAGGAAATTCCACGAAGCGACACAATATTCTGTAAACAAAATTCCTTGCGCAGAGAGGATACATTGTCATAGCAACTATTTTTACTAATTGTGTTGGTTCCCGGCACCTTACAAGAGAAAAGAAACCACAGAGAGGGAAGCCCAGTGGAGATGGAGGCTTGTTATAAAGAGTTACATGTTTATAAAGCCAAATTCCACCAAGGACATCAGAAACCACCAGAAGTTAGGGTAGCTTAGAATAGATTCTATCCATCCTTTGGAAGGAAGTAACCCTATCAATGGCCTGTTCTCTGACTTCAGGTCTCCAAAAAGAATAAATTTGAGTCTCCTTAAGTCACACAGTTCATTGTATAAACACAAGCGACAAATCCAGTTGATAGTCACAGCAGGGCAGCACCTCCTGATGGAGATGTTGCACAGAGAGCCTTAGAATAATGCTTCCACATCACCTGCTGTCCTCATCCATGGGTTGTCAGATGAGATCAACCAGGAGGATATAGTCATCCTGAGAGGAATCCAGCCTACAAGGTTATCTGAAGCCACCTTCCTTTAGCAAGGGAACAGGCTGAGCCAAGGTTGAATGAGAAAGGTTGATTTCAGCCTTCTGGGTCGTTTTTCACTTCATAAAATACAAGGAGATCAACTCAAGAAATCAGTCTTTTATTTGTTCTTTTTTATTGGTGTGTATGTGTACAATTTTGTGGTGTCAGGTCTCTCCTCCACCTTTAAGCGCGTTCTGGGAACTGAACTTAGTTTATTAAGTTTGTACAGCAAGCCCCTTTACTCGCTGAGCCATCTCACTGGCCCAAACCTACTTATTATTTCACTCACTTTCTGGGTTAGAACTTACAGACTCCTTAGTTCTACAGAGCAGAGAAATCATATAATTCATAGTTTCACTGTGACCTCTTTTCTAAAGTAAGAAATATCACCCCACCTCCCAGGGATACAGAGATAGGACAAGGATAGGACATGCCCCTGTGTACACAGGAACCCAGCACAAAACTCAGGAGAGGCTGCCCTTAACCACTGGAGGTGACAAGGCTCAAGTCCAAGTCTAAGTCTTTATGACTCTATCCCAGCTTGTGATAAGGGCATATCCCTTCTCTGTCCCCTTGCCTATGAAGGCGGGACTAATGCTGCCTATCACAATAAAACGATGGTGTAACAAACAACATAGTCCTAGAAGCCTGACACACAGGAGCTGGATTTCATTTAACAATAGGCATGGTTATCAATCACCGTCAGAACAGGAGTCAAATATAAGTTCCTTACTTCTGTAATCATAGGGATAGGGAACAGAGACCCCCAGTAGCTTTTGCTGAAGGCTGGTCTGTTCCAGAAGTATCTATGAGAACACGTACAAAGGAGTAGCAAACCCTCTCCCTTGAATATAACTCTCTCACTTACTTTCTTGATGGCTGAAGAATAAAAAGCCACAGGGACTCAAGGCTTCAACTGGACTGTCTCTCCCCTCAAATAGACGCCTGGAGGAGCTCAGTCTCTCCAGGGGTGGGGGGGACTGTGTACACTCAGGATTTATTACAACTCTTCTTGGAGACAGGTGTATCTGCCCAGAAAACTTTTCCCACATGCTCACTGGACTTTCTGCACACTTTATTTTCTTTGAGGACTACATGGGTGTTAGGTGCCTGCCAACTTTTAAATTCTAACCCTTATTTTCATGAGACAGTGGGCAGCTAGAAAGCAATAGCAAAACACACCTCTTTACAGAGCATGCCTCTCCTGGAATCCCTGTGCCCAGTGAAAGGATGCATTGTGGGACTCTGGTGCACAAGGGATGAGGGACCCACCATTCCCTGTGTCACTGGACTCAGCTAAAACCTTCTTGTCTGCAGTCTGGGTAGGTGGTGACCCTAGCAGTCTGAGCTTCCAGTGACATGGAACTAAGTGTGCTGACACATGAAAAAGGCAATATTAGGCAAAGGCTGCTTTCTGGAAGGGGACAGGCAGGGAGATCCAAGATGACTGGGGATGTAGATTATAGGTAGAAGGAGAAGAGAGCATAATATTTTATGTATCTATTATAAAAAACCAACTAGGTGATAAAATAAAAAGCCACCTATAAGCCAAACGTTTCCAGTCACAAGACCAAAAGAGGGGAAAGGATACAACATGAAAATCCACAGAGAAGGGAAATTCTTCCTTTGTAGAAAAGTAATTGGTAATTTTCCTTGGTAATTTTTAAAGAAAAGAGACCTCAGGTCTTTTTGGCTTGAGGAAATGTTCTGTGGGGCAATATAGTTTTTTTCAAACAAAGCTAAAATGAAGTTTACATAAAAAAAGAGACACATTACCTGTAACTCAGTCTTCCAGACAGCTATATAGGATGAGCATAAAAACAGCCCCACTTTAACAAAAAGTGAATAGGGAGCCTCTCCTAGAGCCAGAGATAAAGGAATTACCCCGAAAAGAAAATTGATGGACCGGTCAAAGGAAAAAAGCCCCAAGGTCCAAAGTTGAGATAAGTTAAGCAACAGAATAGCATATACAAATTAAATACCCATAAATTCACTTCCATAAATCAATAATTGACTAAATATACAGAAGCAGTGCAGACAGGTTTCCGATGTGGTAGAATTCTGAGTAATTAATGTAGACTGGCCATGGTCGAGGAGTGCGGACAGGATTCCCACTCCTTAAGCATAGACTACAAGTAATGCCTGCTCCCAGAAAGCACAGAGGGGTCAGAGGGGAAAAATAACACCCAGGCGAGAAACACACCCTCAGCCAGATGGCCAAGGTCACCATGGCGACTTCCTGCAGGACAAATCAGTTGGCTCTCTGCGCATGGATACCAGTGAGGAAAACAGTGTGGTACTTCTGTCTTCTCCTCTCAAACCACACAATTCCATTCTGGTCATTGTTAAAAATGTCCAGGAGAATCTCAACTAAGGGAATGTCTGTAAATGATCTGAACAGCATTCCTGGAAGTCATCAAGGTTATCAAAAACAAGAAGTCTCAGCCAAGAGGACCCTAGGAAGACATGGTACCTAAGTGTAACTCCAATTATGTCTAAAGCAGCTCTATTTATGAATAGCAGAGTGGGAACCACAAAAGTAGTTTGGATTTTACTAGTAACCACTTTCCAAAAGTAAAATGTAAGAAGCAAAATTGATTTTCATACTATGTTTTGCTTAACACCTATTAAATATTATTTGAGAGGCTGGAGAGATGGCTCAGTTAGTACAGTACTTGCCGCACAAGCACAAGGACCCATGTTTGGTGCACAGAAGCCATGTCAAAAGCCAAGTATAGCAGCACATGCTGTAACCTAAGCGCTAGGGAGGGAGCAACAGGCAGATCTCTGGAGCTTGCTGGCCAGCCAGCCTAGCCTAATTTGAGAGGCCTAGTCCCAGAGGGATACCTTGTTTAAAAAAATAAGGTGGATAGCTCCAGGGAAATGATACTTTGACCTTTGGCCTTTACATGCAAGTGTACACATGGCCACGTGTATGTGCACACAGCCTCCCCAAAGAGAAACCCACAATATTATTCAGACAATTTGAAAAACAAACCGAATAGGAAATGCTTTACCACAAATATAAAATGTATTGATATATGCATACGCTTACTACTGGCCAAGTCTATACTTTCTCCATAAAGTTTGCAATGTTTCACAGTGTATTTTATGATCACACTGTGGGAGGCGTTGCAATAAAGAACATTGGAAGGATTGATCTCCCCATGACTGCAGATATCCAAGTACGAGTTGCATGACTACTGGCTGGAAGCTGTTGAGCCTCAGTGGCCTGGAGTCTAGACTGGAGGAACCCATGAGGCTCCACCTTGTTCTCACACAGCTCTCAAAGGAGCATCCCATGCTCCTTTGACGTCACTCACACTATGCCTAGCAGAATGCTGAAAGCCACAACACACATCATCACATTTGATTTCAGCCCAGCCATCCAGCTAATGCTGTGCTGTTCATTAGGATAAAGAAACTCGGGCACAGAGTGAAGAAAGCCCACCCTGCAACCCAAACGAGGAGGCAAGGAACAGAGGTCCCTGTTAGCACACAGGGGCCCTGTCCAAGGAAATTTCTACTGAGCCCAGATGGATCACTGGAGTCCTGCGTGCACTCAGCAGCCAGGGGTGAGGAGGACCTGAGGCTATGGTGCTGACCCCTAGCAGAGGCAGTGAGTGGTTTGTGAGCAGGGGACACTGCTTTTGCTATGAATTTGAGGTCCATGGGACACACAAGGCTGGGAAAGCAGAGCTTGGCTCCTAACAGCTGTGTCATTTGGTCTCGAAAGTCACACCCTGGTGAGGTCATTACCAACTGCTCCACAGAACACTAGTCCAAAATAGCACTGACATCTGGATGTCTTTTTTTTTTTTTTTTTTTAAAGCAATATGGCTATGGAATTATAAAGAACATCTGACCCTCATTATGTAGGGCTTTTGGCTCTGTCCAGCTTGAGCCAGTAGAGGCAGCAGGAAACTATCAATAGAAACTGTATGTGCTTCCTGGAACAGTGGATCTGTGGGTCCCCCAGCTCTTTCCCAGTGTTGCTAATCTCTCAGCCCCAGCACACATGGGAACACCAAGACGTTACTCAAATGGAGTTGGAAAACACTCATTTTCCAGAGTCCTTCCTTGGTTCTCAATCCAAGCTGTAGCTTCGGCATTGGCACACTCTACCTACCTCACCAGGCTTGGCTCCCAGAGATACCCCAGTCTCTTGAAAAATGCCCCATCTCCACAATCAAACCGTATCTGAACCCACAGAGCAAATCCAGAGCATCTGTATTTGGCTCCCTGTGTGGTGACTTTTCCTGTCCACTGGACAAAGTTCAAATGCCACCCTAAGTTCTATTCCACTGGTGTCTAGGCTACAATATAGACACATGGCTCAAAAGCAATGTTCCCAGGGTAGCATGCCCATTAGCCTCTGTACCTTCATTAAATCTATTCTCTCCCTGAAAAGCCCCTCTATCCAACCTGGCAAATCACACTTCTGTTTTAAGATCAAGTTCAATTGCTTCCTCCCATGGAAGCTTTATTCTGGGGGTGGTGGGGGGGGTGTCCCAGAGCACAGTACATTTCTTATATGATAATTTATCACAGCCAAATAGAAGAATAAGATAATTCTAGGCAGGAAGACACAACATGGGTATATGACCCAGTGACATGGCAGAGGGGCAATTCTGCAGGAGTGATCATAGATCTGCTCTGAGGAGACTGGGGTACAGTGGAAGATGGATGTCTTAGGTAGAAGTGGGGTTTTAGGAGAGGGACTGGGAGCCTGTGCCTGAATGAACAAGGGCAAGGGAGAAGGGCACTGGTCAGTGAAATGGCTTTTAGGCAGTCTGCCATAAGCACATTATACAGGGATGGTGACGTAATAAACAAGGGTGGTTGCCCAGTGGGTAATGGGTTACAGAATGGGCTCTGGAGAAGGCACTGGGAGCAGTGCCTAGGACTAAGCATAGTGGAGCAGAGATGAAGAATGTGGCAGACTGCAGTAGATTCTGAAGTCAGAGATGGCAGTATTACTGATGGGTCAGGTGTAAGGGTTGAGAAGGACCTTGGCCATGTGCCAGCAGGAGATTCTGGAGAAGGGAGCCCTTTCACGAACCTCTGGATGGTGGATCTGTGCCTCCTGGGCTCAACATGGTTTAAGGGCATGGAAGAGCCCTGCTGTGGCAGCGTTTACTCAGTCACCGCAGAGTTCCCATTTCATTGCATGCCGATTGTCTGCTCTCAGATTGGTCATGCTTCTGCAGCTCAGGACTCCTGAAGGGCCAGGGTCAGGCAGGATGCTCCAATCACAGTGGAGACCATATCCAGCCTGCACAATGCCTGGGCAAAAGGCACAGGTGATAGGAGTGACAATGGTATCACCAGTCCCAGCCTAGAGAACTACACCCGCCACCAAAACCAGAAGGTCATGGTCATCTGCATGTGATGTCATTCAAGTGTGCTGGCTCACATCACTTACCAATGCGATAATAGGTCCCAGAATTACTATGGTCAGCACCAGGGCCTATGGGGCCCTGTGGGTTTTTTCTACACTAGAAGAAATTCTATAACTCCATACTCTTTCTTTTTGACTTTTCTATGATAAAAAGGCTGCCAGGACAACCTGAGCTTCTGTTCAGAGAGTTCAGGGTCATGATACATGGCTCAGTTGTCACTCTCCCATTCTCTGTTCTTGCCTTGCCTGAAACAACTCTGTGAATATTTCCTCCCGGATGTCTTCCTGAATGGCTCAGAATGTCAGTAATCTCTAGGAAATTGACCACTGCTCCTGCTAATGTCTGGTCTGTCAGACCCCTAACAGCCTTTGGATTTGTCACGGGCTATTAACTAGCTAACTCTTCATTAAGTGTTGGTAAAGATCAGCTTCTGAGGCACTGATCTGGCTTCTCGTTGGCTAAATGGAAGGAACAGATATGACTGCTTGGAGCCCCCACAGCTGCACTAGGCAGGAAGCTGCCGTCAAGGTACCACTGGTCGGTAAAAATCTTTGTTCACAAGATGCTGGGGAAGTTGGGGCCGGTTACTATGGTATGCTGAGCAACAGCAGCTGATGAGCATTAACAAGCTTACAGGGGATGAAGACGTCAATGATTTTCCTCTCTGTACCTACCCCAGTGTAGGAGACAAAGGCTTTTGACCTTGGCATTGTTTGCTTGATCCCAGGTTTGACTTAATCTTGCTAGCTATCCCGTAGCAGGCATTCCTTTGATTCCTTTCCGCCTGATATCAGATTATCTACGGCATTGACCTTTAGGCTTGGCTGGATTAGCAAATCAAGGTGTTTCAGCAGGCCTCCCTTTGTTTCCTCCCCAGTGTTACTGCCCCCAGGTAGGGAGTAGACGTCCGGCCTTCTACTCAGAGATTATGTCTGATCTGCATTATGGAATTTCCCCTCCCTCTGCCATTTCCCGCCCAAAAGTGTTTAAAAATATATAACATTAAAAATTAAACGGAGCTTGAACGGAATTTCGTCTTGCTCCAAACGCATTTTTTGTTTCCTGCTTCTTTCCCCAACCGATGGTTTCTCTCTACAGCACAGAGCTCCCGCTGGCGGGAACTTTGAACCTAGTCGCTAGCCTTTCTTGGAAGGGCCCTCCAAGGCAAGGTGGGCAGCGAGTTCTTTGCAGTTGGCGCCTAGACGTGGGCTGTGGACCGGGATAGTGCACGCCGTTGGTCGTCGCGACACGAAGGAAGGCCCGGCCAGGCGAGGATTAATCAGTGGAAGACACTCTCGGAGTGACCCGACCGAGAAGTGGACTTCGGGAGAAGAGGTGAGTGACGCATTGAGAGAGGCAGATGCTTTTTCCGGAGAAAAGGAAATTATAGGAAGAGCTGCTTCACGGAAGCTCTCCCTTCAGGACAAAGGATGCGCGGGTGAACAAACCTGGCCAGTGGGAAAGCCGTGAATCAGTACCACATGGCCGATGGGTCTATATGAAAACTGTCAGGAAGTAATATAGCCCATGGTAAAAGATGTTTTATGTAGAGTAGAGTCTTTGCGAATTTTAGTAACAAAGACGAAC
>CM052703.1:115908344-115931250 GCA_028551405.1 Uromys caudimaculatus | reverse complement strand
ACTGGCTATTGCAGTCAGGTGTTTTAGATGTTTTGTTACCAATTTTATATTAATTATTTCTAAGATTCCTTAATTTTCTCAAGGACAAAGTATTGTAGAACAGGCCATGGAACGTTACAACAACATATTTTATATATATAAAAACAAAAAGGGGGAATCATATCCCCTACAGCACAAAAAGATTGGAATTTTAAAATTTGAATGCCAGTGATTTTCTGCTGAGTGTTTATGGCACTCTATAAATAGGCACATTTATGCCTAGGTGATATAGAAGGACCCATTCGGACACATGGCATGATCCAGATCAGGTATTTAATATGGGGAAGAGGGCGTATTTGTGTTTTTTCTACAGGATGCTAAAGGAGCATGCTGGCTGCCAGAGTGAACAAGACATGCTGACGCTGGGACAGAATGACGCTGACCTGTGAGCTTGCTGTGTCCTCTGACAACGGTGACAGGTTTCTCTCTACAGCACGGAGCTCCCGCTGGCGGGAACTTTGAACCTAGTCGCTAGCCTTTCTTGGAAGGGCCCTCCAAGGCAAGGTGGGCAGCGAGCTCTTTGCACCCCAGTCCCAAACTCATGCTGCTGACTGATTGGCCTAGGAGTTAATGATTCACCAGAGCTGAGCCAATCCCTGTTTCTCCTGGGAAACTATATTTGAGCCGCAGAGGCTAGGGGACTTAAAAAGATTGTGTGTGGGGATGGCAACTGAAGTTTCTGAGGAGCAGAGGCTATGAGGAGAACGTGGCGTGTAGAGAGATGCAGACTTAGCCATGCCGTGGCTGTGGTGAGAGACAGAGTGCTAACTTGCTTCTCAACCTGTCCTTTCAAAGTTCAAGCCATTTTCTTGTTCTAGCTGCCTATGCTGACCCACAGTATCCTTAAAATAACCCCCTGGCTCTGCGGTTTCTTCTCCCCTTAGCCGTACTTCCGTGAGACCATTGGCTTTGGCACCACACCAACCAGGATTGAGATTCTACTTCTGGTTCTTACTGAGGCAACAGCCCACTCACCCACGGCTTCTTGAGGGACCACGTTCCTCATCTATAAAATGGGACCCAAGACGCTCATTCCACAGGCTTGCTGTGAGCATGAAATGAGTCAATGCTCACCATAAGAACTTGCCTCGCGGTGATGCACAACCTGCTAGACGAACACTATATTCTGAAACAGTAGATTGAGCTGACATCCAGGGGTAGCTGGCCACATCTGGGCAGATTTTGGCATCTTATAGTTGGGGAAAGAGTTATTCCTGCTATCTGGTAGATAGAAGACCAGGCTGATGCTAAAGTTTCTATGCACAGAACAGCAGAGAACATGGAACTGCAGGGTGTCTTTCTCAATATCTCTCCATCTTTATATTTATTGTTTTGGGGTTTTACTTATGTGTTTGTTTGTTTGCTTGAAAGTAGGTCTCACTATGTAGTCCTGGCTGTCCTGGAATTCACCATGAAGACCAGACTTGCCTTGACCTTCTAGAGATCCACCTGCCTCTGCCTCCTAAGTATAGGACGCCATCATTCCCAGCCATCCTATTTTTTTGAGACAGGACTGCTCACTGAACCTGAAGTTCATGGGTTTGGCAAGGCTAGGTCTGACCTCCTGCTCAGGGATCTCCTGTCTCCACTTCCCCAGCATCTGGATCATAGATGTATGCTGCAGATTACAGATGGGTGGTATGTTACAGATGGATGCTACAGTGCCTGGCTTTTATGGTAGTGTAGGGAATACAACCTCAGGTCCTTTTGCTTTCATGGCAAACATTTCCTTAATGACAGAGCCATCTCCTCAGCCCATGCCATTTTTAAATAGAAAGGCAAAGGCATTAGAGCTACTTGCATTTTTATTGTTATTATATGTGTGTGTGCACATTCGCACATATGCGCATGCGTGCACGCATGTGCAGGGCTAGGCATCAAATTCAATGCCTTGAACACGCTAAGTTATTTTACCATAGAGCATCCCCACCCTCCTACTGCCTTTTTAATGTCCCAAAACATTGGTTTTCAGTGTGTGGTCCCCAAATATCAGCATCTTACTCTTTAGAAATACCCTGGTAGCTCCACCGTGTCACAGTCATCTGGCTCTACAGTCTAAGAAAAGCCTACCTACGAAAGGAGACCCAAGTAACCTGCTATGAATACCCAAAGTTTTAAGACTTTGGGGAATACATTCCTAGACTGGGGTCATACCTTTCTGCTGACTCTCTTTTAGAGGGACTAAACTGTGGCTTTCATGGGAGAATAACACATGGCTCTGCTATAATATTAACAAGATACACTGGCTAGAAACCTCCACGTTGTACAAGATAGCCTGCGTTGCATCATATCATAGCTACAGATTCTGAGACATCAGCAAAGAAAAGGCAACACATAATTCTACATCCCCTACCCAGGTGCTGGTCCGATGGCCATCTTTTAAAGAACCATTGACCATAGGCCATTCAAGTGAAGACTGAAAATACCCTTTAAACCTCATGATTCCTTTTGTAAGATGAGGAAGCACCTCCTGGCTCTGGTGAGGTAGAACGGTAGCCTTAGAAGTATCCATCAGATACCCAAGGGGAATCATATCATCCCGTCTAACAGAAATAATAGCACAGCAAATAAACACGGGCTACTGATACTCCTTCCATCAACTCTTAGCACACACCTCTGAGGCACAGGGCTGCGCACTGCTACCTCTACTGCGGAGAGCTGGATCCCATGTCAACCTACCAAGTGGGTGATGGAAGTCAAGTGGCTTGAGGGTTTTTTGCTTTTTTGTTTGTTCTTTAATTAAGTAATTTTTTGTGGCTCTGAAGCTTATGTAAGAAAGGAAAGCTCATGGTATAGAGGCTGGCACTCAGCACACTGAGAAGTGGCTCAATAAATGTGCTTTGCCTCTGCAGTATAATGAATGTGGCCTCACATGCCACAGGAGACTAATGGGCAGTTAGGGAACATGGACGAGTGTGATTTATATGGCCGTGAGGCTAGAAACCACAAAATCACCTCCAGTAGAAGATGGATGAAATCCATCAGTCGTACTTCCCTGGGATAGGGAATTCTTACTCTGCTATTAAAAAATGCTGCTTAAGAACAAATTAGTGGGAAAGGAATTTCTCATAATGTAGTAGTTAAAGAACGAAGATATAAATGGCATAACAGTTATGTAAAATAACATGTGCCTTATATAGGCAAGCATATTTAATCTCCAGAAGATAAATCTACCTTGCAATATTCATTTCTGGATAGGAGAGTGAAAAGTTGTATCCTTTCCTGTTATTGAAAATGCATTTTATAGGGCTAGGGGCACAGCTCACTGGAAGAGCACTTGCCTAGCATGTGCCTGAGGCCCTGGGTTTGATCCCCAGTACAGCAGTCAGAGAGTCAGGCAGTCAATCAATCTACTATCTAATCAATATGCATTTTACGGTGACTATGTGTTACTCTGAGAGACAGCATTATAAACTTGAGGCATATGGAGAAGTAAGGACTTGAGTCTAGGCCTGATGGTGGTTGGAGAAGGGAGGTAGGAAGAAAATAGAGGTGGTGTTTAGGGCAGAGACAAGCTGATAGAACTACGGAGCACACATGAGGAGGGTGAGCCATGAGAGCACCTAGATCTGCTTCTGTAAAATCAGAGGCTCTACAGGGAGGCAAAGGAAGAATCAATCAGGGGCCAGATGAGGACAGTACAGACACACACTGGGATACCTAGGCAGACTATCAGTGCCTAAGTGCAGGGTGGCCAGAAGCTCAGAGACCTCAGAGGACGAACAAGACAAGGCAGTGACAGTGGTTGACCTAGGGAAGAAGCTGGTGGGCATACTATGGGGATGAAGAACTAGTGAGACCTACTTAACTAGGCTACTGAGGGAAAAATCCAAGAGCCAGAGCCAAAGACACCTTCTGTTTGCTGGCCTGTGAGCCTGAGCGTGTGGCAAGGCTGTCACTGAAACCTCCCAGGGACTAGAGGGGTCTAGTGGATATAACAGGTCCAAACAAGATAAGAGGTGTGAAGGTGGGGGTTGGGTAGAGTACTACCATAGCATGCACAAAGACCTGGGCTCAGTCCTCAGTGTTGCATAAAACTGGGGGTGGGGATATAAACCTAGCAGTCAGAGCTCTCAAGAGATGGGGGCAGGAGGTTTGGAAGTTCAAGGTCATCCTTTGCTACACAACTAGTACGTTCTAGGCCAGCCTGAGATATAAGAGATACTGGAGAAAGACACAGAGAGAGATGGGGAGTTAGAGCCAGGGTGGGTAGGCAGAGAAAGGAAAGAACAGAGGCCTATGAAACTGCTTACGTAGGTATCTATAAAATTCTGTAGGGAACAAGAGGAGACAGAAAGGAAGGAGAGGAGAGAAGCACCCTTGCCCCCACCTTCAGGAAGCCAGGGGGAGAGTATCTTATGGAGGGTCATAGTAGGGACAAGATGGTGGTCTCTGAAGGGTTAAATCTTCAAGCTAAGAAGCTAAGAATTAAGTATCCTTGGCCATGAAGCCAGTAGACACAGGTAGGAGAAGAATTGGAAAGGACCTGCCTAAGGCTAGAGGGATTAGCTGGGTCAAAAGAAAAGTTTCCAGCTGGGCAGTGGTGGTGCATGCATACCTTTAATCCCAACAGTTGGGAGGCAGAGGGCAGGTGGATTTCTGAGTTCGAGGCCAGCCTGGTCTACAGAGTGAGTTCCAGGACAGTCAGGGCTACACAGAGAAACCCTGTCTCGAAAATAAACAAAAACAAAAAACAAAACAAACAACAACAACAACAAAACAAAAAAAAAAAAGAAAAGAAAAAAAGAAAAGAAAAAAGAAAAGTTTCCTCTGTGCAGAAGATACAAAGATGGGCTCCCAAGGGGATAGTGAAATGGGGGAGGTAGGCAGAAAGGGATGCACACACGTCCCTGAGCACTCCCTGGGCTGGTCTCTAAGATTGGGGTTGTCTTTTCACCCTCTCAGTGTTCCAAGTAAGGAGAAACTGGGTTAAAGTGCAGAACACTTCTGCCATACTGGGTTACTCAGTCTTTGGAAGAGGTTATCATGATATGGGAAAAAGAAAATAGCCTAGGTGCAATGAACAGACAGCCATGAACCAGGAACTACCTTGAAACTTCCCCCAAGGGGAAATGCAAATAGAACCAAGTTCCTTAACTTGTGGGAGCATTTTAGCCAGACGCCATTCAAATGTAGGCAACCTAGAACAATAGGTACAAAGGGCATACTCCTGTAACACCCAGCTCTCTGACTCGGGTTGAACAGGATGGTCTCGTACACAGAACTGACTGTCACAGCCTATCTAGGTCAAAGAGGATGCGATCCTTATTTCAGGA
The DNA here is from genome assembly GCA_028551405.1 of Uromys caudimaculatus. Classification (NCBI taxonomy): domain Eukaryota; kingdom Metazoa; phylum Chordata; class Mammalia; order Rodentia; family Muridae; genus Uromys; species Uromys caudimaculatus. The sequence continues at coordinate 115,925,935 of CM052703.1, read as the reverse complement.
ACTTGCTATTTCTTGTTATGGAGGCAGAGCAGAGCCTCCACAGCAGTTTCCTGTCTAATCCTTGGTGGGGGCTGCTGAGGTGGAAGAATACGGATCCTTTCTGAATTTCCCGATTGCATTCTGCATGCTCACCTTTACTGGATGCCTCTTCCTGAGTTCAGATTTGAAACGAAGCTGCACTGAGGTCTGAGGAATGCAGGAAGGACAGAGTCTAAGTCAATGGTCAACTATTTACTTCTCTTCTCACAGCCTTTGATGGGCAGGTCTGTAGTCCCACGGAGGTTCTGTCCCTGTGCCTGCAGTCTGTTGGTCACGGTTTTGTGACTGAAACAGGTGCAAAATACTTCCTCCCACCCACCTGCCCCTGGGAACAAGGCCAGAGCTGAGAGTCTGGCTTTAGCCAACCAACAAGGTCAATGTGTGTCCTTGGCCAGGCACTAAAATTGTAGCGCCAACGACAGGGACGGAAGACTCTCAATGATGAAGCAGCCATAGCTGTGGTCATGGCATCAAGGTGGCTCACAAGGAATTCACACCAATAACTGGAACAGGACAGCTCAGCCTACCTGTCTTTCTTCTAGAACATTCCCCTTATCTTTCCACCATTCTCTGGCCACCAACGTCTTGTTCATAAAAAACACTGCTTAAAATCCTCTGATGTCTTCCTCCAGCCTGACAGCAGCCCTGGCACCCTCAGCTTGGGTATGGCTGTCCACAGCCTGACGTCACCTCTTCCTTCTCTCTAGCTTGTCTGAAGGGTGCTGGTTGTGAAGCCTGCCTTGAACTTCCACGCTTCTGCTTCTTTAATTCACCACACACCATCTCCTCTATGTCAGTTCCCCTCTTGACTTGCTGGTGAACTCCTACTCACCTGGTGCTGCTGAAGTTCCACTTTCCCTGCCTGCTGCAGCCCTGTGGGAGTCAATGGCTCATTCTTTAAGTCCCTGGATGGGCTTGGAACACCGGATTGCTCTGTCCGTTTCTCCCAAGAATGATGTCATTCTGACATCTCCCAGGGCTCAGTGTAGAGCCTGTCACACAGCTTGTGTATTCTGTGGATGGATCACAAAGCTAAGAAGCCTTACAGCCTATGGTTACCCAACTATCTAAGTGCTCCCCAAATAAATCATCTTTTAGAAGCCATAAGTAACCAGTCCTAGGTCCTAGTGAATCCCCGAGGTCAACTTCCATCTTTGTTGGCAACAGTCAACACTTTACCTTTTTAAAACCCATTTCAGGTTCACTAAACAAGATGCTCCTCAGAGGCTCGGCACAGCCTCTGCCCAGACGTTTTTAATGACTGATATACACTAAATGCTAGCAGTAGAAAGAAGAGTTGAAGTGTTTGCCAATGGCTGGGGTAAGATCAGGGTGGAGGTGGGAGGTGGGACACAGCATCTTCTATTGAACGTTGTAGCAGAGAGAAGACAAGCAACGGGATTCAGAGCTGCAAGGGGTCACTCTGAGAGCCAGACCCCTTCCCTGCTCCTATCCACTTTCTCTAGAAGGTGCATCCAGTCACTCACTTAATTTGAAGCTAAACCTCATGGTTAGTGAATTCTATAAATGTCCCTAGTCCTTTCTGTCAGCCCTCCAATTAAATGATTAGGCTGTGTTCAGCATCACTTAGCTAGGAATCTACCGCAGATTGATTGTCTAGAGGGATAAAACTAAGCATTTCAATGCCTTTTCACTTACCCTCTGTTCTTTAATACTTCACAGTCTAAATTCCTTTCTGTACTGATGGCATTTCAGCTCCTTGGTTCTCTATCAGGTATTTTTAGCAGAGGTGGGCAGTGATGGTGGAGTTCTAGACAGGTATACGATCTTCCATAGTCTACCACAATGATTATTATAACCATACATACATGCACTGATGCATGAAACCTGACTTCATTTAAAACACACACATCAAGACCTGATAGTTGATTCTGGAAGCCATGAGTGCTCCTCCCATGTCTCTGAACTCTTAGGATACCAAAAAGACTGTGAAATTTAGTCTTCTCCTGCACATGAGCTGATTTCATGGCAAATCTACTCATTTGGCAAATATCATTTGATTCCATAGGGCTGGTAACTGCTTCTCACACATCATCTGTGTCTCCACCCCCCAGTGCAATGGTGGTGGTAACTGCTTCTCACATACATGTAAGGAGTCCTGCGGGGGAAACCTGTGATTGCTGTGCTAGTTAGTCATGCCTTAAGTAATAGAAACAGATTGTTTACTTATATTAGAATCCATATGAAATGAACACAGTTCTATTTTTTATTTTTTCAATGTGATGCTCAGGATAGCCTCATGTAATCAGAGTTAGCCTTGAACTTCTGATTCTCATGCCCCATCTCTGGAGTAGTTGGATTACAGAAATATGACACCATGTGGGGATCAGTTCTATTTCAAGACCAAGGTCCTTCCAAGACAAGAGCTAGGCACCAAGACCTGTGGTGATTTTCTGAAGACTAGACACTTTCTGTAAAAAGCATCAAGTTCAAACTCATGTTCAAAGTCACTCTTTGGATGAGCATCACCATGAATGAGGCTGAAGGTCTGAGGTAATGTGGCAGGCTGGGAAATGTGAGGACAGGGAGGTTCTGGTGAGGAGCTGAATGACCTAAACCTTTTCCTTCTCTGCTGTCTACCCCCAGCCAATGCTCCTTCCTGGTTCTTGGGACTTGAAGGAAGGAACATGACTCACCTCATCTCCTCTTGAGAAATCTCTACATACTGCAGATTCAGAATTTGGCTAGAAAACTGGAAGCCACAAATTCAGCAGCCAGACAAGATAAGCAACATTGGAGGGACCATGAAATAGTCAAACCACTGTCTATTGGACTCCAGGGAAAATATCTGCTTTTGAGACTGTAACGTGTGGGGTTCCTGAAAAGACTATGGTCCATGGAAATAGGGTGTTTGCATTAGTGTCTGTGAGGTCCTGTAACAAGATAACACAACACTCTAAACGATTATCTTCTGCACTCCCTTACAGACTCTATACCATGGATAATTTTCTCTGTTTATACAGATAAACTAATAATGATCTCTCACATTAGCCATAGCCTGGATGTGGTGATTTACCAAGTCATCTTTGTTTGTTTGTTTGTTTGTTTGTTTGTTTGTTTGTTTTGAGATTGTAGCCTAGGCTGGCCTCAAATTGCCAGTCTCTTTCTTCTACCTCCTAGATGATGGAATCACAGGTGTGTGCCACCATACTCCATTTGCCTAGTACTTTAGACATAAGAGCTCATGGAGAAGCCAGCAAGGCCTTTCCTTAGGGAAACACAGTTGAACACAGGTCCTCTGGTTCCTTTGTGCTCTGCTACTCTGTAACCCTCATGTTCACCTTTAGACAGAAGTGGTGCTGGTGGTTGGAAGACCTAACTTCAGAGACTGTTAAGCACATGGGGGGTTAGATTTTCTCCTCTGTGCCCTAGAGCACAATGTGTTCTTGATCACATCTCCATCTGGAAAATCCCCAGGTACCATGGTTCAGATTCCCATTAGAAACCAGTGTCTTACTAACTGGAATACAACTGGACCAATGACCACATTTAAGAGTGAATTCATCTGTCACTAAACAAACAGTAGGACATGGTCCTGATGACAAGTCCTGCTGGAATGTTCACCTAAACCATAAATCGAGGAGGGTACAAAGCCACCAGATGGCTTCTTTTATGTAGCCTCATGTACACTTATAGGCTTGCTAACATCACAGCAGCCCGATGAACGACTCAACACAATGTAAACTGCTGCATCCTTCAAGTCTGGAGCTTTGTCTCCATGTGATAACTGAGTCAATTGGGTATTGAGGATAAGAATGAATGGGAAGCTGGGGAGAAAATGGAATGGCAGCGCCATTTTGGCAGCTCAAATGGTGTTACAGCAACAGAAAGAGCATTGTTGCAAACATGCCTACTGCTAGGGATTGAAGAAGGGGTCTAGGTGGGTATATAAGATCCATGAAACAAGTTCTAGATTTTGACTTATAGAGATTGTCTGACATATGGACATGTGACTTCCACTTTTACTGAGATTATTAGTAAAAGAAGCTTAGCTTTAAAATGAGCAGTCTGGGATGGCCAGCTAGCTTGAACATTTCTTTAAAATGTCGTCATGTACCAGCATCTGAGACTCAGGTTCTGTTCTGCTCACTAGAAAGTCTAAGGAAGAGCACACAAATCATCCAAATAAAGGGAGGAAGAGAAGACAGTCTCTCTCTCTCTCTCTCTCTCTCTCTCTCTCTCTCTCTCTCACACACACACACACACACACACACACACACACACACACACACACACACACACACACACTCATCAGCAAAGAATATTACCACACTATGTGGGTGAATATGGTAGCGGATCTTCAAGGTGGTTGCATGCAATGAAAACAGATCTTAAAGGACCAGCGCTCTAGGTGTTACAGAACACACCTGAACATCCCAGAACTGCATGCCTCAATATATGCTGATAGGTTTCTGTTGTGGTTGTTGCTATGTACTTGGCACTCAGAACAGAGAGATGCATTCAGATGCTGTTTGTTGAAACAGTATGGCCTCGGCGCTGATTTTACACAACAGGAGAAGCAGAGCTCAACTCTTGAGTAAACGTGAATCAAGGTAACCTCCCGTGGTCTGCCTTTCTCCCCATCCCTATTGCCATCTTCTCTTCTTCCTCACCTGCTTTTTGTAAGAGCCCGTGTATCCCAGATAGAGCTAGAACTCACTCCTGTGTAGCTGAGAATGCCTTAGAATGTGTGAATCTTCCATCTTCGCCTGCTGGCTGCTAGGATTAGAGGCATGTACCAGCACAGCCAGTTTATACAATACTGGGGATGCAATCCGGGGCCTTGTGCACGCCAGGCAAGTGCTCTACTACCAGAGCCACATCCCAGTCCTTTGCATCCACCTATGGCTTTCTTTGATTACAGCCTCATCAATTATTGAAAGAAAATTGCATTTACCAGGAGCTCTGTCTGGGTTCTTCCTAGCACGTAGAAGGCAGGACCCATTGAATCTTGGAGGCTCACCTCTGTCAAAGAGCGTGCAGAGGGGCATGAGGAGATGAGGTTCTGCTATATAATTGGTTTGTAGAAAACATCCCACATAGGGCCAGGCAGAGGTAACCACAGAAGTATTAATTTTAAATTAAAATAGACTTCAGCATTGAAGGAAGCAAATAGCTTCCTATGAACATGGATATAAGGTTGAATTAATTAAGGTCTCTGCCCAGGTGTGGAGGATGCCAGGCTGTCAGTTGCTAAACCTTAGATCAGTTTTTGGGAGCTGAAACCCCCCTCCCATTTTGGCAAAGTATAATTTTCTGTAAGAGAGGAAGAAATGAACAGAATCACTTTTGGAAAGTCTGAGAGGGTTTCTTCTTCAATAGGCCAGCACTGGAAGCACCCAGATTTTCACAAATCAATTCTCATATTATATCTGAAAGGAGGAAGAAAAGTGCTCCAGAATAAGACCCACTTTGGACTTCCTAAAACTTAGCTGGTTGGAAAGGCGCTCTCTCTCTCTCTCTCTCTCTCTCTCTCTCTCTCTCTCTCTCTCTCTCTCTCTCATACACACACACACACACACACACACACAAACAGGAGGGACCCAGAAAACGGGAGATGTCATCTTCTGTTGGAACATAGCCCTGAGGAATTCTGTGGTTGTAATGGAGCTTAGCACTGTTGGTGCGGACCTGGGGTACTGGGGGGTACAGTTGCACTGTGGGAAATGTCATATCACAGAAAGACATCTGCTCTATGCTAAGCAGTGTGAGTGGAGACTCCATTGTCAAGATGCCCAGGCTGAGGACCATCTTTGCAGCCCAGTGGTGCCCAGTTTAGGTTGGCCTATGGGCAAGCCTAGGGGTATTATCTTGGTTACTTAAATGTAAGTGTGAAGACCTGGCCACTGTGGGTGGCATCATTCCCTGGGCATGAGATTCTAGATTGTGTAAGAGTGTGAGCTGAGAACTGGTATGCCTGCATTAATTCATCATTCTTTTGCTGTTGTGACTTCCCTGCCAGGACGGTTTGTGACCTAGAATTATGAACCGAAATAAAACTCTTTCTACCCTTTGTTGCTTTTGTTAGGGTATTTTTATCACAGCAACTAGAAACAAAACAAAGACAACTGGGTTTGTAATACCCCCTTAGGTGGGTTTCTGCACACCCTTAGGCCATACAACAAGGATTATTTTTAAAGCAAAAATAGTTTGGACAAAGGAAAAAACAAGGGCAAGGAATAACATTTCTCACGTGTAAAGTTCACTTCTGTACCACTATACACTTGACATACTGAGCACAGGTCATTTTTAGTACAGTTACTGCCATCCTGATCTCACGCCTCAGACAAATTCATATGTGGCTCCAGAAAATTGTGATGGCACCAGGACAAGTGGAAGGCACCCAGCTCAGGAGGGAAAAGCCTACGAACAACCTCCTTGCAGCTGCCTCTAGCCTACCTGGCTAACTCCACCGATGTAAAGATCCCATCACTGCAAACCTCGGGGTCACAGATTTCCACTTCTCTGATATTAGGCAATCCACTGCATCTCTCCAAACTTGAACTCCCTCAGTCTCAAGATGTGCTGAACATACAACACTGGGTTTAGGGTCAGAGAAGGAGAGAATGTAGCACCTCGCATGTCTTTAACAGGAATTTAATACATGACCATTAGGGCTAACAGTATTAAAGTAGGAACACAGCTACCATCTGAGGTTCTTAATGCTGGCTCCTGTTTTCATGTGATATCTCTGGTGGCTACAGGCTACTATTGGAGGGAATGAACCCTCCTTAAGAAGGAGTAGATAGATTCATTGACCACTGTTGGTAACCTGATCCATGGTGTACTTTTGGCCAGCCAGCTTCTCCAGGAGATATTCTCTTTCATATATAGCAGAGTTTCAATGTGCTTCTTGGCTGGTCTCTGGGATGGTTCCTCTTCTTTAGATGGCTTGGGGTGAGGCATAAATGTTCCTGCTGTTTTATTGATTCCCACTGTCTTAACAGTGTATCTAATCAGGGTTCCAAGTACTAGTCCTACACTGACAATGTCCATGCTCACACTTACTCTGACCACTGTCCTACTCAGTATTTCTGCTTGGGTATCCTGTATGCATCTTAACATAACAGGGCGTCATGGCTTGTGCTTATAATTCTAGAATTCAGGAGGCACAGGCATGGAGACAGGGAGATGAGGCTAGTCTGGGCTACATCATGAGGTCCAGGTCAGCCTGACCAATAAAGAAAAATCTGTGTCCACAAAAATCAATCATTCAATCAATCGATCGATCAGGGGTGGGGAGAAACTCAGTGAGAAAGAACAAAAGTGCTTGCTGTAATAAGCAGAAGATCTGAGTTTGATTGGCAGCACCCATATAAAAAGGAGGCATGATGGCCCATTCTTGTAAGCCAAGCACTGAGGAGGTGGAAACACAGCATCCCTGAGGCCACATAACCTAGGTAATCATGAGTTCCACACCAGTAGCATAACTTGTCTCCTCATGAGGAACAGCATATTAGACTGACCTCTGTCACACAAGCACACACAAACAGATACACACACACACACACACACACACACACACACACACACACACACACAGTAGGGGGAAAGAGATGAGAATGAAGGGAGAAAGAGGGGAGGGAAGAAGAGGAGAGAAGGGAGAGAAGGAAGGGAGGGAGGGAGAGAAGGAAGGGAGGGAGGGAGAGAGAAGAGAGAGGAGAGAGAATAAGAGAGAGAGAGAAAGATGCTTGACCAGACAAGTGTGTGTTACCTGCCTAGTCATTGCCAGCCCTACGTGCTTGGCCTCTCCCCATTTACCACATGGACTACACCAGAACACACCTGAGTGGGTGATTGCATGCTGACAGAGAGGGCTAGAGTCCAAGCACAGAGCAATTTGAATTCAGGAGGGATGGAGAAGTTCTTCTGAATTCTAAAGAGAGTCACTTGTGTCCTCTCCTCTATCATGGGAACAGGGGCAGCCTAAAGGGGAACACGGACCGATCTACACATTTCTGACATTTGTCCAATGCTCTGCATTAAATTTTAAGGCTGTTATGGGCACAGTGGGGAACCAGTTTGGCCAAACTACAAATAAATCCATTTTCCCTTACCAATTTCTGCTTCTTAATCTCTTTTAGAGTAGAGGAGGACTAAGAAGGCTCTTCCCTCTGAGATATCTCCAGACTTCCAGGATATCTCCTGTGGGCTCACGCATGGAACACCCCCCTCCCCCACATCCCCCTCTCATCAGGGCCTGGGCAGTCTCTGATCAGAGTCATTCCTCCACTTAGCACCTGGCACAGCTCCCAGCTCCTCCTGTATGAAGCCCAGATCACCCACAGTCAATAAAGCTCTATGTGACTTGCTTCTACCTCCCTCTCTATCTCTGTTTCTCAGTGTGGATCTCTTCCTGCTCTCCAGCAAAGCAGACTGCCAGGCCTGTCAGCTCTGGACCATGCTGACCTGCCAGAAATACTCTCCATCAAGGGACTTCATGACTAGTCTCCCACTCCCTGGAAGTCTGTGTCGGTATAGTCCGCAGGTGGCACGTGATCAGAACACAGCCTGTGCAAGTCAGTCTAACTGAGACCCACCCTTATGTGCGAAGTCAGTAGTTCTTCCAGCACTGCCCTTCCTTCTTCATTTCCATTGAGCTATCACCTATTCTGTATAGAATTATTCTTTACTGCTTGCCTTTCCCAAGATTTTGAGATCTGAGAGGGGAGAAAAATTGTCTTTTTTGTTCACAGCACTATCTTTACCTCTTAGAACAGTGTGCAGTATTGGGTGGAGGTTCTGGCTAAGCCGGCACACTCCAACCCCAGCAGGCACAGCTCCAATCTCCTTCATCCTTTGATCAGGTTCTCTGTGTTTCATCTCCCTGCAGGTTTTTATCCTGCATGCCCACCTAGCTACATAGGCTTGAGCAGCCTGTTACTTTTCCACTCACAGCTCAGGAAGTAAAAGGAGAATAAAGAGGGGCTGTGGGTGTGAAACAATCTTTTTTTCCCCCAAGGGGAAGAAGAGAATTTATTCTGAGCCAAAAATATGAATGGCCATGGCTGAGGAACACGAGTTCAGGTTGCCCGGTCTGATATGATCCACTAGGAAATGGTTATGTGAACATTTTACAGTCATAGAACACAAGGGAGTTGTGAAGGAGTCAACGTATTTGACAGATACAGAGGTGGGTACTCTGGGAATGGGTTACAGGGACAAGGGAGAACCACTGTAGGGGGCTGATGTTATCTGATGATATTCTTAGCCTTGGGGTTGGTGAATGTTTGTGGTTTGCTAAGTTAGGATACTATAATGATTTTCCCTGATAGAAGGATGTTTGGTTGGATCAGTGGCCATTGAGGAGACTAAAAATAGCAGAAGATAATCTGGGTCTGCAATGTCTCCACTCTCCAGAATCACCAAGTCTAATCGCTCAGCTACCCACTTCAGCCGTTCTCTTAGTTTGGGGCTTCTTGGGAAACTTCAGTTGATAGGTGTTGCCAGAGATGTGGAGTTGGGTGAAATGTGGAGCAGGGGAGGGAGGCTTCAGAGAGAAGAAAAGCAGGAAGAAATAAATGTGAATTTTAGCACTTCCAAGGTCTTGGAAAACACGTTCAAATATCCCCCAACCAATAGACTCTTTGTAATTATCACTGGTTGATCTGGGTCCAATGTCCTGATCCACAAAACAGAACGGTTAGAATACGTGACGCCCTGCCTATACAGGGGTTTTAGATTCATTTGCTTCTTATCTATGAGAGTCTTTGACAAACCCTGAAAGTGTAGGCAGATATAAGATTACGAGAGTTAATACATACTGCGATCTATCCCTGACACCACCTGCTGAGTACACTAACAAAGTCTCCTTCATCCAACACCTGAAAACTTGGTTTTCAAATACAGCTGGTTTTCTCTCATTTCCCCCATCCTGACTTCCTATCATGGGACATCGATTGCACAGACTAAACTGCAAGAGCAACTCTCATCTCTGCTTTGGATCTTACTAACTCTATCCAAATAGACTTTAAGTCTTTTCAGCAGTGCTTCTGTGATACCCCCCAGACACCGTCTTTCCAACACATCTCCTGTGGACTTGACGGGAGGACCCTAACAGTTTACAGCTCTTTCCTACTCCAAGCCCCCATGATCACTACCAGAGCTCTTTGCCTGAAACCAGGACATCTGGATGATCCCAGACTCCCAATACTTCATCTATTACAGTCAGAGTAAAACCTGAAATCCCAGGACCTGCTCCAAAATGCTTCCCTTCCCACTTCATTTCTAGCTGTCAACCTGTACGAACTACTCTGGTACTTACTGCAGAATAGCAGGAACCCTAGCTGGAACTCCAGGTGGTGGCGCCCCCTTTACTTGGACACTGTGGTGGAGTTCCACTGCAGGAGCCCTGACAGGTATTATAAAGAAAGGCATTTGTGTCCTTCACCTTGTCTAGCTGACTTCTGATTCATTACACCACAAGAAATAGGAATTTCCCTATGAGTTTCATGATGGGGATGGAAAAGGCTGAAGCCTGGTGCCAGCCAGGAGGACCTGTCACACATCTCTGGTGACCACCTTGCAGCAGAGTCTGGAGTGATGAAGTGGTCAATGATAGGTGAGACCATCCCTTGACCAGCACTGTGTAGTTACACAACTCTCTTGCCCACAATGTCAGTATCCCAAAGATGGACTTAGGGACAAGGCTCATTCTAACTGTTTCTTCCCTTTTCCCATGTGACCACATTGAGTTAATGTTGATTCTTTGTTTTTCATTATTACTTGTCTCTTTGTCTCTTTATTTGGCCTGCTGAGGATGGCAGCTGAGCCTGGGTCTTATGAAGCTGCCAGGCTCAGGTTTGACACTAACACACTCTGATAACACTGGGGTTCTGCACAGAAAGAAGCATGGTGCTCCTGGAAGGACATTCCCTTCCTCATGTCTGGCCCTCACTATTTCTTCATGCCTTCTCCCACATAAACCTGACTGTAGCACGGCCCCTGAGCTTGAGATAACATGGGGTACCATTTAACACCAACCCATCTCTTAGGAACCTTTTAATCCTGGTGTCCAAAGTAGGCCAAAGATCACTCCTGTGGGGACCTTGTGACACAAAATGAAAACCACATATACAGTGGCTCAAGACTGAGTAATGTCATGACTACAAACTACAATGGCCTCTGATATCACTGAGTTCTCACAACCTTCCTCAGAGTGGTCATAGCAGACATCTGCTAACAGATCATCAACTGGGACTCTCCAAAAGGCTTAATCACTCCCATGGCAGGCACCACTGTGCTAGTAAGAGCTGGGACTTGCCTGCTGCAAAGACACAGTTCCTGCCACGGGCCCAGAAGTGATGGCAACCAGGGGAAACACAGATCCTGAACTCAGACATACCACACCTCCATGTGGTGATGCCAAAGAGTCAACCATGAGGGACTCAGCTCCAACTTCAGGAGTTGGAGGGCTTATTAGTAGAGAAATCCCGCAGCCAATCAGCCTTTTAGTGGGACTTGCAAGAAGTGTTACTGTCAGATGGATGGCCTCAAGCAAAGAAACCCGGCCCTTGCTCTGCTGTGTGCTGAACAACGTCTAAAAGGTTAGCATAATTAACACCCTTCTTTCCCTGCATGCTTCCAGTTCCTCTTTATGCTGCTATTATTTTGCCATTGAGTCATCTCTGGAAAAAGAAAACCCTCCTGGTGTTTAGCTTCTTCAATTTGTTTCCTTACTCAAGGCTCTGTTCTTTGTTTCTTCCTTTCCTGTGGCTTTCCTCTGGGGCCTTGGCACCTCTAAATAAAGCACAGGGGGCACCCAGAATGCAGGCATAAAACGTCTTTAAACGCTAGGACATTCCTCATAAATGACCTCTTCCCCTCTCTTCCTCAGTGGTGTGACTCTATTCAGACTCCATGCTGCATGGGCGACACTTTCAGCCTCTGAGTTTCCAAGTAGGACTGTGTGCTGGCTACTTTTGTGCCAACTTCACACAAGCTAGAGTTATCTGAGAGGAGGGAACCTCAGTAGAGCAAATGCCTTCTTAAGATGGGGCTGTAGGGCACTTTCTTAAATAGTTGTTGATGTGCAGAAGTCCCAGTTCATTGTGGGTCATGCCACCTGTAAGCTGGGATTTCTGGGTATTATAAGAAAGCAGGCTGAGGAAGCCATGAGGAGCAAGCCAGTAAGCAGCACCCCTCCACGGCCTTTGTGTTAGCTCCAGCCTCCAGGTTCTCGTCTTGCTTGAGTTCCTGCTCTGACTTCCTTTGATGATAAACTGTGCCATGAAAGTGTAAGCAAATAAACCCTTTTCTCCACAAGTTGTTTTGGTTATGGTGTTCACAACAGCAAAAGAGGTCAGGATGGCGGGTTTATATTTTCCCACAGTGGGATACTAGAAACTGTCACTGACTGGGATGCTGGCCTGAGGCACCATTTGACAGCTCCCTGGCAGCCCAGAGCCATTCCTCTCACCTCAAAGCCTCTGTCACAAGTTCCTTTGAAATGAAGAAAACTGTCCATTCTTGCAGGATGAGAAATCCACAGAAGAAAGAAGACATATGGGGGGGGGGGGGAGAGGAGGAGGAGGAGCAAGAGGGGGAGGAAGAGGAGGAGAGATTAATTCAACTCTTTCCAATGTATAGCTTTTGAAAACCAACTAACCCTTTGGGGCATTTTGTGAAATAAAATACACACAGAAAGAAGGCATTCAATTATTCAAAGGAGCATCATTAAAGCAAACTGCACTGCAATGCTGGGGGCCTGGGCAGGGACTGCGTTCAAGGCAAATACCCAACTCCTCTGAGACTCTTGTTACTGAAGGTTAAAAAAAATCATAGCCTAGAATATTTTATTAGCATCATAATGGTAGAACGGCCGGTCAGGCAGCCTGCAGTTCTCAGCTGCTCTGAGGCAAGGGACCTGTGGTCTTCTGAGGTTCACAGATTCCTCACCTGAGCTAGAAAGGTGGCTGATTGAATTACAGGTCTGTTAGCTTTTGTCACAGGAAATAATATTCTATTAAAATATATGAAGGCAAGAGCATGCACCTAAGCTCCAAAGGGCATCCAGCTCCTTGGCCCAGCGTGCATTCACCTTTCCTATGAACAAAATCCCAAAATATAATTCACTGATACAGGGTCAGCTCAGCTCAAATACCTACCTGTATGTGTTTTCACGGGGAGGAGGATGGCACATAGACAAAAAATGTACTTTATCCTTTCGTTCTGAGAAAATGTATTATCCCTATATTCCCTCTTAAGTGTTCAAATCTGTGGGGATTATGCGTTCTTTTATGAGAAACTATAAACAGCCTTCCAAAACATCCCATGGGCAGTGGCTAGGCTTCAGAAAGGAAAGGGTACAAAGTAGAGTTTATAGGCAGCCATCCATCGCACTAGCCTGGGAATGATCCCTGCTTTAGTTCAATGCAAATGTCTTTAATCTCCAGAGTGAGGGGACCCTTGGGCATGCTCACCTCAGCATGGGATCTGGCTGGTGGGAAGGCCTGAACAATCCCTGGGAGCCCTTCCCACACCACCAGTGGCAAATCCAAAATTTGGCATCCACTGGAAGTGAACAGGTGTCCTTTCTTTCCCCCGGAGTCCCAGACCTGGCATGGAACTGTGATAGAGTATAGTTTTCAAATAAACCGTTTCCTTCTGAAAAATCTCCTGATTTTAGCAGAACTTTCCCAGAAGACTCCACCCACATACTGTCTCTTGTTTAAGAGATTACTTGGCACCAGGATGCGATTTAATTAAAGTTTTTACTTAAATGTGTGCCCTCTGGGGCCTAGAGGAAACAAGGGTATTTTCTAATCAACTGGCAGCATGGGGGTTGGAGTGGACCACAGAGTCAGGCTTTTTATAGTGTGTGTGTGTGTGTGTGTGTGTGTGTGTGTGTGTGTGCTCACACACACTGTATACACGCACACACGCATATCTGAAATAAGACTCTTGAGACTTCTAGGTTGATGTATTAGCTGAAAGCAAAATTCCCAGGCTTATGAAAATCTTGGGAATGCCAAGCTTCTGGTATTCGCTCCTTGGCTTCAGAAGGTATGAGAAAATGCTAAATTTCATTGTTCCACCATGGACTACAATGTACTTTTTTTCTCTTCCCCCTGCTTAGGGAAAAACTGTTGTCTCTTTCTGCTGCTTGTATATTACACTGAGTTTAATATCCCAATAGTTTTCCTTCCCAGCTAGAGTGACTGCCAGTTTTGTGGACTGGTATTCATGTCATTTCTTGGTTCCTTTATCTCCATTTTATTAAAAATGTGTCTCCTGTGTATAGAACATTCTCTGGTGCTGCCAGCCTTCATTATATATTTACTGAATGAACACACCACACCTGCTGAGTGGAGCACAAGGGAGCCGTGTGTGTGTGTGTGTGTGTGTGTGTGTGTGTGTGTGTGTGTGTGTGTGTGCACGCGCGCATGTCTTTTGTTCCTTTGTGCCTGGGGCCAGCAGAATGTCAGAGCAGACCTCAGCATGTAGGCTTGGCTGGTGACTCTACTGGAATCAATGACATCCTTCAGAAGACATCTAGCCATTCCTGCCTAATCACGACCAGTCATGTAACAAACCAGGGGCCACTCTCTGGGCCTTCCTGCAGGAGTCTGATCCTTGTATCCTCCACAGTGCTTGGAGGTCAGTACAAATGGTAGCAGTTCAGCAAATGAACAGGTCTTCTGCCCACCGCCAATGTTCAGCAGAAATTTTAGGTACTACCCTCAACCTTCTGGTTTGGGGACATTAAGTGGAACATGTATCAGGGAAGTCAGTGTGAGTTCTGAACCACGCACCTTGTCACAAACTGGCGTGGAGTCTTTGCCTCTCGAACATGAGAACTCGAAACCACGCTGCAGTGATCCACACTTGGCAAGAGCCGTCCTGGCTTCTGCCCAGGTGTGCAGCAGATGGGGCTATCTCATGGTATCCTTGACAGTATCTGGCCTTCCCACCTGTACTAATAGATCACGTGAAGCAGTTGTGTGTCCTATGCTAAAATGTTGGCTACTACAAAGCAAAGAGAAGACCATGCCAGCATTTTCTGCAGAACAATACAGCCCATTAGTTGGTGTAACAGAGACACAGTGCACTGCTCTCTCTGATCCTGGAAGACAGCCTGGGGTCATGGTCAAGAGCATAGGCAAGAGAAACTATTACAGTGCTCCTGTTGGCTCTGTGGCCTTGGCCAAGTTGGTTAACCTGAGTTTCATTTGCTCATTATCTATACATAACCAGTGATGGTACTTTCTTTATGTAGTTGATTAGAGGATTTTATGGGAGGAGGTAGGGACTTGCAATGGCAGTAATATGCTGCAGGTTGACATGGCCCTAGATGTGTAAGGCAATGCCCTATGCATCTCTCGGAGAACACATCTCAGGTATCTACTTGACACAACAGCAACCATATCAAACTGGTGAGGTGGTTATTTGACTTGGCTTGCTTTAAAAGTGATCACGAGAGCTCCCAGTAGTCTTCTATCGACACTCACCATCTGTTTCAGAATCCCCTCCAGACACATGGTGGAGAACACTCACTAGCTTGCTCTCCCACTGTCTACTTTTTCAGAACCCATTTTTTTTCCTGTTTATTAACAACCATGACGGAATCGGGCCCGTCTCCTTTGTGGATTTCTCTTGTGTTATTGTGACCTTAAAATGTTTTTATGGGGAACCAAGTGGTATCATATCACACACACACACATACCATGTAATGTTTATATTATGTTAAATAAATTTATCTCCTTAAGCATTTACCTTTTCTTAAAACTCCATTTTAGTGAATTTTTCCACTATACAGCATATTAGAATTTCTTACTCATTTTAGCTAGAGCTTGGTACCCACTGGCTATCTTCTTCCTTACCATCCTAGCTTCTGATAACTACCCTCTACTGTCAATTACTATGAGAATGACACCCCATATAGTAGAACCAGGAAGTACTTGTAGTTTTGTGTCCATTTCCTTCACTTCACATAAAGATCCAGGTTGTCTCAATGAGAGGATTTCATTCTTTTCCTGGCTTCATAGTATTCCAGACTCAATTGCTTTGTTTTCATTCATTAAGGACTTATGATACAATGTTTCCACTTATTTGTTACTATGAATGCTACTGTAATGAGTCCTGATGGCGTCTGCATATGGATGGACATGGGCATGACAAACACTTGCCTGCCTTCTCTTTTCTTTCCTCCATTCAGCAGATTAGAAAACTGAAGGTCTTGTCTGTTGCTAAACCTCTGAAGTTCATCAGATTGGGAGAGTGACCCACGCTGCAGTTACCTTGCCGGACTCTCTGGAGGACAGTGACTTAAAAAGCCATTGAATGTGGATGTAGTGTTCCATTCCTGACCTCAATGACTAGTGGTGGGATGTTGGTTTATCCTGTACGAATACTCTGTGACTGCTGCTGGGCCCTGTTTTGCCCTGTGCTTGTATCAGGCGACCAAGCAGAAACATGGCTTAGACATTGGCAGGACCGAAAACGCAGCAAGGCCCTCTGTTGCCCAGTGAGCAGAGCTGCCAGGGACACAGTGATATGTGTACAAGAACAGATGAAGGCACTGGGATATGTAAACAGTCAGTGCCAATCATGGATCACCCTAGCTCCATAAAACGTCTTTATAGGGTAATTAGCAGTTCATAAAATCTGTTGAGTAACTTGCAAACCTCGGTAGTCCTCCTTCAGTGCTCTTGCTGTCCGCGGGCCCCTGGGAGGCATTAGCTTTCACTGTGATGAATCACAAGTCATTCACAAGGTAGACACCAGCTGTCCACGCATAGCACAGTACACAAACCATCTTTCTGCTTCTGCTGATTGCCAAGACAGTCCCCTGCCACCCCAGATGAACGCTCTACTGTTGCAGGAGTTGGGGGGTCCAGAAGGAGGAACTGGTAGTTCCCTCACCTTCAGACTCCTGAGTCTCATTTTCCTCGGAGATGGAACACAGAACACCTCTCCTTGCAGAATTAGAAAGCAAGCATGTGGAGTAGCTGCTCTAGTGCCTAGCACAGCCCCAAGCTTCTGGTGGCTCTATCTATATGTCCACTAGTAATAGTGCTGATGTTGGCAGTCACCATCTATTGAGGACTCCTGTCATCACCCCCCAGTCTTCATAAGAACCCTGTGGCTGACCATCAACAGCCTTCAAATGAGAGATGTGGGAGGGATGAACCAGATTTATCCTTGAGCTGGTATCCCTAAAATTAAAATTAAAATTAAAATTAAAATTAAAATTATAGCAGGATGTAAATGAATAATTAATTAATTAATTAAAAAATGTTTGCTAGTGAAAAACTACTCTTAACATACAGAACACTAAAGCAACTCATAGCAGGAAACAAATATTCCATATATACATGGGGAAAAATACTTCCACCAAGTGTCCTTGAGGAGATGACAGTCACTTTAGATGCAGTTAATGTGACATCTAGTTACATGCACAGTGCTGGGAAACTGTATGAGGCCATCCTTCTGGGAAGATGGGTAGGTGGCTGCATGGGTGGGTAGGTGGCTGCATGGGTGGGTAGGTGGCTGCATGGGTGGGTAGGTGATTGCATGGGTGGGTAGGTGGC